>CM023360.1:39101413-39309183 GCA_013282895.1 Eriosoma lanigerum
TTCGCGTGCGGAACAAAATAATAATAATAATAATGTCCAATGTGTGTGTGTGTGTGTTTATCATACGAGGGAAAACCGAGCGGTAGGGGTGAGTTTTTCACCGTGTCGGTATATATATATATATATATATATATAAAAATTATTAGGGGATGACGCAGCAGACTATATAATATACACACTTATATTTGTGTGTAGTGGCGGCGCGACGTCCGACGGGAAAATAATATGTAAAAAAAAAAAATCAAGAAAAAGAAGGGTGACGGCAGAAATCGGTCGACGCCACTTCGATTAAATTACATCGCCATTGTTCCCGTTTGCAGTGTGTGTGTGTCCGTACGATTACGCAATAAACGTTATATGTATACGGTATATTATAATATATATTTATAATTTTTACCCTAAACTTCAATGACCTATTTGATAATAATATAAACACACGCTTGTAATATCTTCCGTATATCGTCGACGCATATTCTAAAAATATCCTATGTGTAGAGGACGTGTTTTTTAAAATTTTTTTTTCTTCAATCATGTTGACACTCTCTCTGTCGGCTCAAGTCGACCCAATCAAATCAACGCAATCAGATTGAACTTTTAGTTGAGTATAAACATCTATTGGCAAATTTAAAGAGCACGCACATCATTTGGATGATGTCAAATCATATTATGCGTTTTATAAAATATCGTCTGATTAGAGAAGTTACGTGTTTTAAATTGATAAAATTTAATGCGCTATAACTTCTTCGACGGGTGATATTTTACAAAACGCATATGATTTGCCTTCCAAAATATTGTGCTCTTTATAAATTTTTAATTGATGTTTACACTCAAAGTTCAACGTACGTATAAACGGTCTGCATTGCTGTGATTTTGCTATAATCTCCGTTACATTGACGAAGACTTAACAAATACGAGTTTAACGTCTTCTTAAAGCGCATCTACATAGTATGCAAACATGACGCAACACTACACGCAAACAGTGGCGCCGGTGCTGGGGGTGGGGGATTAATATCTTAATACTTAACATTTTAGAATTATAGGTTATATTTAAATTACATTTTTATTATTTTTAATATTTATATAATATAATATGCAATAAAATTAATTTTGAAAAGTTGTATAACAAATAAAATTAAAAAATGGAAAACATTAAAATTGTTTTTAATTTTATATTCAAAATTAAATTAGGTAAATAAGACTATTAGTTTAAACTACAAAATAGTAGTTAAACCTATTTTACAAAAATCAATAAGTATTTGTATTTTATTTCAATATACTATATATCATGATTTTCCTTAAATTTTTGGGCGGGGCCCACAAGAAAATAGTTCCTAAACAATAGTTCCTGCGTTTCTGCACACAAATACAGTAAAAACATTGCTAGTTTGTACGTGTTTACAAACATAGCACACAGCGTACACACGTATTTCAAATCATAGGAATTATATTGGATTTATATTTAAATTCTATTGGACGGGGTGTTTAACGTATTTTGTATTTTTCTTGTGTTTACGTTTTGCCGTAGTTTAATAATAAGAATTAGGTAAAAATGAATCAATAGTGGCTAAATATTGATGAGTGACAAAAAGTCTTTCACTGGTAGATATTGATTCACTGAAAGTCTGAAGTGTGTTCTCTTCACTTTTTGTGATTTTAGTTGCAATTAATTTAAATAAAAATCATTACCATTTTTAAGTCTTTTCGTAAGTCTGTTCCACTGTAACGTGGAGAAAAGTTACGTCGACGCTTTTTTAGCTTTTTAGCTATGTCACTCATTATTTCAATTTTCAGTTTACAACAAATATAACCGCACTGTACGAAAATAAAAAGTAAACTAGAAAAATGTAAAGTCTGTGTCATGTGCCTTTAATGTCCGCCGTCGAATCTTCCTCTGCAGGATATATCGTGGCAATAGCGCATTTAGACATTTTACGCCCTGGGATAAAACTGTATAGCCCCCCCCCCCCATTTTGTAATTTGAATATATAATTATATATTTATATAATAAAATATTTACCGCCCCTTTAAATGCGCCACTGCATCGCGGTATATAGAACGGACGTCATCATCGCGTCATACCGTGGTATAGCGTATCATTATTATTATTATTATTACGACTTGATTACCTACCGTTCGGACGAGAGCGCGTGATTATGTCCCGAATAAATTAGACGACTTCGTATAAAATAATAATATTATAACACGAGGATAAAAAAAAAACAAAAAACAATGGGCGGTGCGGACCGTGTAATTTTATACCGAACTCGAGACGCAGAAATGATGCGAAGACGATAAAAAAATATCTATATGTTTATATCAAAACACGAAACGAGTGTTGTCATCGTTAAACGTCGGTTGTTTTACGGTTATTATTATTTCAGAAACATATTCACGTGCGTACCTGTATAATATTAATATACATTATTGTTTTTTAGTGATGCCCCATGTGCGTGCTGTATAATCGTTTTAAAATCAACAACCGCGCATACGTAGTATATCGTTATAATAATAATCGTGCTATAACGAATGGCGTAATATTCATTTTCCAAACAAATGTATATAATAATTACAATTGACCAACACGTAATGACTAATGTGTGTACATCGTAATCGGGGGGGGGGGGGCGATAGTTGTGATCGTTACTTTTAACTGCATAATATAATTCTGTAAATGACATACTTTTTTTTAAAACTTCATGATCGATATAATATCCATATAAATGTATAATAGTACAATATAGTACATTAAAAAAAAAAAAGAAAATGTTTATAATAATATTTGTTTTGTTATTAAACAACTGGGAAATAGTTAACAATAATTGAATTTTATCGTTTAATAGGGAGGATGTTATTATACGCGTATAATCTGCATTAATGTTGTCTCGGTTTATTTAACGGGAAATATTGTATAATCGTAGCCAGTGCTTGAATTGAAGGGGGGAGTATCTCTTCTTTTTTAACAATTTTTTAGCGTACCCTATTTAGTTTTTCGAAATGCCCCTGGGTTTGGGTGAATTCAATCATCATTGCAAGTGATGCTACTTTTTTAAGTTTCATAGTCCCCTATTTTTTATTTTAGATTCTGAACGAAGCGAGAAACGGATTTAACCTCCCATGAGAAAGAAAAACAAAATTTCTATTAATTATATTATTTTGACAACTGTTTTAGATTTTGTACTAAAATGTATGCATATACAGAACATGTTTAATTTTATTTAATTTAATTTTTTTTTTATGTTATAAAATAATGCGGGGAGGGGGTTTCGGCTTCATGGAGCCTTGAAAAAAAAATCTGAACCCTCCTCTATATAAATTGCTAAGTATGCCACTGATATCGAATCCTCTACTAATTTATTCACTAACTTGTCATTTAATGTTACCATAAACGAAAATATTACATGTTTGAAATAGCATATAGGTAGGTATGGTTGCCTTAAAATTGATATATTTAAAACTCTAGTTTACCAGATTCTAACGGGTATTTGACTATTTATGTAATAATTTTTTTATACATTTGTTCGCCCTTCTTCCCAACACCATATTAACGGTTTTTTAGTTACAACCCTGATCATAATAGCCGGATACGAGTTGATTATTTAAAGAATTAAATCTTCAACGGACCAAGTCTACTTATTTAATCCGCTCGTGTGTATCATATGGTGAACAAAAGGTGAGGCGATGGGTCCTTTGAAACAGGTAATTTGATCAGTGGTTGTTTTAAGGAAGGTGCAGTGCAGTCGATTTTGGCTAATTGTAATTATATAATATGATAATTTGATAAGTAATATTTTTTTATATAGTCTAATCAAAGGATATAATATAACAAATCTGTGTATTAATTTATATGGATTGTATTTAATATATATATAATATATAATATACACATAATATATTTTTTATTTTAGTCTTTGTCACCATTCACAATATTAAAAAAAAAAAAAACTGTTATTAAAAAAAAATCTCTCCATAAAATTATCTTGAAGTTTTGTCAAAACTGTCACTGAATACGACGAATTAAATACTTCTGATACGTTATCGTCTAACATAATATAATAATATAATATTTTTACCAATAATTCTCTGGCATTTTTTGTATTTTATTATCACTTTTGTATTTTGTTACATAGATAATTAATATATTATTTTTCATTTACTCTGTTCATTTTTGAAAATTATTTTAATTTACAATACTATAATAGTTATAGACGTAATCGTTGATTTTATTGACGTCAAGTTGTTTTTCAAACTTTATGTAAAATATAGTCATTTTTAATACTTCCAACAAGATCAAAAGACATGTTACTAAGAAAGAAAAATTTTTAAAAACCGACGTATTTTAACTCTACATACACACAAACTTGGTTCTTTGAGAGATCTGATATTTTGAAGTCTAAGATTTTTTATTAAACCAAAACAGAACGAAAGACTTACAGAACTAACCTAACCTAACTTAACATAACCGACATAAACATGTTATCCGTTGAATCAAATCCTTTACAATCTGCTCATCTGCAAATTACCGGCTATTATATGTTGCGTGCCAACTTCAGAAACTTCTCGTCAGTGTGTTTTATAAAATTAATAGCCAATTCAGTTTCCTATTTTTTATTTAATAATTAACTAAACACAATTCACAATTTACACACATTAATAATATTCAAAAAAAAAATGTTGACTTGTCCGTGAGGTTCCTCAATTACGTGACTTAGTAGCGTCTCTGGTGTCGTCTGCCTTCTGGTCTATGGGTTGTCTTTTTTATAATGTCAATCCTTCCTGTTATTGTCGTTTGTGGATGGCCATATCTTCTTGGTTCCGTTTCTAGATTGTGCTTTCCAAGTATCTATAAGTATTTATATTAAAAAAAATGTTTAATATAACGGCCTATAGTGATAACAATGATGGAACTTTTAATCTGAAATTAATAGATATGGGAGAAGAAGAAAAAGAATATTTTAGAAAGAATATAGGGTATGTAGGAAAAAATGGACGGATGCTAAAACTGAATTTGTTTACAACCTAATATGTAAGGAAAAACATGATCTTATTAGTTACCATAATCCCGTAACAGATGTGGAACTAACTAAATGTATTTTTAATTTTATTATGAATAGAATAGAACCGAGTATAAATTTAAAAAAAAAAAAATTTGTTATATTATTATGAATAAATTGTGTTATAAATTATAAGTGTAAAGATTTACATTTATCTTCTAGACATAAACTTTTTTTTTCTCAATTTTATTATCAATAATTTAACCTTTTATTCTCAATTTATTTTCACTTTATTTTTAATTTAACCACTTTATTTCTCAATTTCAATTTTATCACTTTATTTCTCAATAATTCAATTTATTTATCAATTTTCTCAATGTATTCACATTTATTTTCAATAACTCATTTATAAATTTCGATGGAGTAGCTAATTCCAAAGGAACCGACACCTTAAGTTAATTTATTACACCCCAATGTTAAAATATAATATGCCTTATCTAGCTATATATATATATATATAAAAAAATCCTATCTTACAATAACGCCACGTTGAATTTTCCTGTAGACATATTTGACTTGATGTTGACTGAAGTTAGTACGATGATGGTTCTTTTCCTTGGAGTTTGTGAATTGAAAGTACTGCAGCTGTTCCTCTTCGACCTTTATGGGTTGCTTCCTTAGATTTTGAATCCAAAAGATTCCGTTGTTGACTACCGACTGCGCCAATTTATGTTGCGTGCCAACTTCTGAAACTTCTCGTCAGTGTGTTTTATAAAATTAATAGCCAATTGAATTTTTTATTTAATAATTAATTAAACACAATTCACACGCATTAATAATATTAAAAAAAAATGTTGACTTGTCCGTAAGGTTCCTCAATTACGTGATTTAGTAGCGTCTCTGGTGTCGTAATAATATAAATTTAATACAATATAATATAATATAAATAGTAATTAATATAATATAAGAAATTGATAATAATAAATAAATAATAATGATACATAATATAATACAGAGTCTGTAACATATAGATCACAAATTTACTTTTTAATATGCATAACGACTATTTTTTATTAGGTCAAGTTGCAAACGATCGTTTGTCGACAATCATAATTTGGCTTCAATAAAAATATGTATATTAAATTACGGTGAGTTGAATATTTATAGGTTTCCAATAATTTATATTAATCGCTATGTCTATACTTGATGTGTCAATTTGAATATAGAAAATAAGCTTAAAAATTGTACTTGATAAAATCATAGATTTAAAGTTATCCAACGTCAACTAGAATCGATTGATATTATATCCGATGCATTATCAAATTGTTAATACGAGCCTACAATTATTTTTAGAAGATTCTTAATATATGTTTTTTTGTATATTATTTAAACATAAAAAATACGTGTGTTATACCAACTTCTATGTCGTAAATGTCTCATTTAATTATTTGAAAATATATTAACTTGATATTTTAATCCATAAAAAACAAATGCGTGCACACCATATGGTCCAATAAAAAATTCTTTCGGTTTTAAATTATATATAGATTGTTCGTATTATTATTATTATTATACTATAGTTCCACGTGTGAGGGACATAGACAAAGACGAACACTTAAAATTCATATTTAATAGTTAAAAACAAAACAATCAAATATTATCATTCTCAATGTTATAGTTTGTGTGAAGCATGTAATTGAGAAATCGTATACCTACGGCAAAACCGTAAAATATTAAAATGGCTGATAAAGATAATTAAGTTTAAATTTTTAAAAATTTTTATGTACGATGTAATTTCTTTGTCAAACAATATTTTACAAAAATGCTATGACAATGAAATCAAAATATGTTTTTTTTTTTTTAAAAAAACTGATAATAGATGCTCTAACCTCTAAGTTTAACCTAATCATCAGAATTTAAGTTTTGCGTTGCTGTGATTTTGATGTATTCTCAGTTAGATAGACGGACACATGACATGCTGGTATAATGTCCTCGTTGAGGTTTACGTTGAATTAGCGTTTAAACATCTGTAAGCTAATTTAAAGGGAAACAGGGGAGAATTTTATATCCGTTTTGTAAACTATCATTCGACAAAGAAATTACAACTTACAACGTGTTAAAAAAATAAAAACTTTTTTGCCCGATGATATTTTACAATACGGATTTGAAATTCCCTCAGAAATGTGCTTTTTTTTTAAATTTAAATAGATTTTTATGCTTTAAGTTCAATCTATTCATCACAATTTAATTTCTACGTTGCTGTGATTTTACTATATTCCCCGTTACACATAACGATATTCGATACATTGTATTTCGAGAAAAATGGTTATTTAAAAAAAAATTACACGTTTGATTAGTATCTGTTTTGTGTAATGTTACTATGTTGTTGTTTGTGTTGAATTTTATTTATGTTCAAATTGACACAAAAATAAAATAATAAAAATAATTTCAAGTGAAAGTATTGTTATTGAATTTCAATAATAATAATAAAATATTTATTATTTTCGTGTAGGTAGGTGTGCGTTGGATTGTTAATATTTTTTTAATATGTGAACACATTTATATTTTAAAACAATTTTTTTAAATAGCCAGCTGACCACCGCCACTCGCCAAGTTCCCAAGTCACTAATAAACGGCGCCATATATAGAATCTCCTAGATAAACAATATTGCATTTCGTCGTTTCCCAGAAGCGAGTTCGATGCACTGAACAGTTCCGAGAAATCGCATAATTAACGATGGTATAATCATTATTAGTTTAATAACATAATAATATGTAAATAATGTTTCGTGTTTGTTTTTTTTTATTTATTTTTTTATATTTTTTACTGGTACGCTGACCAACAATTTAAGTAGTAATATTAATCTTTTGAAAAAAATTCAAAACATGCTTAATGTAATTCATAGAAATTAAAATTAGAAACTCCTCGCGGCTGTATACAGAGTGATCAAAATTTCATGTTAAAAAAGTGACAGAAATTACTTACGGTTACAATGTTATCTTGATTATTTTTGTAACACGTGATTCTGACCACACTATATAACACGCACGTACATGTGTGTATTAGTGTTATGTGTTATGTTTAGTGATATCATTTATACCATCGACCGATTATAGAATATTATAATTTTAGTCCATGAGAAAATCAACGATAACCATACCAACCGTATGATTTGGTAAAAAAAATTATATTTTTAGAAATTAAAATCCACATCCGGATACTTTACAATAACAGTCTGTATTATTTCGTCTATCTAACGGAGAAAATAGCAAAATCATACCAACGCAGAACCAAACCCGAATCGTGACGTTTTGGTTGAAATTGAATATAAACGTTATATTGTTAGCAAATATAAACAGAGACATTCTTTGAAAATAATGTCGTTTCCGTTTTTTGAAATATCTTCTGGTAAAAAAGTTGTAGAGTATAAAGTTATTTATTTTATTAATCACTGTATAACTTCTTTGACAGACGATATATTAAATAAATGAAATGACAAAATATGCTTCTCTTTAAATCTGTAAATATTTACTGTTGACCTTTACGCATTTAAGTTCAATCTAAACTTAACAATTTAAGTTTTGCATTGCTGTGATTCTACAATATTCTCCGTTACACATAAACGGGATATATACATCACATTATATAGAAAATATACGGATATTACGTCCTCTTAATTATTATAATATTATATATCAATAAATAAACGATTAAATGATAACGAGATGAAACAGTTTTATCACGTTTCGGTTCGTGCTTAAATGACGTATACGATCTCATTCAAAGACACAAAATTAGAATTTTAATTTCTAAGTTCGGGTTGTAGATCAAAAGGTCACAACTTAAAGGTTTATGACATTTTTTATGGTTTTCACGTTTCGTTCTTGGATAGATTTATCACAACCGTTCGGTATAATTATATGCAGTTATCAGCATAGGCATAACTACAAGGGGTTCAACCCCCCCTATATTTTTCAGAACCCCTTCAAACTAATTTAATGTGAAATATAATTTAGCATAGAAGGCATTTTAAACTAAATATGGTAAAACCTCTAGCCCCTCCCCTAACCTAATGGTCTAGTTACGCCTATGATATATACGATCGGGTCCAATTTAACTTATTAATATTAGATTCTGAACAAAACGAGGAATGTACTGGTTTTAAATTTTTTCTTTTTATTGTGTCTAAAAAAAAATGTTTGGGTATAGAAATAATGGTCCGATTACCACAAGTGGGGTATGCTTTTAATAGAAAATTATATCTTCTTGGTACTTTATTTAACTCAATTTTCGAATTTATTAAAAGTTTTTCCTTGGGAGAATAAAAATGACGGAAAATCGGCAAAATTAAGGTTTCCGTTAATTCGATTTTAATTATTTTGTGATAACTAATTCATTTTTGGTCGTAGGGACTTTTTTTGAGTAATTTCAAAGGTAATTTACACACGTGGTAAAATTTTGGAACGGATTATCAGTATAATATATTTTATACCTGACTGCGTTTCGCATAGAATCGTATTTTCGAATGCAATATCATTGCGTTCAAACCTTAATTATGATAAATCAATCATTTCTCCGAGGACCGAAGGAACGAAAAAGCAACAACCAGAATCGATATTCCCGCTATTTTTCAATTTATCTTCATAATAAATTTAACATTTTAATTTATAGACGTGATAAATTGTATTATATTATATTATTTATAGCGACTAAAATCTTTGAAGTTTATCGTTTTTAATGCAATGCGTGTCCGTACGATTGTACGTAAATTTGTTTTTATTAGTCTGTATCTCGATTTTGTTTTTGTTCTAAATTGTAATAAAAATAACGTTACACAGTTTATTTGCTCACAATGTATAATAACAACTCGCACTAATAAATAAATTATGTAAATTATTTTTGTTTTAAGTTTTGAGACTAATGCATATAATACATATTATGTATACCTATAAATTATATATGTTCAATATAATTGATTAAAAATTAAATTTACACATTTAGTATTTTGATCACTTTTTTTTACATAAAATATACAACTTTACGTAGTAAACTATAAGTAATTAATAAATATTAAATATTAATTAATATAATTAATAAATATCAATTTACACAGAATATTTTATTTAAAAATTAGATTATTTAACGAGATTCAAAGAAAAATTGAGAAAAAAATACATATTACTCGATGTGGTAGGACAAACGAGTATATTATTATATTATTGTAAAACTATAGGTCCACAGCTCGTTTTACCGACCGATAAGCAAGTAGTTAAAACGGGTTAAATATTTTTTGGTTAAAACCAGGTTTTGTTATTATTTGGGTGGTCTCACTTTAAAATTTAATATCTTTATCATTTTTATCACAACTATTTGTTACAATTTCTCTGTCATATTTTCTACAATTGATGCATATTCTATACATGTATTAACATGTACAAAATGTATTAATTTATTCTTCTCTCTAGTCACTAAACATATCCATCTTAGTATTCTCATAATCTCATTTCCATCACACTCATCTCCTCTGTTCCATTTTTTTTTTTCACTGCCTTATCAGTAGTCAAATCAATGTCAGTCCAATTTATTCATTGCAAGTCTAACTATTGCCTTATATAAAATCGTAATATCTACCTATAAATCTTATCGGTATCATCTTGTCACACGAAACACCCAACGCCTCTCCACTTCAATCATCCATAGCTAACCTTATTTTTCATGTCCTCCTCGGAACTATACTATTCGTCTACACTACTGATTCTATAAATACTTGAACTTATCAGCCTTACACACTACATGTTCACTATACTTCATTATACGACTTTTCCTATCAATTTTTTGATCACTTTAAAACCACACACAATTTTCTCCGTTTTACTTCCCCTCGGTAATTTTCTTCCATCGCTGGTCACCACTGTTTTTAGTCTTCAATTCTCTCATTCACTTCTTCCGGTTTCACTTCCACTATAACACTATATCATTTGCAAAAATGCACTTATGATCATGTTTTTTATAATAACATAATAAGCTATTATTTTAAATTTAACATCTATGGGTAGGTACATCGCAAACACGTAAGTTTTATAAGGTCAATGACTCACGACTTTTTTCAACACGATTCTTTTTTATTTTCCTATAATGCAAGTAATAAAAAGTCACTCGACAATTTTGATAACCGAGAAGCGAGAACCCGTCACTATTATATAATATGCAACAGTTAGGAGTCGTTAAAATTATTATAATATATTATCATTTGGCTAATATTATAATAAAAGTATGCATAAAATTCTAATATACGTACCTATAATGCTTTTAATATATTATACGTAATACGTAATGGTTTTATACATTTTCATTTTGTGTTTAAAATATATACCTTTCTACGTTTTTTTATAATATTTATTTGTAATATTTAGATTGGATGTAATAATAATAGTATAATAATACATTTACATATTACATATTATATTGTATACGATAACTAATGATAATTTTCCTAAAAAAAATAAAAAGTCGTACTATAAAAACAATTTAATGCACAATAATAGTATTATAATATGATGGGTGTATACGAGTACTTCTATCTTATACTTAAAATTAACAGGTATGATTTGTAAATTTTTATTAATTTTTATTATTTCTTCGGGTTTCTCTTATATGAATTTCAATCGTTTTTTCGACCAATAATATCGATATAAATTTGGAATAATTACCGATTTCTCAATAATAAGTTTTTAATCTACATGATATCCAAAGAGTTTATACCTAGCCTTAGTTATGAGTTCATTTTCAGGGTTTTTAAAATGAATAAAATTCTGGTTAATTAAGGTTACAGGTGTTTGAATTTTAAGGGCTTTCAGTGGTGTTACCGGTTAATTCGGTTGCAAAGCCCTGGTCAAAGCACACCAAATCTAAAATCTTACTGCTCTGTGGATCATTTAATTTCCACCCAAACACCAATATTTACAAGGGGAAAATCTACAGAAAATTTATAAATCCATATTAAACTAAATCGTAAATCTATTTGTTGATTTTAAATTTTCATTTCGTATTGTGCACAATATTAGGGTAATGCGTTTTATAATTTATTGTCAATACCCACCCAACTCGTATAAATATAAATAAATTTCGAAATATATTTTTTTACACACATATGTGTCTAAAAGGGTAATACACAAATACAAAAGTACAATTATTTTTTCCTTCCAAAAAAAATAAACGGTCGGGCCGAAATACGTTTCGTTTCTTTTTTCTCGGACGCGGTCGCTGCGGCGTCTCCGGTCTTTGGCGGACGCGCGTGACGCCGCGATTGAGAAGGGCCCACGTGCGAGACTTTCGGCCACTGCGAAGCGCGGTAGGCGTGGCCGGTCGGCGGCCGCGCGTTACCGTGCGCGTCGAAAACGGACAGGATTCGCGCGTGGTCGCCGACGGCGTGACACCAGTGTGCTTGATGCTGCCGATCCGCCGGTCACGAAGGGGCAACGTCGTCGCTATCATTTCTTCCATAAAACGGCAAC
This sequence comes from Eriosoma lanigerum, assembly GCA_013282895.1. Taxonomy (NCBI): domain Eukaryota; kingdom Metazoa; phylum Arthropoda; class Insecta; order Hemiptera; family Aphididae; genus Eriosoma; species Eriosoma lanigerum. The sequence continues at coordinate 39,113,920 of CM023360.1, forward strand.
GTGTTTCAACGGGATATATTGCTATTTTCGCCAATGCCGCTCGTCTTCCGTTTCAGGTAAACGACAACAAAAAAACGCATTTTATATGTCGCGTAAATCGTAAACCAACTAGAAATGACGGTGTGATCTTTGCCATATCGATCATTGATATAATACAAGTATCAGTGGCGTATTTAGGGGATGTCATAGGGGTTAACACACCCCACAATTTTTTTTTGTAAAAAATATGTGACTCATCTCAAATCGTAAAAGTGTAAAACGTGATATATTATTGACAATAATAATAAAAATGAAGAAATATTAATGTGAAGGGGTGAAGCTAAAAACGATTCCACGATCGAATTATATAAATATATTTTCAGAGGAAAATATTGTCTGGACATCCCCCAAAAAAAAATCCCTAAATACGCCACTGACAAGTATAATGTTGAAAACGACCGCGGTGCGTTGACAGTGGCGGCTCGTCTAAGATGAGACAATTGAGGCACAGCCTTAATTATCAATTTCAGTATTTACAATTTTTAAATATAAAGTTCATGATTCAGAGGCGGTGCGAGGGTATTTTTTTTTTTAGGTAATTGGTATAAAATAAAATCTTTCTCCATTGTAAAGAAAATCTAATTATAATACAATTGATAGAGATTTGACTGATTCTTTTCCATTACCAATGGTTGTTTTTCAATAATTTTACAATCACATACATTTTTAAAATTATTTTTTCTTTAATTCTTAAATTTAAATTTAATTTATATTTCATTCAATTTTTTTTATTTCACTCATGAATTCTATTCTTTCAGATGTACAGTTTTAATTTCAGATTTCTTGATATTTGTTCTGCATATTCATAAAATGTTTTACTTATGTAAAATAATATTTCTCATTTTTAAAAACTAGCTATTTGTCGATTATATCCCTATAACACTTTTAGCCAATTAATATTTTGTAAATATTTCCTACGTAGGTATTATATATTTATTTTTGATAGAAAATCATTAAACGCAGATAGTAAATACATATACATTTGAAATCTATATTTTCCTTAATAGCACTTCAGCTTCAATAGAACGGTGCTTAATGTTGTAAAATGATTATTTTAATTTATTTGTATAATTCATATTATTAAAAATATCAAGGCAATATAAAGTACAGATACTTTTCATTGCTTTACAAGTTTACAATAATGAATAACTTGTGAGTTGTGACGCCCATATCTTGTTAGACATGATCATTTTAATTCTACAGGTTTTCTTGTATTAAATACATTTTTTATGATCAACAATAAATAATGATACGTAGGTAATACATATATTGCAATATTAAACATTAAGTCATCATTCATCACTTCATCAGCACATTGCGTATAAATTATTATATATAATACTCATTATACAATGCGTGTAAAAATTTAATGTCCCACCCAGGTCCATCCAATAACGTCATTAATGGTTTATATATTATATTATAACAACTAATCATAATTAAATAGTTTTATGTATTTGATTTCAATAATTTTTTAAAAACGTAAAAAAAATAACACGAATTAATGTTAGTTATCAATAATCGCCTTTCTGCAGTTGACCGAGTCGGTTCAGACACGTATAACGAATATTTCTGACAAAGTCCGAGATTACCCGATGAGAAGCGAACAATTTCAAAACTACCGTTACTGGCGTTACTATATTAAAAAATACAAATTTAAATGGTGGAATTCAGCCGGGAAATAACGATTGTATAGATTGGGGCAAATTAAAAAGTGTATACCTACCCTATATAGTTTATAATTTTATAGAACGCCAAACAACAAAATGTCACATAATAGATTTATTAGATTATCAATCGAAAAAACTGACTCTAATGTCCACGTTCTTATTACCAATAAATACTGACCACAATTTTATTTGTCAATATAATAGACTGAAACAATTTACAAACATATTAACTTCTCATCATTGAATATTTGAACGTATTTATTTTCAATATTTCCAATCATTTTCTAAGAAACTTATAGGTTATAGCAACAATTGGAAAATATATTCATTTAATAAATAATATATTATATTAAACAATGATGTCTAAAAAAATAACTATATGTGATTCACAATATGAATAATACAATAATTTTGCCTCATCAGTTTTAAGACATATGAGCCGCCACCGCAATGCAGTGTGTTCTGAATTTTTTATGTGTTCCGCCGACCGTTGAACCGAAACGCGCGAATGACGTGGGTGGTGAGGAGAAAATAAAAAAAATTGTTGATAAAAACCGTAATAACTAGTATTATGTAATTTTTTGTAAAAACAATTGACTTAAGTATTAGTTTATTATAGGATACGAATATCGCGGGAATTACACGTAGCTACCTCGATTGGGTATCTATTATTTATTATTGAAATAATAATATTCGTTTAATTATAGTTACTAGATATAACTACTAAATATAGTTGTTTTTATAGTTACAATATAAAATAGATCCCTGTTTCTAAAAGTGTAAGAAGTGAAGGAGTTGCATCGATTGTAAAGAAATTAGACGGAATGTGCTGAGGTGGTTTGAAAATGTTATGAGGAGAATAATTCATAATAATTAATTCAGAGGCAATGGAAGTTGTTATGGAAATTAATGTAATATAGAAGATAAGAGAGGGAGAGGATGATCGAAAACGAAGTGGATAGAAGGAATAGATAGAATATAAAATGATTTAAAAATAGTTGATGAGAATTGCAGTCAAGAGGTAGAAAATCGAAATCTTTGAAGATCCTACTATAGATGGTGTTGGGAGGCTAATCTATAAGTGAAAAAGACAAAAGAGAAGAATATATAATATAGATCCATGTTTATAATTTATATAATAATTCATATCCCCAAGACTGATATAATATGGCACTTATTCGATATTATTAATATTGGAATGAATTATCTAGAACTTTTTGTAAAATATGATCAAGTAATTTTTGTTATCGTAAATTATAAATATTGTTCTTATTAAAAAATATCAATGTATAAATTCTTTGTTTGTTAATTAATAACTAAATCTAAATTGTATATAATATATATTTATTGGCAAGTACATACTATACGTAAATCTGTAATACACACTTATTATTTCGAACTTCACAATTTGTGTCGGTATTTACTACTTATTAAAAGATAGGGTCGGACTATGAATACAAACGAATTATGCGAAGGCGGACGGTTTGTAAAACGTAAACAAATTTATTCTACACTTAAATTTATATACTACATATATTTTTAAGAATATATCATACAATAGAAACATGCATGGAAAAATTATATTTTTTACATTATTTCTTGTTTTTTTTTATAAAAAAAAAATAAAACCACATTCGTTTTATAAAAATTAATAATTAACGATTCATGTCTTTATTATATTATTGAGAAACAATGATATATTTCATAGAAATGATTAAGTATTATTTTATGTAATAATTGTTGAATTGTGATTTAAGTAACATTTTCATAATGATAATAAATAAAACATATATTTTTACATTATAAATGAATCAAAATGAACAATTAAAGAGAGATTTGTATTTTTCGTACTTAATAACAATATTACATTACATTGTTTTATACTTTTACGCGCGCTCGCGAGCCTTGCAATGTATACCTGTTGCAGGCGCGACAAATGGGAGTTGCGTTTTATTATCTGGTGATAAACAATAAATTGTTAATCGTCTGCAAACGGCGGTGGCGCCAACGTAATACGTATTAAAATTGCAAATTCGATGTACGCCAAAACGAAACTCGAATGCGAAATTTTACAATTGGAATAATAAATCATATAAAATATATAATAAATACTTAAACGACAAAATATTTCTGTGCCAAAATCCGTACACGCACGTCGCATCACCAATTTTTAGTGACACTCCTCAAAATTGATAAAAATAATTTTCTTGTTACTTAAATTCATAAAAAAAAAAATTGTTAATACCATCACGACACAGGTTCCCAAACTGTCTTCGAATAAGACCCATTTTTTAAAAATTGTAGATTTTGAGCACCAAATTATAGTTACTACTTTAGATAAGTTTACTTTAGTTAAAAAAACCATACAATACCTACCATTCTATATATTGTTATACGATGTTAGTACATGCAGTAATAACTTATATAACAGGTATTGATAATATTTAATCATACCTATCATATTTTTTCTTGCTGTAAAAAATCTAATTTTTAATCTTTTACGATCCACAGTTTGAGAACCTCCGATCTATAATGTTCCTATGGCCTAAACTAAATCAACAATGTCCCTCTTGTGCAACGTGTACTAAATATGGATATAAGGTGTCTAAAGTCTAAACTATTGTGTTTGAAAATCTAAAAATGAAAAACGTCTTTGACGTTATATCTTTATACGTATAATTTCAATACAGCAATTGATTTAAAAACTTGGCCGGTTTCTTCTACATTGTATAATATAAAAGGCTCAATAGCCTTTATAGTTGTGTTTGAAATTTCGCTTGGAAAAGGACACGATATTTTGAATAGGAATTCCGAACGTATTTATACGATTATATACAGATACCAGGTTAAAAACATTATAATCGATGTAACGCGTAGGTAATGTAATTTACTTAAATGATAATTATCGTTACTGCAGTGTTACTGTAGACAATGTTATAATAGCTGAATATTAACAATTTACATTTTACAATATCGACAGGCGCCACTCGATTATGTCTCGACGACAATATACCTAGTAAATTATACTAACGATATTTTATTATGATGACGCGCGCGCGCTTTTTAATATTCATCGCGAAGTCCCCCAGTCGCATTTTCCCAAGCAAACCGCGTCAACAATATTCCATACGCGTTTCGCGTATAGACGTTATTTCCGACGTGGTTGTTTTAATATTATCATCAATTTAGGGTTGGAATTTTCATTTGCAAAGTCATTGATTTTTTTGATATTTAAGTGTATATTTATAACTCCGTAAGTGAAAAATGTGGGTTTACTCTGATTATTCTAATGTAATTATTTGATAAATTAAACTTTTTACAATATTTGTGTAGTGTAAGAGTTGTATCAATATTGTGATTTTGAGATATGAGAGAAAATTGGTTTGAGTGATAGATTGGACGTGTAGTGGGATTTCCTGGAATAGTTAGGGCGGGCCCTTGGGAGATTAGAGGATTTTTGTTTTTTACAAAATAATGAAAAATCTGATGAGGACATAGTATGGATGAATAAAGTAGAAGGTGTCGTGGCCTCATGGGGTGTTTTATGTGACAAAAGGATGTGAATAATATTGTGTGGTAGATATTACAAGCTTAGGATGGAATAAAAACTGACTATTTAAGGAGTAGTGTAAGAGTGACATAAATTGTGGAGAAAATAAGAAAGAATAGGTTGAGATGATATCTAGTTTAGGCATATTATGAAGAATCAACCCAAATGATTCAGGTACAGTAAGAGTTGTTATAGAAATGAATGTAAAATGTTAGAGAGGACCGAAGAAGAGGTGGATATATAGATTAGAGAGTGATAACTGGTGTGAATGGACGAGAGGTTGGAGATCGAGATCTATAGAGGTGTAAGAGCTGAGTGTCTAACCCAATGTAGTAAGGAGTGTAAAGCGAAGCAGAAAAACTTTTTAAAACGTTTGAACAAAATACGATTTTAAATACGTTTGTATTTTCTTCTATACATATTAATTATCAAAAATTGAATAATTTAATATTGAAGATCGATAATTATCTTCAAAGTTCGGATTTTATAGCACTAAAAAGTACTCAAATTTGCGCTTAAATAAAAAAATATATAAATAATTTATTTTATTTTCTTCAATTATTATTGAGTTAGAAAGTCGCACGTATTTGTCCAAATTACAGTTTAACTTCACCTATTATGTTTCCTAGGTTGTTTCAAAAATTATTTTAGGTTAGGTGTCAGGTGTCTGTTATAGCTATAGCTTATTTAATAAATAAGTTTAAATATTATACCTTACAACTAGAAAATTGTATTGTATGATATACTTTGTGAGGTTTTCAAATTTAAAACTATTTTGCGATTAATAGTCAATATAATATTCAACATTTAATCATGATAAATACGAAATTCGTGTACATTTTTGTTAATATAGCTTGAAATAAAATTCCGTATATAAATAGTGATTATATTATCAAATACATTTGTATCGTACTTAGCTATTTATTTATATGTCAATCCTATAAAATTATGTAAATGCTGTAAAATTCACAACACTGTTGAATGTTTATCATATTATGTTGTGATTCAAATCGTCGTAAATCGTAATGTACATATTATTTTATATTACAAAAATGCGCGAAAGAATATAAAACATATAATAATAATGTTATGTTTGGAAAACGCAAAAAAAAAAATACGTTCTAAACGCGTTTTCCTCGATTATTAAATACTTACTTAATTATTTCGCCACTTTCAAAATTATTATTTACAATTTATCATAACTTTTTTAACGTGTTTACGATCGTTTTGCGTTACTAATAGTTCCGTTTCACTTTTGACTGATAAGCGGAGTGTTGATTAAAAGTTACATTACGATCATCATTATTATTACGTATACGGATGTGCCTTTATTGTAAGCAGTACGATTTTAATGCTAGCGACACGACGACGACTTTTGGTGTCACGTTTACAACATTAATTTTTCAATACGGCAATACGTTTGTTATATTATTTTATATTTTTATCAGACGCACACGTGAGGTCGACGGCCCAGACGGCGTCGACGCGCGAAGAGAGTGCAGTATTTTAAAAACTCCGACGGGGTGTTTTTATCGAGAAAATATGTCCACCGACGATAATGTATAATTGTATATAACGGGCATCTGGTATTTACCGACATGGTCGGTATACAGGGTGCTACAAAAGTGTATCATTAGCTAGGTCGCGTTTATTTCACTACGTATACCGATTATGTTATACAGGTAAAATCCCATATAAAAACGCACCGTGCAATACGGTAACTGCAATATTACAAATAAGAATATTATTATAGTTTTTACGACGTTTATTATGCGTAAAGGTTTACTTTTTAAACGGAAATTACAACTTACTGTTAACGATAGAATATTATCGTATACGATTATTTTAATACGATTTCAAACGCGCGTCTGGCGCCAGTTTATTTTCGCTCCCCGAGACCAAGAATCACTACATACAATATATATATATATAACATTTACAGTTAAGGTAATAGTTTCTTGTTAGGTTAGATTATTTTGCTATGGCATTTAATGCATATTTTATTGCATATGATATACTTATAATATAATAATATCACTACGTAGGTATTGCTTTTTTAAACGAAACGAAAAACCTACTAGTTCAAAATTATTTAATTAAATCAATTGAAAAGCAAACAGCTTTTTTCAAACGTCTCGGGACGACTGAGACAAAATTTACAACTACACTATTGGTGGGTTTAAACGCATTTTATCATTATAATATATTTTTATATGTCGTATATGATGGGATTCGTCTGATATTTGTACCGAAATTAATTATTACCATATTCATAATTCCACGAAAACGTACATAATTTTTTCATGACTTCTTATAAAAATTAGTTACTATTGCTTCGGCATTGTTGTAATATTTTGCCGATTAACTAAACAAATATATTTGAATATTTTTACTAAAGAAGATTGATGGAACGTATTATTTAAGTGAAAATTGAAAATGTGTTATTTTAAAGTATACAGTCATATACTATAGTACACAGAATTGTTTTTAAAATAGCACTTATAATCAACTTTGTCGTCTTCGTATAGATATTTTTTAGATAATCAAATATTATCTAAATAAATGTGAATGCTCTTATATAATTTGATACCTCTAATTTTTTTTTTCCTGTTAAATTGAATTGTTTTTCGCTGTAATATTAAATGTTACTTTTTAATACGTATGTAAAAGTAAAAACAGTCAAAATAACTTCGCAGAATGCAGATGATGACGCCGCAAAGATAAAACGCAGTTTCCTATTGATATTATTAATGTCTTTGGTGAACACTTATCGAGAAAATCATTGATATCAATTATTTACGATTACGAAATAACCGATAAACGGTATCTACAAACTCATTAGTTTATATCGTTCATTGTAATTATCTTCATTCATTAATCTATCTTGAAAAATTATTATGAGTTTGTCAAACCCATAATTTAACTTGACAAATGCGTTGAACCGAGACAGTTAGAATCGCGATTCAGTTTATAGTTTTTACTTATCGTATATTATAATATGTAAATTTAATTGATTATTATCAATCGCACGAATAAATTATTATAGCACAAATATTATATAGTATATGAATGTAGTATACTGGTACGCGATTATAATGTTAAATACCATTCTAGTAATTTTTGGGATTTAAACGATTGTTTAAAAAATTATAAATTCAATAAAATATGTCATAATATTTGATCATTTTCTCATTGTTTATTAAATTAACCCTATCCTATAAACTATATATACGATAACTGTTAGTAATGTACAAGTTACAGCGTATTAAATATAAATTTAAAATAATTCTCTCTCTCGTTTTTCGTACAATTGATGCCAGCCCCACACTTCCCCTTATGTGTAAATTTCCAATTCTATCCTCCCTAATTACTCCACACATCGATCTTAGTATTCTCATCTCCGTTACTCGCTACCATTAAATTAGTCCACTGTCCAACACTCCATAGAATATTTTTGGCATCACAGCTGCCATATAATATCTACCGATCAATCTTATCGGAATCCTCTTGTCATACAAAACACCCGCCACCTCACTCCACTTAATCCAATTATTTTACACATACTCTTCAGAACTTTTATTATTTTGCACTACCGATCCCCCAAGTACTCGAACCTTCCACAATGGATTTGTAAAAAACTAAAATCCACTTATCTCCCGAAATTCCTCTATAACCATTTCAGAAAGTCCCACCGTATTTCTAAAACCATCTCTCAAATTTATTATCTCTCTCGTTCTTCCCAATTACGATAGATGCAACTCCTACACTTTCCCCTTGTGTATTAATTTCCTATTCTATATCCCCTCTTGTCGTTCCACACATCTGTTTTTGTCGTGTTCAATTTTCTTATTCGCTATTTAACAACATTACTGGCTAGTCATTACTATTATCATAACGACGAATGTCCCACGATATAATATACTATATAAACGTGTACTACTGTATACATACATTGTATATAATTGTTAATTTTGTTTGAAAACAATAATAACAACTATCCTGTTGAAGTGTTTTCGTAAAGACCATTAAAATAATACGTTGTTGATGGCTCCATTTGTTATCCCAATGACCCTATTGTTGACCCGACGTCTTGACCGTCGATAAAGTATGTTATAATACCATTACATCAATGCTTCGGGGGTATTGTGTTCCTGGAAATTCGATAGACAAAGCATAATAATATAAAATACGTTTTACGATCAATTCATATTACTCTTTCGCGCTGAAATCCTTTTAAAATATTTTATACTTCCCTTGTTATTAGGATAATATTAATGATAATAAATTCTACGCTTATTATTTTTGACTTCCGTTGATTTATTTAAAGTACATTTATTTCAATTGTACGTAATATTATGTATTTTAGTTACTTCTAAAAATAAATAAATCGATATATGCATATGAGTATAATAAGTTTAAAACATGTGTTTAAAACGCAATTCAAACGACAAAATTAATTAAAATTTTTTTATGTTTTAAACATCTCAATTCGGGTTCCAAACATTTTTTATTAATCATTAATTAATAAATATAATTATATGCATTATGTTATATTATATCGAGAAGAAATGGCCAAATGTGCGCAGAAATTATTTAAATTTGTATTTGTGTGTATATAATATAAATAAGTAGGTATATGTGTTTTCTTTAACATCAACTAAATTTTGGCAACGATTTTTTGACTGTTTTAAATTTTTATTTCATCTCTGATACAAGCAGATTTGATCTTAGTCGCTCACATAAAAGGGTACATAACATAACATAATATATAATATTATATAGCAGAAATTCATGTTTCAAAAATAATTGAAAATAAGTTAATAACAATGAAAACGCATAATATGTAATTTATGTAACATGAAATTTTGGTCACCCTATAATAATGTATATATGAATACATACTGCGTGGGACTGGACTTTGCCCGTACGTGGTACATAAAGACTAATTGACAATAAAAATTAATTTTAAAAAATCGAACGTATTTAAAATTGGCATTTATTATTATCGTAATTACACGATCGACCATATATATTATAATAATATAATAAATTATTAGTTGTAATAGTGTACAGTGTGATCATTTTTCTAGGTAACACAATTAAAATATTTCGTCCGTATGGCCTTGTATTAAAATATAATGATTTGGGGACTTGGGATAGACGACAAACGCATAAACTATAACATGCATTTTTTTTAAATGACAACATCTATTTTAAGAATTGAATCCGGATCAACCTATTTTTTAAAAAAATTTTGACCCATAATTATAAGGTTCCAAAATCAAATATTAGTTGATAGTCATTTCAAATTTTATCAAAAACTATTTATTTTTTTAGCCAACACATAATATTTTCACACATATAATCCGTCATAATTATTCTTTTACCATTAACTATTAATAAAATATTAAAAATTACATTCAAATTATTATACATTAATTATACTATTTTATCATGTGTAATTTAACCGCATAATAACACTTTAATAGATACTTTTTAATAGTAATTACTAATTATCTAATAAATTATTTAACATTTTCTTCGTAACATTCTAAGCGCACGATTTAAGATCTTTTCTTTTCTTAAATATACGCATAGTTGCAATTCTGGTGGGAACTTGAAAGGGCTTTGCCCCTCTCAAATGCTACACGTTTACAAATTATTTAAATTGTTAAAATAAAAAATAACTTGAATGATGATAGGGATTTTCTAGTCTCCTCAAGTTTAAAACTTTCACGTTTCACCTATGAATATATGTCATATTCTAGCCGTATGTTTTGTTTTTTATTTCTTGAAAATGAGTACACGACAGTTGAAATGACCCCACCATAAACAAAATCTAATGGCGTTAAATTAAGGATTAAATTTAACTTATGATTCGCGATGTCCGGAAATGAATTTTCTATTGTAAATATTGTAATCTTTTTTTTCTACATCGCCTTACACTCCCAACTAAATCGACCCTATAATTAAAGACTATAAGCTATATAGTCCTAGAACTTTTTAGATCTCAATCTCCTACCTCTCGTACATTTAGTCTTTTTCTCTTTTTCATATATTTAGATTCAAATCCATATAAGAACTCTCCTCGCATAAAATGTACAAACCATCTAAGAACACTCTTTTATATTCCCCACCTAACATAACCTAACCTTCTATACTTCCTCTTATATATTAATTTATTATTTTAACTTCTCAAGTCACTCCATCATTACATTATTATTATTATTATTATCACGTTTACATAAAAATATCCAAATTTTAACATTTTAAAAATTAAAGTTTTATAGTTTTTTTATTTTTAGTAATAATTTGCAATGTCAATTTTGGTTTTTAGATGAGAAATATATTAAAAAATTGGTTGATCCTATTCTGGTGCTAAAAATGCGTGTTTTATTTGAAAATTTCACTAAACGTTTGTATTTCAGTGTTTCTTCCAAATAATTATTTTAATGCAAGGCCATCCAGTCGAAATATATAATGTTAACCATAGAAAATGATCGCACTGTATATTATATAATATTGATAACATTATAAATGCATCGTAGACAAAAAAAAATTAAATAACGTTTAGGTCAAATATATGTGGCAATGTTTGGCGCCATGAAGCGAACCACCTATTAAAATAATAAATTGATATCGATTGTTCGTATAATAATAATAATATATGCAGTGATTATATTATATATATTCACTAGAATCCGGATTGTTTGACGAATTACTTTTTTTAATTTCAATACTATTTTTTAATGAATGCTCGTCTTTATACAAATTTGATTTACGTCACTCAAAAGTCAAAATTTAATAGTATCTACACATTTTTAATATCTTTTCCGTAATTTTTAGCAATCTCAGTGCATTTCAAGCATTATGAGTATACTATTTTATAACTATTCGAGTTTTCATTCTTACCCATAATTCTTCGTTATAACTTATAACACATTATTTTACTAAAACACATTTTTTTAAAAAAACAACAAAATAATAATATGATTCCAAATTTAGTCATTTACTCAATTATTTATGCATGCATGTATTAGCAATATTTTGTAATTGTAAAAATATATTACCGTTTCGATTTATTTTTAGGTAAAATGCTAATTCATTTCATGAAGAAACAAATTTAAACACAAAATTTTGTTTTTCATATTTTTGCCTTTTCGTCATATTTTAATCAAAAAGTATATTTGAAGATTTGTTAGCATTTCAGTGTACTTTTAATTTGTTTATTTTATAAACATAATTTTTTCTGTTAACATTGTGTTTTTAGGTTGAAATATATTTCCCAAAAAAATTATATGTATATTATTAAATATAATTATACATATTAAGTATGTATACTTATTTATTTTCTAATTTTTTTATTCTAGTATTTATATATAAATATATGTTTTAAATGATTGCTGCATATTTTTATTATTTTTACTAAATATTAACATTAATATTTCAATAATTTTTTATATAAATATATATATTTACAGACTGTGATTGATCAAATAATCTTAAAATTATTTTATTTTTTTTTTTGCCAAGAATTCGAATTTTTAGATTGTCATTATATCGAAGCATATATGCCGTGGAGATTACCCAAGATATTTATTGTGCATACAAATATATAACTTGAAAATTCTATTTGATTTAATATTAAATTTCATAATACACATAATATGTGATTTTGTATGCAGATCTTTTTTAAATAGTATAGATTACTGCTGGTCCACGGTGATTCGATACTTCTACACGAATGCCAAAATGAATAAGAACAAAAAATTAAATAAAAAAATTATAATTTTAATACATTTTTTATAAAGACTATGACCGTTTGTAAATTTATAATTATAAATATCCATGTATTTTTGAAAAATTCGATAAATTATAAAATGCGAAAAATGATAAGAAAAAGTCATATAAAAAACATGTTGATTAATGTTTCTTAGTCATATTACCATAAAATTTTTCTTATTAATTTTTTGAAGATACTTCGGTCACATAATATAATAACCACCGATCAGACAGAATTTCTATGTTGCAAATTTAGTCAGAATCGCATACGTTTTTGACGTCATCTAGCTGTTTTTTTGTAACGCTTGCGATTCTAAACACTCTGTATATTATTATTATAAAATTCTATTATATAGGCACTCGAACTGATAAGAATATCGGTTAACATAATATATGTATAATATATTCATATACACGATAACTACATTATATATATTAATTACTAATTAGTAATTGACGTGAATTTTTTTTAATGAAAACCACTGATTAAATATTTAATCAATGTCAAAATGCAACTATGTATAATTTTACATTATAAATTATTTATAATATTGGATTTCCTATAATAACTCGTCCAATCCGTAATCCGGATTTATCGCATTTAATTCAAAATCGAAAATGTTTAGTTATTATATATATTTTTAAGATTTGTATTTAGATTTTAGCCGTAGTGTATATCTGATGTATATTAACATCAATAGTAAATTAAATATTAACTCTCATGGTGGTAAATAAAATAATACAAATATAGCATGCGCCTGCAGATGGCTGTTAAAAAAATACAATAAATTTTTTTTAAAAAAAACTCATAAACCAAGTATAAAGTTTTATATTTATATAACTCTTTTTCCTAAAAAAAAATTAATTGAACAACTATAAAAATCATCAGCCAACCCACCGTCCAGAAACTTAACATCTTAACATACAATTCGATTATCGGATTATGAGTTTAATATATTTGAGTATTTATTATTTTAACAATTTTGGTATGAATAATGTGGTTAAATAATATATGGTAAAAATTAATTATAAAATTTTCATATAATCGAAATAATATTTTTAATTTCAGTATATAATAGTTCCTCTCCAACTTTTTTCTGACAAGTTTATAACATTTTTGAATTTAGTTAAATTGAGTTAGTTGAGCAAATGTGTAATTTAATAGTTAGTTAAATTTTGTATATATTATATTAACTTAGGTAGTAGGTTTATAAATTAAAAATGAATACGTGAGAGGTGTGACAAATGTTTTTATAATAAATAATAATTATCAAAATAAAATATAAATTATATTATTATTATTATAATAATAAGTTGATATAAAAAAGTAAGAGTCAAATTGAAAATTGAATTATTAATGATAAAAATTAACCTAACTTTTTAACTATGCATACTTTTTATCGATTTATTTCGTATTGATTAGGTATATTATTATAATATGGGCATAGAGCTCGAATCAGGGGGCGTAATGAGGCTGAATACTTTAACTAATTTTTCAAAAAATTTACCGTAACTTTTACTATATAAGAACTGTAGTCCTTTAATCATAATAAGGTAAAAAGTGATGAGGACGTTCTTTCTTCAAAGATAAAAAGAGTCCTCTTACTTTTTGTTTGCTATTTCGAACACTGAATATTGCCTATAATAATAAAATATTGAAATATCGTCTAACAACGAAATAGGTATTATAGGTGTTTGATTTTTATTTTTAAATAAAGTATAATAAGTTAATTGTCAGATTTACAAGGGATTTACGAGAGATTCTAGAAAATGTTCCACTATTCAAATTCGGAAATAGACTTTGAAACAGCTATAAAATACCGACAACCACCCTACAATTCTAAAAACAAATTGTTTTCTGCAAACATTTTCGATTTTGTTATTCAATAAATCATGACTTATTGAGAAATGTTATAATATGTTCCGTTTGCTTCAGCGTTTAGACACTTGTGTATTATGATACAAATTACTCATTATACAAGTAAAAAATATATAGTTTCGTCATTCATCCTTATAGCCTCCCCTCTCTTTTATAACATCCCTTCTCAATGGCTCAATTGATGCAGCTTATCGCCTCTATATCTTCAACTTCGTCCAGTGTTCCGGTGTTTGATAAGAAATCACTGTTTTATCCATTTTCGCCATCAACATATACCCCATATATTATGAACGTAATCATCCCGCGATCACAGAATGCAAAAAACTTTTTCTGAAAATTGTCCGTCTTGGTGTAATAAAATAAAATAATTATTTTTGAGCCGAAGTTTTTCTAAACCACGGCCTCTTGACGGGCCGCCCTTGCTTCTTTCGGTTTGTGGAGCAGCTGCTTCGCGGGTGAACCCTCAAATTGATCGCACCGTCACCGGCGCCGTCCTCTTCTTCGTATGACGACAAACGTCGATTTCCGGCCGTCGGTATTTCAAACGCCAAAGGGTCATTGACTCGTCGGCGCGGTCAGGTAAACGTATATCGCACGTCGTCGTCGTCGTCGTCGTCGCCGTCGTCGGCTTTTCTCGATATTGTTTTTGTAGGGCACGCGGTGAAATTTCGCGGCGTCCGCGTTTCGTCACGGTCGCGGCGCCGACAGCGTTCCGCCGCTCCGGCGCCCGGCGCATCTCACGCACACGTTCCGTACGTCTTTTATTTCTCGGCTCTCTGTTCTTCCATTGTCTCGAGCGCACGCGCGCGCGTCACACCGGGCGAGACTAACCATATAGCTGCAGATACTACTGCTAATACTATAAATAGCCGTCTTCTCGTTATTAATGAAACACGACGCCATTGTACACACACACACACAGAGGAAAACTCTTTATAAACATATATATATATATGTTATCACAATACCACTAACGCGTGATAATTTCACTGAACATCACAAAACAAATCGAACAATATCTCACCGCGAGTATGTAGAAAATGAATATAATTATTGTATAGTTTTGGAATACAATAATATGGTGTTTTCCATCTGCCTGTACGCTCGTTTCACACTACAAGCAAACAGATGATATCACAAAATAGTACATTATAGTGTATGACATCGCGTGGAACATGTTTGTGAAATGATAATAACCTCGAAGATTACACATAATATTCATTACCAGTGAAAAAATAATCACTAATATCGAAAAACACTAATCTGAGTACTTTTTAATTTTTATATATTTTCACGTCATAATATCACAAAATCTTTTTTATTTTTTTTATATGAACTGATCGTCCGGAGGAGATTGGTAATCCTTTACCTCCAAAAATTGACGATGGAACTTTTCAGCACTAATGTACACAGAACCATCACAACGGATTTGCACTATCACTATTTATACCAAACATTTTTAACGAAAAATGTTGTTACATCAGTGTAAACGAGTACAGACAGATAGAAAATACTATAAAATAGAAAAAAATTACTCCGGAGCAAACCGACTACAATTATCTGAAAAAGCTCAATAATTTGGTTGAATAAAACTTTAGATTCTAGTTAACCTGCAAGAACCATCATCTTTAACTCCTTGACATGTGATGATAATTGTTATCAGCTCTATCATGATTATTATAGTTACTACAAAATATGTAACCATGTCTATAAACTATAATACATATATGATGTAAATTTAAATCGACGTAATTTGGAGGTATTTGAGGAGGCTTAGCCTCCCGAACGATACTCATTTCCAAATTATTTCGATTGTTTAATTGAAAAATAACTCAAGTGATGGCTGGGTTTTTTAAGTAGGAAATTCTAGACCCCTCAAGTTTAAAACCCGAATTGCGCCTATATATATATGTATCAATTAAATTAAAATCAAATTATATAATATGATCACCCACCCCCCCACTACGAGAAAAATTGTTTCCGCGCCTCTGAGTATATTAGTATAATATAAAATATATTTATTTTTAATACAATTATATTATAGCATAATAATATAGAACGACCCATTAAAAATAACAACTAGGAAGTGATGTTACGAACTGTTGAACATCGACGATTTCAACAATTTTGTTCGGTATTATTATTTTTGGTTTGTAGTCTGTATGGTGGATTGTTATAGAACTTATACTACTACCTGGTACAGTCAAGGGCACAATTTCAGTAAAAATACTGGTGTTACTAATTATTAGGTGTGCTCGTACAATTAAATGTACTACAACCTTCCTGTTAAAGCAATGTAATTGTCAAAATTTTAAACGAATCAAACATCGACCTCACGGCATATAGTAACCATTGGACAAAAAAAATTTCTTTTTAAGAAAATTATGTGTTAAACATATTTTGAAAATGTCACGGATTAGACTGTGATATTATAACGGTATTATGGGTGTACAATAATTGTATTCTATGAAAATTGTCAGTTTGACGTGAGGTCGATTTTTTTCTTTTCGTTTACATTTTCAACAAACGGTTCGAGAAAACAAAATGAGGTTTTGTCTAACCTGTGCTATATAATCAATAATGTTGTAAAAATTTGTTCGAGTTCATTGTTTAACTTGAAAAATGATTATATAGTTCGGTTAATAAAAACCTAACCTAACTTTGTTTTTACCGGTGTTTTCGGTGAAATCCGATCTTGAAATCTTCTATGGATGAAGCCAATAATATTAGGCATATTATGTTCTACGATGATACGTCTACCGCATAAAAATATTATTATTATTATTATTATTATTTGGTATCGTTGTCGTTTTGGTTGTATATAGTATTTATTATTTATACCAATAATTTATGTAACACAAAAACAAAAAGGGGGCTCAGCGGACGACGATCGTGGCGCCACGCCAACAGGTGAAACCGCGCGCGGCGCTTATAATACGCGTACATACGAGACGGCAGACGGAAAACCCGCAACGCGGTGCACGCCACCCGCGCCACCGTTGCAGCCGTCCTGCGGTCCTACACCCGTCCGGAGTAACGTCGTGACGCCCGCCAGCTGCCGCCACTTTAAGCGCCGCCGGCACCATTGTTTTCGGTTTCAATGCCATATTATTATTATTACACCGTACGTATGTAATATCTGGCGGTGGCGTCAACCGTGACAAAACGGAGCGCACAAGACGCACGCACGCACGCGCGCACGCGACAACGACAACGACGACACGTCATGCCGTCGTTGCACACACATACATCGATGGCCACCCGATTGTCATGAAATTTATTGCTCACCATCGTTTCGGTCCGCCGGTCCGGTCCGGTCGAATTGTGAAGAACGCACTGGCGAGTGACAGTACGGGGTGGGGGATACCACCGTCTCGATACCGCGGTATAAAAATGGTGCGCGCCCGTACAGGGTCTGTCTGGCGAACAGCACACCACTCGCAACCATACAGAGTTAAGTTAATATTTATATTTTTAAATTACCCGCAAGAACATTTCTGTCGATCGCGTATACACATTCATATACTTATAAGTAAGCCACAATCTCGCGATCGAATTATGTTATAAAGATTTGTCGACTTGTGTGCAGAAGCCGACATTTTCATAGGCAAACTCATAGAAATGTTATGACAGAACGAAAGAGAAACATAATTGTTCTTCGTCCAAATTCAATTGATGAAAACAAAATTACAAAATAGTCAAATCGTGAACACAATATCTGTATAATATATATTTTATATATAATATAATGAGATATATAGGGATCAGACCTTCGTCCGTAGATCGGATTTTTTTTTCTTTCTTCTTTTGCTCGGCATAACCCACGACCGCCGCCACCGTTTAACGTTTGCCGTATACATTATTGTCATGGCGGACATGCGATGACATGCCCTTCGGTATAAACCAAAATCGATTATGTTAACTAATGGTATATCCTTCAGACGTCTTTTATGTTCCGAAAGTAACCAGGCGACACGTCCGTCGAATTGTTTATATTATTATTATTATTATTATTATTTAACAATATAATAAATAATAACACAATAATAATATTATTTTGTCCGTCGTTATTGTTTTCGTTTTTTATTTTTTTTTTATCTTTACTCTATACCGTACTCGACCTTTCCCACTCGAATTATACGAATTATACAAAACATACGTTATTATTATCGTTATCATTGTTATGCAGACTTGACGCCATCGTCGTAGAAGTAACCCGATTATTATTTTATTCCGGAGTAGATTCGTTCGGTATTATAATATTATATTACACACTGACCATTTATTTTTGTTTTCTCGTTCTCGTTCCGAATTCACCCGGAGGTTAACTGCGCTGCACACGGCGCAGTATATACGTATTATATTATTAAGGTCGGAAAATAATATAATATTAATAATGTCTAAATAATAGGGTAAGCCACGACCGACTGGAAATGAAAAAAAAAACTGTAGAAGAGGTTCTCCGCTGCGACCGTTGTCGACGTCGTCGTGTCCCGAACGTTAAAAAATATATTATATGGTCTTTTTTTTTTTCTGTTCACCATTATTATTAATACCTAAACATTGGTATACCGCGTTCGGTAACGTTGTTATAAATTACAATAATAACCGTACATACGTCATATTACTACTACCGATACGCCGACGTATATTATTCTGTAATCTTCTTTAACCTATAACGCGTCGGCAGACGGCAGTTTTCGACGATTTGATATAATAACTGTTTATGGTTCATAGTTATTATTTTATACTCGTGTTTTCCACATAGATTTTCGTCAAATTAAATCCAAAGAGATATATTACAGGGGTGACCATAGGAGAGGTAAGTGGATACGGACGATACACCCACTGAGATTATCGAGATTATAATTTTTATCAAAAATTCAAAAGTTTATAATTTTCATATTAAACCTTATAGTGTTTATACGATCTACCGAGTGTATATTTTATAATAATACATACTTAATAAAAAATATAACAATAACTCAATGGCACAGACGGAAATATAGAATAGGAAGGAAGATTTATAATCATAGGGAAAAGGGGTAGAAATTAATTTTAAATCCAATGGACTGACATTCATCGGGCGCTCCTGATAATTGTATTTTAAAATAAAAAATTATTTGTAAACTTTTTCTTTGAAAATATTAGACACTAGTTATAAGAAATATTGATAACGAAAATGTATTATCACCTAACCTAACCCCAACCGCTAGCCCTACCGTAAATTCCAAACATTTTGAATAAGTTTAATATCGGAAAATTAAAAAATAATATTTGTTTACTTTAATTAGTCATACAATAAATGTAATTAGTAATTATACAATTTAACGCAAACGTCGGAGTTGTTTCATGTTTGGGGCTCCACACAATTTTTTTTAAAATCTTTGTTCAGTAGACGTTAAATAAAACTTCAAGCCCGAACTCACAGATCGCCTGTTTAAACACTTATTTGTTTTAAGTAAACATGTGTGTAAGACGAAAATCCCTCTCCAGTCAGCCCATCATAAGTTGATGAGAGATTTTTTATTTTCAAATGCTTCGATTGAAGAATCCGTTTTCAGTTCAATCAAATTCTCTTTTAAATCAAACAACATTTGAATTTCGTATCTAATATTCGTATATTAAATATTTCACTGATTAAACAGACGAATTGTTTAAAATATTGTATCAAATTCTACATGTTTCCGCCATTGACCTTTCTTTGTTTGTGTTCTCTCGCATATTTAAACCCAATAGCCCGGACACCCGGTTACTACAATATACACAATAGATATGTAAAACAATTGTCTGTACAATGTTTTATCCATAGACCAAGAATGACCCTCGGAGAATTCGGTTGTGCGCTGTTCATCACACAGTGGAAAAATCGTTAAAAATCCGGCACAATCGAAGCACTAGGGTTTGTTAATATAGATGTTTACACTTAGAGTTCAAACTAAACGTCATAATAATTGAGTTCTTCGTTACTGTGATTTCTTCGTTGGACAAACGCATTATTGCATTATTGCTGCAAAACATGCGAGTGAAAAAAGTCGTCTTGAGGATTTTTAGAGAATATAAATCCTTCTCTTCCATCAATGAGACATTTCAAAATACACAACGATTATAGTATCTATTTATAATATTATAATTGCAGTTAACGGCTTCGGTACAATATTAGATTAAATCAAAAATAACTCGTTTGTATGCAATAATAATATATTGTACAGTTTATACGCCATTAATTGGTGTCATAATAAAAGAGTCGTACGAAACTGCCGCATCGACAACTCGCATATCAATATATTATATTATTATCATAATTTTTTACCTCCCAGGGCGTTGATTTCGTGTATACACGTTGTTTATTATGCCTGTAACCTGTTGATCTCCGTTTGACCTCTGTATAAGAAACACATTTCTTCGATTTGAGCAATATAAACAAACGTTGAGTCTTCACTCTTCAGTTGCAAACATATAATAATATATTTATAGTAAACCTATATGCTATAATTGCTATATGCAATCGCCTGTTGGAGAATATCAGCGTTCATTTGAATTTATTTTAAAATAATAATCATATAATTATATTACGATTTTTTTAGTCGTAAATATAATAATAACCACTTCACAGTCAAATGCCAAACACGTCATCACTCATCATCCTCAATAAATTATAAGTAATATTTACATATTATATAATTATGGCGTCCAAATCAACGTTTTAAAATAAACATATAGTTTAAAGTATTAAACTCTTACATTTTATTCCGATAACATTTAACATTTAATATACAACAATTCAAATAATTTCTAACAAAGTCTTAAATAAATAAGTAATAACTAGAGATTTTCAAAAAGAAACAAAGTATTCGTAAGATTAGTTCGTTGAAAACTGGATTATCTTTATTATGTGTGAACTAATAATTTACCTATAATAATATTTACCTAATAATTACCTATAGTTTTAAAAAAAAAAAACATAAACTATAATTTTATTGTAAAGTGTTTTGCAAACAGTAGCTCCCAACTCCCAAGTACAAAATAGGATGTGTGGCAACAATTACCTTTAATCGCCTATCCATCCAGTATCCATCTATACAAAATACAATAACTCATCCATTTCTATTTTTTAACTCTAATCCTAAATTCTAAATATCAATACTTTATCTCTTAAGTCTATTTATATTTTCTATTATTAAACTATTTTAACTATTTTTTATAACTCCTTTTATTGTTTGATCAATTATAATTAATTTTTATTAATTACATAAGTTACAATCGCCAGAAAATCTCCTCAGACAGATACCCACCTTCCAAAACAAAAGTCTGAATGTTTGGCAACTGCTTAACATAAATATGGACTTTAACATCGCAAAAATAATAAAATAAATAGAATGAGGTAATCGTATATGGTTTCTGTGTTTGGTTCGCGGTCTATTTTGAGGTCATATCTATTTGAAATAAATCTAGTTAAAATAATATAGTGTTTTTTTAACGTTTTAGACTTTTATGAATACATATAGTATGTATTCAAGGTATACGTTTGATAAAATATAATTTGTCATCCTCATATGATATTACAGCAATTATATGGTGCGCCGAATTTTGTTATGTTTAAAAAACTATTACTGTTAATCAGATATACGCATTAAACTCAAAGTAGTAAACGTAGTAGTGTAATATAAATACA
Source organism: Eriosoma lanigerum (assembly GCA_013282895.1). Lineage (NCBI taxonomy): Eukaryota > Metazoa > Arthropoda > Insecta > Hemiptera > Aphididae > Eriosoma > Eriosoma lanigerum. Next base: position 39,136,515 of record CM023360.1, read on the forward strand.
TTATTTATATAATTTCTATTCTATTTTTTTTTTATTCCTACAAAGCATTATTTTTAATTTAAATTTTTTTAAACACCTGTTGCGGAGGATGTTGTCATTTATATTCAATATATTCAAAAACAAACAATAAAACTGTTGTTGTTTTTTTCCGGTGGCTACGCAGTTGATATTCTAGCAAATAACAATATTATTTTAATTTCTGACACAATTTCGTTTCGGTTAATGGTTTTATTACGCACATCCCTCAAAGCGCAGAAATCGTTCACGTTTTAATGGCGGTACACGTGAACATAAATAAAACCAAATACACAAAATAATATTCTCTCATCATAAACTTGTCGACGAAACGCATATTGAAAAAAGTAAATAAAATGAATACCGGGTATACGGTTACATACACACATATAGAGATAATGTAATCCGGCCCTTCAGATATTATTTTTTTTTTTTTTTACGATTATATTTCTCATACATGGTGCAGTATGCAATTGAAACATTGCAAACACATTCCTCGTAAAAACCTATTATAGTTTAATATTATATAATCCTGAACATGTTTTATTATATTATTAATTAGTAAATTGTAGTACATAGACTAAACTGTAATAATAATAATAATTATAATAATTAAATAAGTATTATTATTATTATTTTTTTTTTTTAATTTATTATCTATCCCAGTATTAAACACAAATTGATTTTATGAAATTCACGAGATTTGCACACAATTATTTTATTATAAATTCAATAGTGTTCCCATAGGGCAGAGGTGACGCGATTATTCATTAATCGGCAAAAGTATGAAATACAAATTAAAAAAATATTTAATTCACATTTACTAAAAACGTAACGTATGTAAACATTTGATATAAATTAATACTTCATATTTCTTATTATCATTAAAAAAAAAACATGTGTTTATACCTTCTTTATATTTTTTCTCATTTCTAACAATTAATAGGCATAATATGATAAATAATTAAATTAATCACTGTAGACAAGATGTGCCTATAATAATTCTATTATATTCTAATAACTTAAAAAAAAATTGAATTTTTGATTTCTTGATTCGCCAAGAATTTTTTTTTATGGCTCTCGGTGAAAAAAAAAAAAAGGTCTGCCACTACTCTCAGGATTTTTTTAATGGGTAAACTACGAACACTCTCAAAGTCTCAAGCAATTCGCACAGAGAAAATAAATATTTATATATTTTTCAGATTTTTTTTGTAATTACGAATTCTACACAGTTTTGTTCATAAAATAATTTGTATAGTGTTTGATGACATTTACTTGTTATATTAATTATTAGTATTAGGATTGTCTGTAATTTTTTATTGATAGAAATCGATGCCGACGCATAATTAGAAGATGGGAAATATTGTAAATAAATATTAAAAATTAAATATTTTTATAACTTAATTTAGTATTATTAACCCCTTCCTCCTGGTCAATCACTTTTGTACTTATATATAATATTATGACACTCGTCGACTTAATATACATATCACTCGTAGGAATTAATGGAAACATATTATCTTATTATAATTTATTTATCATGGTCACGTAACCCCAATAGTGGTTATAATAACGATTATAATATTATTCGTTCTTCGTTCATAATAATATAATATGTTGATAAGATCAATTCATCGGTAGGATATATAAATTTATCGTACATGACGACGACGACTTACCGAGTTGCATATTATTATTATAGTATTGGCTATAAAGACGACGTGTATTAACGGTATAATAATAATAATATGCGATTGTTAAACGACTGGCACGCGTGAAATTTATCATCGTTTCTAACTCGTGTTAATAAATATTAAAATCTAAAATAATAATTTTCTTCGTTCGGAACAAAAAAAAAAAAAAACAACACATTCATTACGTATCTAAATATAATATTATAATATTATCCATTCTGGTTTCATAATAATATATTAAATATAAATATAAAAAGCGATTTATTATAAATTTATAATATAGAAGTATTTACAATCTACGTCCTGCAGTGGCGTGTATAGAACATTGTTTTCGTGTCTACACAACTACACAAGCGTTTATTATCAGTGGCGCCGAACAGATACTTCAGGTAATGAACTGCCTTGAAAATGAGGTGGATGGGTCCCCAGAGAAATACCCCCTTTAAAAATGGTCGAAAATGCTTATAAACATGATACTAATATAGATAATTAGCATTATTATATCTAATTATTACTTAATAGGTAAAAATAAGGGGAGGTGGGTATTGAATTGAACTGGCTTATTTGTTTCGGTGCCACTGTTTATTATACTTACCCAACCCTCTTTAATAAGGTCAAACCAATATTTTTGATAAGACATGTTCGTATTATCCGGCAGAGTCGTAGCAAGTGGAGGGGGCGAGAGGTGCCGTGGACGCAAATTAAACTGAAAACATACAATACAAATATTATTTGTTTTTAATTGTTTTAATTAATGAGTTATTAATTTAAATAAAATTACTAAACAACGATCGTTTTTTTTTTTTATTTATATTATAGTTTATAAACATTTTTTTATAATTAATCCTAATTTAAAGTTCAAAAGGGGCGCATTTTAAAGTTTTTCCCCTGACAAAATATTTGGTTGTTATCCGTTATCCAGTATTTTTTAAACACAATTTACTTTTATTTTCTCTTGTTAATTTGTTCGGAAAATGTTTTTTCCAAAAGACTAAAGTGAATATATTATGTAATAATTTTCTCTTACACGTAGGTATATTATATTGTAAGTATCAGAGTAGGTTAGGTTGGGTATAAGTAAAATTCATTGAAATCTACTACTGAAATACTGCCTAACCTAACCTAACCTAGTACAGAGGTATAGTTTGCTAGTCAAGTCCGCTACCCGTATACCGTTTAGTTATAATAATAATATTTTCGTTGGTCTCTTGCGGTTGCGGATCCACGAAGAATCGTGAATTAGTGACAGATATTGGTTAACCGACACGACCGTAATACGACACGAAACGCCCGTTCGGTTACCGGTACGGTAACAGAAATGGTAAATATTCGGGATGGCCACCGCGACTGCGGTATGGGTATTCTATATTATTATAATATTATCGCGTTTTGTGCGCGCAGAACTAAAATCGTGTAAATAACAATATAATACGATGCGTACACAATAACAATATATCGATATTATTATGTATGGCGACGACCGTTATGTTATTATTATTATTATTATTATTATGGCCGATGTGGCTTGGCGACACGACGACGACGGTCAAGAAGAGAATCGCGGTCGGTTGTTCAACTCTCTCCCGAGCGCGGCGGCGTCGGTGGTAAAACGTGAATGAATTATCGGCCGGTCGTTGTCGTATATAATAATAATAATATATATCGTACGACAGAGAAGGAGCGAGTGTCGGGTCGGTTGGGTTAGGTTTCGTTTCGAGTTCTATCTGTGGGAACGGTTTCTTGAATGGACGCGAACGGACAGGAAGGCACGTAATCCACTGTATATATAGATAAAACATGCAAATGGACCCATTAGAGGAGACGACAAACATACACGCGCGCGCGCGGAGTATAATGCGGTATATACCGTATACGCGGTAACACGATGACGGCCGATCACCGGAATAACCAGTAATATTTCTAGTAATAATAATAATATATTTACAACTATTACGAGACACTCTATGTGTATGTGTGTGTTTATATGTGTGTATTCCATTAAAGTTATTGCTCGTTTCCGAGTGTGTAAGGTAATCCGTGTGAATAATTTTCTCGATCAGAAGTTCTTTCTGGTGGGAGTGAAAGGCCGCGCCTTATTTTTAATCGTTCTTTATTATTATTATTTTTTTTTTCGAATTTATTTTCATATCATAATAATATTCCGCACGTCGAAAACGAATAATATTATATTTTTTAGCAATAAACGACATTTTATTGCGGTTTGTGCGCCGAACGCTTTCGAAAAAAACGCAAAAAATCTTCGCTGCGGGCAGGACTCGAACCTGCGCGGGTAAAACCCATTGGATTTCAAGTCCAACTCCTTAACCGCTCGGACACCGCAGCATTGGTGAACAATATGCATGTATTATACATTTAACAGTGACGTATTCACGAGAAATATTATTTTCACATTCTATATTAATATATTAAAATAATTAATAAAAAATCAAATTTATATTTTATATTTATCATCTGTTGACCCGTTTAAAATTTGACATTTGTAATGTGTATATCGTCAGTAATATTATATCGACGCAAAATTATTTTTTACCGTAATTTATAATGTTCAGCAACCACCATAATATTATAAAAACAATATCTAAAAACACATTAATAAGATAGTTAATTAACGTTGAACATATTATAGCACTGTTATATATAATTAATAAGGTCATAATGATAACCCTCAAAACGAAATAAATTAACTAATGTATAAAAGCGCCATTAATTGTATTAAAAATGCTTAAATACAAATTTTTTTTTGCAATTATAATAAAAATATCTATTGATAAATTATTTCTTGTTTTATTACTTATTAGATACATACAAGTATACAACTTATTACAACCTGTTCGAATATTAAATAGGTTAGTCCGTAAATTATTATGTTGTCCCGGGATTTTTTTATCTTAATTAATCATTATTAAGAATATATTATATTATTGTGAATATAAATAAAAAATAATATTATACATTATTATAATATTATATATTGGTACCTACTTAGTTTGTTATATTTAATTTTTATGATTTAAAAAAATTAAAAAACACAATCAAACATGAATTGACATTGATCATATATTATTATAAACCATTCGATTATTGCTTAATTTTGTGAGTAAATTTGTTAATTTGTTTTATACATTTATTAGATTGTAGGTAAAATATTTTAAATTAATTTTGTAACTTAAAATACATATTATTATATTCGATTCATGAAGAGAAAAATAGTCTGATACTTATATTTTTATTTTTCGTGTTTAGATTTTATTAAAAATATTTAATAATATAATTTTAATTTTAATATTTTCCTATACACAATAATTATGTTTTAATTTGTATTGTTATATAAAAAAAAAAACATTATCAGCGCACTAAATAAATAAACACGTTTATTATAGATTATAATAGACACATTGATTATTTTACTGTCATATTTATATTATATAACATTTTTTATAATTTCGTTCAACTATAAAATATTATATTATTCTATTTTTTTCCTTTGCCTAAATGTATGATGCTTGAGATGATAATATTAGTACATACGAATTTTTTTTTATATGTATATAGGTAAAGTGTTAATATAGGATTAATTTTCTGTATATACGAATAATTATGATTCGGAGGAGAAAAAATTGGCGTCGAAACTCGTTCTAAAAATTAACATTCAATGTGATATTATAATAATATGCTAATTATTGTCACAGCGTCTGCGGCGGCATGTGTATTATATTATTAGGTATTATTAAAAAATTGTTCCATGCAGGTGCATTCAACAGAACGCTAATTGCAAAAAAACATGTACGTAAATAATATGAACATTTTGTGTCATTTTTATCTTCTATTTCATTTGTGTTATAATCGTATGCGTAGTGCAAACCGTTTCAATATTGACAATCGAACCATATATGTAATTTATTGGTCTACTTATTTAATTGATTAATATTATTATTTACATTCGTCCATAAAAAGAACACTTTGTAAAAAAGAAAAATGAAATTCAACTATTATTGTATTTTTATAATTATTTTATGTCTGTTATTATTTAGAAAATTGTAAACATCCACAGGTCAGTCATTTGAGTATTTGACGTTTTTGGCACCTTATACATTAGGAACCCGCAAAAATTTTTCCAGGAGGGAAGGCAAGATTTTAAAATGTATTGTATATTATGGAAGAGTGTAAATTATTTTAAAAATAAATAATTACATTGATTGTAACAATTATATACTTTCAAATAGGATTAAGAAAAATAACCAAGTTGTTTTCAAAACATTTTATAAATAATTTTAATATAATATTTAGATATAACTTCATTTTAAAATCAAAAAACATAGGTATTAGTACTAAACTGCAGTTCATCACCAAAACCCCAATGGGCAAATGTTCCATCTTTCCCTCTCCCTCCTATTGAATGCGCCCATGACCACATATATTATACCTATATATTAATTAAATTATTAAATATTTATACAGAGTGATCAGAAAATCGTGTTATAAAAACAATGGAAATGACAATGATTAAAACTTATATGTAGGTAATCCAATTTTGTAACACAAAATTCTGATCACACTGTATATACAGAATCGGTCATCTATTTCTTAGTGAACCCAGAGTCCCAGACATAAATATTGTGTATTCCAAAATAGTAATTACGGATTTAGATAGGGACGACGTTAGGGTAGGATGCAGTAAGGGACGGTTGTCTCACAGGCCTTACGCGGTTTCCTTCAACACAATTATACTCAAAATATTCAGAAAAAAGTTTCACATAAGATTTAATATTTAATACTTTACCCAGATCACCGCGAAATCTAGTGACGTCACTGGATTTAAGTATAGTGATGTGTACTTGCTAATAAGTATTATATACCTACAACAATTTATTATTTAAAATTTTTTATAAGAAAAGTATTATAATCTATACACGACAATAAAAATAATGTTTTCACTTGATCATATTTTACTATAAGTTCTACATGATTTATTCCAATTGTAAAAATATGAAATAAAAGGGTAGTACATAAAAGGGTAATACATCAGCCCCTGCAATGCCTTAAAAATGGGGTGTGCACTGCACACGGTCAACGGGCCTCAATTTATAATTGTGGCCTCTCGACTTTTTATTAAGCATTAGCTGTAAAGCGCGTTCTTTTATGAATTTTTCGACCAATCTAAATTTTTTATCATTTGTTGTATTATATTATTATAATATAATTGTTGTCATTTTTCAATAGCTCAATAGGTATTCAATAATGATATGTAATATTCTGACTGTATTTAAATAATATTTCATATAATTATATTTAAATTAATAAATCAAGGATTTTTATACGTTTAAAGTACCTATATAAAGTTATATTCTAAGGAAAATTTAATGGTAATTGGTAATCCATACAAATCACTTAACCGCAAAATGTGGCCACTATAAACCTTTACGGAGTACGGGGAATAAAAAAAAAATAAAAAATCACTCTTAGAAGAAAAAAACTCGAAGAATAATATTTTATGTTGGTTAAAAGATATAACGATCAATGAAATAATGTGTATTGTTTTTATTATTATTATTATGGAAAGTCTCAAACTTTGGTTATATACACAGGCCTACTACTCTAGTATTATTATAACTTTAATGTATAGGTACAATAAAAATGCTTGATACGAATTCGGAATTTGTATGAAAACAATATTATTATAATACGAGTATAATAGGTATATCATGTTAAATCAATAAATATTTTATTTTTTAAAATACTGTTAAAACTTATACCTACGCTAGATGACAACTGACAGGTGTTTGATTCAAATGGAAATACGAATTAAAATTTGTAAATATTCGAACTTAACCAAATACTTAATATTCCGGTTCGAAAATTTAACCAATACATAATTATTATTTTTGTTTTGTAGTCTGGTAAATATTATATGATATTTATATAGGTATTTTAAAATTATTTCTTTCTTTTATACATTTCTCAACATCATTTCATTATGAATCCAATGTTAGAAACCAAAATATTATTTTGGTTAAAATATACACAATTCAAGTTCAGTTCGACCTCAAAAATGAGGTTTCGTATAACAACACTACGTGTGAATTATTTTTACAATAATAAACGAAATTGTAAATTTTGTATTATTAAACATTACGATGGGATAATATTTTATTATACATTATACACATAGTGATGTATGAAACGTAAACGCGTGGGCAAATTGATGAATGACGAGCGTGCACAATACGTTTTTGTTGATCTTATACCGCCGGGAAAAATCACGATCGTATAATATTATAAAACTGCAGTAAACGACTGTTTGTCAACACGTAGCGCGTATATATAATAAAATTAAATCCTCCCCCGTTTACAATATTATAATAACGACCGAGCTCGTCGCTCGGTTCGGTTTTAATGGCTCATAAATGCGGTTGGTAAAAAATTAATTATATCTTCACTTTCTATTTGTTCAAGTAACGATACGAACGACGGCCGACGGATGGATGGGTTTAGAAAAAAAAAATTAACAAACAAACACGAAAGTATTATTAATATATTTGTATTTTTCGAACTGAGATGAAAATTATATGTTGTATAATTAAGACGCGCCTATATAATAATAATAATAATAATAATAAAATGTTATTATACGCACGAACGTAATCGATATAAACGACTAAATATTATATTGTATTATATTGTGATACGTATAAAGTATAATACTATATAAGTACACACAATAATAAGTATTCGTGGTCGTAGTACTCATATCGATTTCGGTGTATACGATTTATATCGATATCGGAAATCATTTATAAATCTTTTTATAATTATAATAATTTTCATTGTATTCTTTATGTTTATCTTATATTATACAGCTGTTGAATATAGCCCCAACATTTTCTTAAACGTATTATAAACATATTAATGGATATTTACAGCAAAAACATCTCTAATTTCTCCATTTGAATATTTGACTTTTTCTTATTTCACTTGTTAATCATAGACGGCAAAGTCAAACCCATTAAAAAGATGTTTAAAAAATATATTAATATCCGATTTTAATAATGATATATAAAAAATGTACTTAGAAATCAACCGAAATAACGAAGTTTAAATAAAGGATGCTGAATACATTTATATTATATTAAAATTGTTAGGCTCCAAAAGTATACATCTATATTTGCAATCTATTGGAATCAATTTAATGTTAACAATTTAGGTACATTCTATTAAAAAAATTTGAAAAATGTTCTATATAAAAAAAAATCCTATTCTGATTTACGTACAAATATAGGTATTATTACCTAGTTAGGTAACCTAACGCATTTAAACATGTTTTTAGGCTATTATTATTTTTTGGTCGCAAAACTTTAAAAAAACATGTCATGTTATTACGAGATCGAATGGTTTTCATTAATTTTTTATTTTGATAATATATATTATTTGATTTTATGATATACGCTACCATTGCTGACTATCGTGTTCACTTATCTCGTTCGTAGATGAAATAATTCTTTTAATAATTACTATGTCAATAGGACACAAAAATATTAGATAATAAAAAGCGATTTCGTGATTTCAATATACTGTGACATTTGTGACGAGTGTACTCTACTGAAAAACGTAATTAACATTTTTACGACAAGAAGAAAAGTCCAATGTTTGGTGGAAATAGATTTTAAAAATTGTTTAATCAATAGGTATACCTAAACTAATTAATAAATACAATTATTTCGTATTTATTATTAAATTATAATTGTTTTACTTACGTTTTTATCATTACCTTTATAACATTTAAATACCTCTTTAAAAAATTGACCATCACCAAACATTTGTACAAATTCTCAATTTTTATTCAGGTAATATTGGAATTACGAAAACAAAATGTAATAACATTTATTAATATTCGCGAAAGAAAAGAAAAACTTGAAATTCTTTCCGAGTCTATAGTGTATAAACTTTATAAATTTCAAATGTTTATCGAAACTATCATGAAAAGTATATATGTTGGAGAAAACTTCTTCGTTAGTACATATATTAGGTATCTCGTTATCTCCCGTCTCGTTTCGAACGGTATATTATCCAATTTTTGAATTTCCAGTTGTCCACGTGCGGCAAACAGATTGTCGGTCTTAATAATAATAATATTATTATTATTTTACACATACATTTATTATACATAATACATACGCCTGTTGCTTGTACAGAACACCATATTGTATAATATTATATTTGTTATTTTCATTAGAATTCAATACAATCGCGTTTATTTATTTTTCCTTCGATAAAAACCCGTCTCGTTTCGATTTCGCCGCAAACGTGATTATTTCTTGTACGGCATATATCGAAGCCCTCGAGGAGAGACCCTAAATTCTGTCTATCGGTATTATTTCTCGATAATATAATAATCTCGCTTTGCAGATGCGGCCGACACACACGCTCATGCACTGATACGATTTTCATTCCTCTCCCTCGCCCCTCCCCGTTGAAATAATAATAGTAATAACGAGTAAAAAAAAAAAATCGATAGGTTCCTTTACAGGAATGCCAATGACATAATAATAATAATAATAATAATGAAATAATACCGACTATATTATATTCTTGCGATACGTTTTATATAGAATAATATATAGAAACGGTCGTCGTCATTGTTGTTGTCTCGTCGTATAGCGGCTGCATCATTATTATTATATAGATCCGCATTTGGAGAGGTCCCTTCTTTTATAAGAGTATTATTATACCACTTCACTGTTCTGTACTATTTACTAGGTAATAGGTATATACGGTATATACAGTCGGTGTGCTGCCGCTCACCGCGGTAATTACCGTTCCGCTGGCGCGCCGGATAGTAATTATTATCCCACGCCGCCGCCGCACACGACTTCAACGACGAAAACCGCTCTCGTCCGACACCGCGGGTATTGTTTCACCGACGACGCCTGTTGCGCAACGTACAATGAGACACTTTCACCGAGGCCGTTTCGCGCTTTTCTTATTTTCGATTTTTTTTCCACAGACGTTATCAACAATATCTCTGGACGCATTATTTCGCAATCCGATATCGATTATAATACTGATATCGGATTTCCCGCAATTGTTTGAAAATATCGTAGCGCGTCTTAAGTTTCGGTTCTCAAAACGAATTTTGAACTGACCGTTATGATACGATATGTTTTTAAAAGTACAAAGTATTTTCAACTGTCTTTGTAGATCCAATGACGAATATTTGATCAAATATAAATTGAAAAAATTATACTAAACATATAACAATAACACTATAAAATGTAAAAATTATTCAATATATTCGCACTCTATAAATTGTTATTTACTTATACCATCACCATGGTATAAATGTATAATGTTTTGTAATCTTGGTATAAGATTCGTAAACATTCATAAATACTAATAGATTGTCTCATTGTCACAAAGTGATATTAAAGTTTAAAATGCTATTGACCTGCACTGTTATTTCACGTTATTATTTTTGCATTTACACACACACATTAATACATTATAATATAATCGTACAACAAGAAAATCGTTCAACGTGGAAAAAACAAAACGTTATTACTTATTTCGATAAACGACGGTCCGGAGTTGATATTAAAATATATGATCGGACAAGAGATTGGTACGGGTTTTTGTTTATTTTAATATTTCTAATGTGAAAAACGTTATCCAATCACATTAAGCGTGTGATATATTGCAACTGCAGTATACGATGCACCGAAACAGGATTATACGGGAAGTTAAACAAAATATCGATTGTCCGAAAATAAATATCTATTGTTATGGGTACCGAATAGTATTCGCACACGCATCGTTTCGTTTGACAACGGAATTAATGAAATAACGCACAATAATATTTTTATTTACAAATAAAAATATACAAAACAATGTAAATAAATTACAATAACTGCAAATGTCGCGTATATACACCGTGGTCAAAATCGTGGTTGTAACCACTACCAACCATCTGTAACCAGAGCTCCACTATAAAGCGTATACTTTCTGATATATATATATATAATATATTGTTTAACGCAGTATACCATCTGTACAAATTCGTCTACTTATACTCGTATATAATTGTATACGGTATACTCAAAAGAATTAATAAAAAATATGTTTCAGTTTTCAAATATATATATAGTATACCCTTCGTATTTTTTACAACCACACTACACTGGTTGTAACCGTGGTTATAAACATCATGTGAAATGTGACTTACTGTATTTAAGTATAATTGTAGACACGGACACAGGATGGAATATAATAATATGGAAATTATTTATAATTTTATTGTGAACCGGCGCGTGAATGATTTCACGAGTCGGCCAGACAAATTCGATTTCGTGTAAATAGAAGTATATAATGTTTTCAATCAGCGTTTTGTGCCAAAAAGGTTCGGCCGGGCCGGACGAAACGAGTAGGTTTTAAAAATAATCACCGACCGATAGCTATTTTGTTTTCAAACTTTTTTACCACTTTTTTCTATATAGCGTTCATGATAATAATAAAAATCGATGAAGTGTTAATCGATTTCCTCAGACGTTCCGCGTCGTATATACGCATAGGCGCATTATTATATATTTTATATGTTTATTCTCGGATCTATATCGGCATATTATATCGATTATCGCTTCGGCTAATGGAAGACATTTGCAAACGCCAAAAATACGACGCGGCGATCGTTATCGAATCCGCCTTGTTTATATTATGTTGAGAAGGAGCAGCAACAGATTTTTTATTATTATAATTATTATTTATTTTTTTACACGGTAAATTAAATAAGTGACTTTGTGAGTTTATATTATTATAGAGAACACGCGCGTTTTTATTTTTCTATTTTTTATCCGATGCCCACGCGTTCCATTAACGGATGCGCTGCGGCGTTTAAACGATATTATATAGTGAGAAGAGCTCATATATTTTTTTTCCCGCGGTCCGACTTGTATCGTCGTCATTTGTCGCTGCGTTACTCAATTACCATTTTATAACCGGATGGAAATAAATAAATTTTGATAAATTCGTAGAAATTTATTTATACAATTTTTTTTTGTCAATCGATTAGTACCTAAACTATGTTACCATCAAAATTGTATTGTCATAATATTCTTTATAAAAAAAAAAGAATCTAAAATGGAGGTGCCAGATAAGGTGACAGCTATAGGGTTTAAAATATCTTAGAAAGTTAAAACATCCAAAAATGTACTAGGAGTATCAAAAAACTAAATATATGCTCTTTTTAATCAATATTAGTAATCTAACCTAACCTAGTTTATTGATTCTGTTCGACATAAAAAATGTATATTTATTTATAACATGTATATTTTGTAGATATATAAATAATAGTCATTTTTATTTATTTGGAATTAACGGGTTAGACAACCCGATTACATATATAATATTAATTGACCGTGTTTAGTAGTATAAATTATAGGTATATGTTATATATTATGCAAAATGGATAACAAATGAATCATCAAATAATTTATAGAAATTACAATTTACAAGGATAATATTTCCTTATTGTACCTACAATGAGCTAAATTAAACTTGTAAAAAATTATAACTAGTGTCTAGTGATATCATTTAGCTAGATAAATACGTATAATATTTTAAATGTTTCTTAAAGAGTTAATAGAGGTTTTAAGGACTGATTTATAAAAATATATTTATATTATGTTTATTTGACAAATACATAATTCGGTAGATTGGAAAAATTATCGCGTAATTTGTTTCTGAGTGGGAATATTTTTATAAATTTTATATATAATATGGTATTATTGTATTTTTTGCTGATTCTGAACTGCATTCATTTAAAATAAATAAAAAATAGAATAGGTAAAATGAGAAAAATACAAATAATACATAAAAAAAGTAGAAAAACGTAAAAAATAGCTGAAATACGATATAATGATTATTGGTAGGTAGGTATCTAAAATTATTGAAAAAATACAAAAAATAATTATAAGTATTTGTGTCACAAATCAAAATTCTCTAAATACTATGAGTATTATATAAACGCGTTAGAAGAAAAATTACAAATCCGCGGGCCGTAATCCTCATTATATAACTAAAGGTGTTTGCGATCTTAATGATAAATTGCATATAATAATTAAACAATTATATATATATATATAATTTATATTATTATAACAATGTTATCAATGCAAAAATATAACTCGCGTATATTATTTTCACGATAGTTAAGTATTGCAATAAAACAGTCGAAACATAAGCGAAAACGGCCAAACTGGTAAGAGGTCCCGTTGCAGTTCGGTTTCGGTGTCGTGCGCCCTTGACATTATCAGTCGTGTCGTGCTCGCGGTGTATATAACACATTATTACAATGTTTTCCACGCGATTAAACAAGAAATACCTATATAGGTTTTATTATTTATTATAATATACCTACCTACCAGTTACCACGTATACGGTGTGTGTGTGTGTGTGTGTGTGTGTGTGTGTGTGTGTGTGTGAGCGCGTGGTGATATTATAATACTATGTTGAAATGTAAATATAGGAAGTGTTTATGATAATAAATAGATACTCGTGAAGTGAAGAACGAGAGAAATATGTAATATACCTAAAAACAGTAATAACAAGACAATAATTTAACCGCCCTAACTGCGATGTTAGAACTTATATAGTCTGGTGTGTAGTGTGTATATAGTTTGTAGTGTATAATATTATTTTATACAGAGTGTTTGCACAAACGCAGCAATGAGTCATACAATTACATTTTATATATCAAATTGCTTTTCGGTTTACCTATAAACTAAAAAATTGAAATTTAAAGATTCAAATTTGTATTTCAACAATCTAAATTATAGCCCGAAGCATATAATAATATATAATATGTAGTTTATTTCAACAACATTTTTCTTAACATTTTAATTCACATTATACATATTATTACGCTGCAAAAGAGATGAAATAGTGGAGCTCACCTATTCTTCTTCTAACATATATTTGCACGTATTCCTCATAGCCTCATTAATTATTTGTTTGCGTATTGGATTACAATAATAAAAATGTGTATTTATTTTTCTAAATTCAATCGCAAATTTCATATAATACCTATAACTATTTACATTTCAGACGTTTCATAAAGAAATCAACAATAATCTGCATACAAAACTATAGATTTTTAAATATAGCCATTACAACCAAACGTGATACTTCTACACACAAATCGACAAGTTATAAGTACGCGGTTAATTTTTCAAAAATACGAAACGTATTAAAAAATAATGATTGACTTTAACCGCCCTGTATATAGATAAACGATAATATTCGTAATCCTATCATCGTAATCCCTTTGAAATTTATGTAAATTTGACAGGTTGACTTTATTATTATTAGTATTATTTCTCTTTACGCTAACTATATGCGAACAACAATATAATAATAATATATCCGAGTCCGTCTTGAGCGCTACAATGTTATACGCGTATATATTATGTTATGTATTATTATAATGGCGCCGAAATGTCGTCACTGATTATAATAATATGGTTTTATATTATATTATATTTAATATTATTATTGTATATAAACGACGACATCATTATACGCTAATATTATATATATATATATGTGTGTGTGTGTGTACGTTACGAAGTTTTTATTTATTATTATTATTATTATTATTATTTTTATCACGATTTTTATGAATCATTTTTAAAACGCTCGCGCGACGCGTAATAATATTGTCGTTAAAATTGTAAACGTAAAACGTATATAAATAATATTATAATATGATAATATATACGAGTTAATTCGAAGATAAATGGTAATCGGAAACTATATTATAATGTTAATAATAATGCGCATATAATGGCGTTTAAACGATTTCGTTTATGTACATTATGATTATAAATTATTAACATGTACCTAATATATAATATATATATATAAGTAGTTGAAAACCTTAAACAGTTATACCCCGTTGACTGTTGTGCATAATATTCACTTAAATGTATAATATTCAATATTTACGAGCATCACTTATCGTTATTTAAATATATATAATATAATTTACAATTAGTGAGTTCTTCTTTGGTATAATATATATTATTAATAGTATTAACTTACTATGAACTAATGACCGTACATTATAATTTATTAATATGTATATAATGCGTTGTGTATATTTTATAGTGATTTTAAAACACGCTATTGTTGTACTATATGTGTCTATGTGTAATACGTTCTACAACAGTGAAAAATATATAAACATGATATTATTGTAATATTCGCTTTAGAATTTTGAACGCAAAGTTAAAACATTAAATACTGACACATAATCACAGATAACGAATACAAATGTAGGGATGTATGCTAATATTCGGAAAATGATAAGAATGAATGATAAGAATTTCGGATTATTTGGAAGTACGATAACAAATCTTGAAAACAAAAAGTATTCTCTAAAATATTAAAAATCGAACAACTTCCTTATCAATATAACACATGACTCTGAACACTTATGATTACTCTCCTCGGCGCCGTTGTTTCGCTCCGCAAATTGAAAATATCCCTCGATATGTTGTGCAAAAATAAAACTTAATTAATCAGGGTTTAGTATAACCAGATCAGTATATATATAATTATAATTAATGTAGTATATAGTAATATCGGTCGATAATAATTTTTATCCTAAACACCTAGAGGTTTCGTAAAATAACTGAATAATCAGTCGAATCGACTATACAACAATTATTCCTATTGTCTTTTATAATGACTTGGACATGGTTATAAAATAAATATTAATGTTGCAATTTTGTGCAGATATAAAGGACATCAGACAACAAAAATACTATAATTGTAGTTATGTAATTTGGATGTATGCCGTACGGTGACGGTAAATAAGACAATATTATGAAGAGTGTGACGTAACACGTACTCGATAATGGCGAAGTATGAGTACCTATTCTCTTTTATTTTTATTTTTGCATAGACAAACAAATAATGCACAAATAATGTCAAGATGTGTCAAGACGTTAGTGATTTTATGTTCGCTAATATCTTAAAGGAATAGACTAGAGAACCTAGATAAATAAGAGAGTGGCCATCTCGGTGATTACTTTTTATTGGTCAATTGTTATCACTTGAACTGGACGCCATTTTTCGTCCAAACACAATTTTGTACATTAATACTTTTAATGCTTTTCTGTTGTATTTGTTTTTAAAATTTTAATTTATATTTATTATTTAATCTCAAAATGAATTGATTAATAACCAGCTTCGTTTGCAAATGCATATTGCAGCACATCCACGGCTTCAAACATCTTAAATAATATTTTAAATAATTTTAAATTGAAGGCAAAAAAAAATAATATTATCCAATATACAGTACACTGGTATAACATGTCAAACAAAAACAAATATACCTATTTTATTCGCTATCTTCTTTTAACACGCTCGCTCGGGAAACATTTTAATCAGCGTTCCAGTTATCATATAGTTTAATGGAAATACATAATAAAAATTTGAATTGAGCAGGGATATGATTGGACGAAAATTGACTGTTATCAATGGAGTTGACCACTCTCTTATTTATCTAGGCTCTCTAGTATAGACCACTGAACTGAATACATATCGATTGTTTACATTTATAATAAATATACTATTTATAGTAATCTGATAATATCACATTTTATATTTTATATTATTAGGTGTAATAATATTTCATTAATGCAGAAAATAAAAATGTGCTTATAAATACCTAATTATTATTTTACTATAAATTATTATATTTATTATAAATAAGCCTCTTTTACTATTTTTTAATGTAAATGAACGACGTCAGTTTGTTATCATAATTTTTTTTAAATATTCACTGTTAATAAGTGAATTATCCGTTATGTCCTATCTTTGTATTTATTTTCCATGGCAAAAGTGTATTTTCATTTTCATGGATTAAACAATTTTGTATAGTGTTGTTATTATTTTTCATGGAAAATAATGTCATGGAAGTAAATGTATAAGATATGGATACAGATATAAATTAAGCGGTAATAAAATACAGGCGGAAACAAAATTACGGCCCCCACTTGGGTTGTTTTGTTGCATTATATATAATAATATGTAAAATTTGTTCGGTCAACGTAGATCATTAAAATCAAATACCATAATGGTTAAACACATAAATTCATTTTACCTAATAATAACATTATAGGTACTAAAAAATATTTTTAAAGTACAATTCGGTTAGAGAGGCGTGTCATATCCCCGAAACAACTTCTCCCTCTAAACGCCACTAATTCACACTCCATAAACCCCCCTCATTGAGCTAGACCATTCACCATGGTCAAATCAATGTCATTATAGACAGTACAATAGGTCTTCTTCAAGAAATTTACGATTTATCGATTTAAAAATAATAAACTATTTAATTAAGGCCGGTTCTTACAAACTCCGGTTAAGTGATTAATCTCCGTTAAATTACCGTAAACTTGGTAACCGGACATTATAAGAACCGGCCTAAGTGCGAATTATGATTAAACTATATTATCTTCTGATAAATTAATTTTTACAATAAAATGCTTAGAGAAAATGCTTTGAAATATAAATTCTATTATAGTAAAAATAGTTAACTACATACTACTTTTATTTCAAAATAAGAATATACGAGTATAACTAGGTAATTTAATCAATAACTATTAAAACATTATTTAAGATAATCGAACATTGGAATATGATCACTTCATTCACGGCCGTACCTGTTTGGGAGGGGGGGAGTTAGGAGTTCAACCCCCCTTCCCGAAATTATTTTTACATTATTATTGAAATTATAAAATATTGAAACAGATAATGTAATAGTTGTACTTATAATTCGTACTTATTTGTCAGTCTATATAACATTTAGGTATATATTTTATCGATTAGATTTAAACGATTGCCGGATTTTGGGTTCATTGATAAAACATTAACATTTTTAAATGTCTACTATTTTAATTTTTTGAAACTTCCCCGAAAATTTTTTTTTGACTTTTTAACATAATAGGTAAAGTTAATAAATACTATATATATTGTGTATAATAATAATTATTATTTTGTTTAGAATTAAATTGAAATACAATAAACCTAAATGTTATATATATATGTGTGTGTGTGTGTGTGTGTGTGTGTCTGTGTGTCTGTGTCTGTGTATAGTAAACATTAAACAATACGCATTATCAGACTTTTTTCAAAATATTATTAAAGCAATTCATAAATAATTATAATTATAATTTTAAATATCATTGCTTATTGTTATTATTTAAAAATTTGAAATACATTATTTCATAATATTCAGATTATTTATATTTTGTTTCGTGGACATTTAAACATTTGTTGAAGACATTCAATTATAGTTTGGGATATATTTAATTTAAACGACGAATTTCTAATTGCTATGCTTGACACAGTACATCACACATAAACATAATATTATACAGTAGATACTAGAAATAACATTTTTTCAACGTTTTATTCTAGGTATGTAATTAAGAACGAGGAAATAAAAAATTAGTTTTTTTAATTAACTATTGTAATCGGTTTACAGAATTTCTAAGTGAAATTTGACCGACCACATTTAATACGTAGGTACCTATATAGAAATCTCGCATTGACTCGAGTGATCCGTGTTGATATTTATAAGTGGAAATTTATAACAATGTGTAATGTATTTACCTAAACAACACGGCAATCCAAAACAAATGTAAATTATAAATATTATTATTATTAAAAACATGAGCATACGCCAACAAAGGTTTTTTAAAATAATTACATAATCCACGAACGCGGATGTAAAACAATTATTATCATTGTGTATCATTGTATTCTAAAAATAACGGTAGGGGGGAAATGAAAAACGACTGGACTGATTTATATTTTCGACGGATATGTTTGAGCGAGAATAATATTGTAAATTATAATCCTACCAACTTTGTACGTTATACACATTTTGTTTGAAATGTAAGTTATATAATATGATGTAATGCATTATGCAAAAAAAATAAAAAACATGCGTTTGGGTTGTAGACTTAATGCATTTATTTAAGTACATCTACAGAAGTACAGACGGTTTAGAATTGTTTACAACGTACATTATTATACGTCATCATTAACTCGAGTGTGGAATTAATGATTGTTTTAAGCGTTAAAGTTGACAAAAAATCACCTACTATAAAACAAAACGCCAGAGTATGCACTATATATATATACTTTAGGTCTGTGTATAGCACCGTTCTGAACTGCGTGGAGTATCATAATAATATATTATCGTAAGTTTTATTTTATTTTTAAGTACGAAATCAACGTTAAAAAGAAAAATTATGAAAGTGTATGTCGATTAATCTCCTAACAACAGCTGGTACGTCGAGACGAACGTATACAGAGCGATCGGAAAACCTCATTACAACAAAACATAATAATATGATATAACGTTAAAACAGTATAATATATATTAAGTAAATACAAATCCCATTATTTATGCAACATGAAATTGTGATCAGTGATCAAATCACAGTATAATGTATACCTAATAATATCATGTATATATTATATCGTACTTCAATAAAACAATGAATTTTGGTTTTTATATATGTAAAAGTGACGTCAAACAACGTTTTGTAAGTAAATTGGACTAAAATTTGTTTGTGTAATGAAAAACGTCCCAGGGGCCAAGAAAATATGATTTTGAACGAAACTCGATATAATACAATATAATAAAATTGCAATACGTTTCAAAATTTTACCACGCTTGCAAATTACCTATGTGAATATTTAAAAAAAATTTCAAGTCCCTATACGATCAAAGTTCAATTATTTATCACGAAATATATAAAATTAAAATAACGGAAACCGTAATTTTGTCGATTTTCTGCCATTTTTTGGTAGCTTTTCTTCTCCATGGAAAAACTTTTGAGAAATTTGAAAAATGAATTTAAATAAGTACAAAAAAAAACAAAACAAAAACATTATAAAACTGATACATTCCTCGATTCGCTTAGAATTTAAAAATATACATAATCCACTTTTAGAACAAATAAAATTTTTATTTCATAAACATATAAGGCAATATTCGAAGATATTTATGCTCTTTATGCATATTATATATTATATAATATACAATTTTTGTATTAAAGTAATAACCTACATAATAATAATATGACAGAAAATATTGAATTTATTAAGTTAATTAGTTTAACAAATTGTTGATGTATATAAGATACATATATGATCATGTAAAAGTTTTGTTAGATTTAAGATTTAAGTATTGAGTCTGTAGCCCCTCTAAAAAATTTGTCTCAGTTCCGCCTATGATAATTTTAAGATTCGTTTAAATAACTTTTATATATCAAAATCTGTCATTGTTACTTTATGAACATATTATAGAATCACTGAACTGAATACATGGGACGCATATAGGACCGGCAAAAGTAGACTGCTATTGGGCGTCGCCATTTTGATTCTATTTGCATGGAAGAAACAATATTTATATGTTATTGTTATTTTTAAAGAAATATAATGTAATGGAAATAAATAAATATGAAATTAATATAGATTTAGACTATGCGGTAATGAACCACTTACGGAATCAAAATGGCACCTTCCACTGAGACATTTTTCAGATCAGGAATTGTATACAATGCGCGTTCCATGTAACTGTTCAGTTCAGTGTATAGAATATAAGTATAACCATAGATAATATAGAATTGGTCATGGTGTATTTATTTTTGAAGAATTAAAATTAAAATTTTTGAGGTTACAAGAGGTATTATCACTATCTAGAATATTCTGTGATAATATTATATATTTTATTTACAGAATATCTGATTTGATTTTATAACATAATATTTACACAATCATTATTCACAACAATACTTATAGCTATAAAGATGAATAATATTAATTGAAGTTTGAACGTAACCTCTAAAAACCCCTAGCCAGAAAAAGTGAAAAAATAATTCTCAGTCTTTTCTCTTCCTCATTCCAGACCGCGACTCTGCGTGCTATTCGTATAGGAACGACCTATCCATTCTATATTATCTACGAGTATATCCACAAGACATTTTCGGCATATTATTAAACGGTTTCACGATCGCTCTGTATTATCGTGCATTCCGCGCGATCGACGCGAAGAAAACGACGATATTTTTTTCCTCTCCGGTTTCCCATCCATATCCTATCGTTATTTCCTCGTCGTATTTTTTTTTTTTTTATCCCCCATTTACGTTGTGTATCACACGATATCCTTTCACGCGGGAACGGAACGTCGTTGACTCGACGACGGTGACAATAAATAACGCTCGGGCGCTCCGACTGAAACAAAAACACGCGCAGGGTCCGATCCCGTGTACACGCCGTTTTATAACATTATTGTTCTAATAATAAACGCGGTATATTAACGGACGACCGCGTGCGGTATAAAAACGTAAAACGGTTGCGAGTCTCGTGACCGAGCGGCGAGCGACACAATGATGGCGCGCTTTTCTCGGCCGCATATAAATCAAACGAATCCGTTTCACTCTGATATAGCGACCGGGAAAAACTTTAAACGCCATCCTCGCTAAAAATAATTATTCGGCTCCTCCTACTCTCCGACACGTTATTCGTCGTATAATATACAAGTTTTTCATCGTCCATAAAATAAATAATCTTATTTATACGTACACGCTACGTATTGTTCGTTCTCGCGGTCACAGGCCGGGGGCACGAAATTAAACGCATCGGAAGAAACAACAGCCTTGGATTTCTCTTTTCGGAGTGATTTTTAATGTTTTTATTCGATCTAAATTTAATCAAAGGCAAATATTCGAGCGTTTATTATATAATGTCAACAACAAAAATAGGCGGTGAATTCGCATATTATTATACATTTTTTATACTCGTATAATTTGATTGAAGAGGGGACTTTTCATAATATTTATTCGTCAAAGCACACTTGTACATTTAAATTTTTATAAAAAATGCCAAAATGAACCTATAAAAAAAATATGGTACTGTGCGGGGATTATGATCCCTCTGCAAAAACACCCGCGCCCTCTCGGAACGCGGTATTATAATATATTATACGAAAACCAACTATCCGACTTAATATCCCAGTTATATATAATATTATCCCTTCGGATTAAAATAAAAAAATCACGGTATAACATAACCGTTACAGACGTGTTTTTTTTTTTACTAGCTTTTTTGTGTTATTATACATGAAACACGATTTGAAAAAATAAACACTCAAATTAATAATAATAAAAAACATTGCTGATATTGCTTTCGTTTTATTTTCTGTAAACCGCGTTAATCAACCGTCATATAATATTATAATAATAATTATTGTTATTTCAACACTCCGGCGGTAAACCGCGAAAGATATGACGCAATCGCTGAAGAATTTAATGCATTTTCCGTTTTATTTTGCAGCAGCAACAGCGCAAAACGCAATTTATATACACGCACTCTCGTCCCTAAATATAAAAACACGAATCATGTCGTAAGAATTCGCGATTGTGTTGTTTCAGAGACGAAAACATTTCGTGTTTTTTTTTTTTTTTATCATTCTTTTCTATTCTTTAGTCGTGTGTATTACCTCATGTATATACGTGTTTGGTATATAGAAACTAGAAAAGAAAGTGAATTACAAATGAAAATAATCAACTTACGATAATGTACTTACTATATGCCATATGGGTATAAAAACTGAAACCAGAGACTAAAATTGTGTTCAATACGACACACTTTGTGTAATATATTAATATATAGTAGTGTTATACAAAATGTCAAGTGTGCGATATGAAATTAAAATGTGGTTTTTAATTTTTTAATTTGCCAAGGTATATATCCACGGGTTTTTTGTCTGCAATTTGGAGAAAGTCCTTCACAATTGCCCGAAAAACCCAATCAATTTATAGTTTTAAAAAAAATGTTCTATAGTTAACCAAGAACCATATTCGACCCCTTAGCAATTGATTGGTACCAGTACAGGTAACACATGTCGTCAAAAGAGAAAAAGAATAAAACCTTTGACTTAAATTTATTTTAATCAATTTATTAATCGATAATGTGTGCAGTACGAAAAAGTAAATATTTTAGCCTCAGAATCTCTTATACTAATAGTGTACTACAACTTTTATTTATCATCAAATGTAAACTCGTCAAAGTTAGCCATTTTATATAGTGTGATGTTGTCTCTCTCGAATTTTCAGTCACAGTTCCGATAACCTTACTAATCGAACATACCAATATCAACAAAATTATTCGTTCGTAAATATAGTAAATAATTAATGTAATTTCGTTTTGTTCTGCATATTATAAGCGTGAAACGCAATTTATATATTATAATGTCCTCGTCTAAATAAAAACACGAATCACGTCGTAAGAATTCGCCTGCAATACGTTTTGTTTACATTATTTTTTTTTTATCGTTCTTTCGTTTTATATTTAGGTAGATGTATAATGCACGTGTTTGATTTGATTAACAATCTTAACAGTGGCGCCGAAGTCCATATTTTTGTATATAAATACATGTGTGCATTGTATGGTATTTGCCATACATTTAAAATTTGTTTTGATTGAGGTGGGTATATATATATGAGGAGAAAATGATCTAGTGATTGTAACTAATATAACTAATAAAAACAACTTATAATTGTTGCTTATTGGTATTTCAATAAATAATTAATTTGACTACTTGAGTGAATATTAAAATTTTTAAGAATGTAGCAGTGTTTATTTGTCATAAATCACAAATGAACAATGGGGTGGTTGATTTCAGGTAATTTTTGCCATCACACATATCATTTTCCACTTGGGCGCCATTGAATCTTAATATGACATGTGAGTTGTGACTATGTTTAAATAGTATATTATAAATAATAACTATAATGTATACATCAACTAGATCAATGTGTATGCCTGCAGCGATATTAATGTAAGGCCGGATTTAAACTTTGAGGGACACTAAGCAAAGAAGACTTCAGAGATTTGGGTATTACACTATAAAAATTATAAACTATACCCACTATAAAGTTTTTTTAACATGTTGTGTCCCGTTGTCCGACAAACTTTCAACGGGACGCTAATTGTTCCATTTTAATTCCATTATTCTTATCATATTTGGGAAACCAAAAATTAGAAAAAATATGATTTTCTCTGTATAAAAAAAATCAAAAAAAAATCAACCTATTATCACAGTAACAAACATTATTTAATTTAATCACTTCATCAATAATCACGTCTCAAAATATTTTAGTATAGGTACAGAAAATAATAAATATATATAAAATAAATAATACATTAATGATTAATCTAATAAGATGAGTCGTTGTCAGATCTTTTTTCTCTTATGTTGGGAAGCCTAATTTTCCTAATTAAAATGCAAATAAGTGCTTTATACATACATTCAATTAAATTTAAAAAATATTAATTTGATTTGTAAAAATATGTCAAAATTATTTTAAAAAATTGAACATTTTTTTTTTTTATTAATGTCTAGTTAAAATTATTTGTCCCGTTTTTAATTTATATAATTATAAACTATTATTTATGTTACACAAATTTCGAGCTTTTTTAAAATGTATTATTTCTTATATTTCTGTGTAATTATAAATGATATTGCTTCTATAGTTTCATATTATAATATAATAGGTATCCGATACCTGCCAACATATTTTCTGATCTTTACGCCATCCACCACGATAATATTAATTATGCAGTCACGATTGTATAGAATTTTATATTTAATAAAAACATTTATTTTTTTTTTAATTTTGTATCTCGTTGAAGCTGTGTTAATATTTCTAATGTTTCGAGTCAATGTGCCCTTAAATGTGCGGTGCCTGGAGCAGGTACCCTCAATACCGAACTCTGTTTACTGTATATTATAATTTTATTACATAACATATTTGTATAAACATTGCCGCGAGGTTATATTATTATTATTATTATTTTTTACATTAACTTTATCGGACGATCTTGCGATCGTCAAAAAAATAAAAATGTGTACAATACAATAATAATGGTTTTTCTGTGTACGATAATTCGTTCGTATACATTATATGAAATTATTAACAATAACGTACATTATTTTACAATAATATGACGTAGGTATGCGCGTGAGGCTTAGCCAACTATACATATTGTATAGGTTAGGATGTATTATAATATATACGTTTTGAATAAATTTTAAAAAATTAAAATATACATTTAATTCGATTCCACTCGCGTTCGAATATTTTATACGATTTAATTTATTGGCACATGTGGCTAACGTTCAAACGCGTATGTGCGAAAGCGTCTGGATGTGTCAGGTATTATAAAAGAAGATGAAGAATAAGAAGATGGAGAAGAAGAATAAGAATAAGAGGAAGAGAAAACCCATTTTTAAATTTATAATATTGTCCGTCGGAGAGATTAATTTTTATCAAGTGTGTTATCGAACCGTTTTTACATTATTACGACTGCTTATCGCTTTTTGCGTATCATTATTATTGTTCATTTGTTCAATATTTCGCGTAATCAGCAGTTATAGTTTGGTACCTCTACAATATAATTGGTCACTACTGTAAATTATGATGGTTTTATATAATTTGTACATATATATATATATATATATATATATAGGTACCTACGTTTATTATACAATTAATTATAAATTTCACATTGAAGAGGGTTTTCGGTTAGTCTCGAACGAACTTTGAAAACAATATTCATATGGAAAACGGGTAACGCGATAATACATTACTATCCCATCGATTTCATCACAATATGATAATATTAAAGAAACAAATATCAATAATATTATATTTACTTATATTAATATATTATATAATCGTTATTATTGCGTCTACGATCTACGAAATGAAATATTTTATATTTTCCTACTCGCATATTTTGTTCTTCAAACAACATTGAATGTTATAAAATAATATTTGAAGTGTCGTTATAAACTATAATATTATTGTTATTCAATTAATATAGGTAAATTTAAAATTATTTCGTACTTATAGTTTATATACCTAGTATGTGATAGCTCGACCGAGATAAAACGTTTTCATTATTATTCGAAATTATTATTTTTTGTAATAATAATAAAAACCGATAAAATTTAGCACGTATTATTACATAACAACGTGCGCGGGCAGCCGCGTATATTAATTATGATTTTGTTGTTATTTGTCACATAATTTTTTCGTTTATCATTTGCGTTGATTGATAATATTAATAACAAAAATAATTATTTAATAATTTTATTATAATTATAATTGGTGTGATAAAACGTATAGTGTGCAGAAAATTCGTAGAAACATTGTGCGTATTTTATTATTACGTATATAAGAAGTTATACATTATACTATATTATTATTAAATAATATATTACATTTATGATCAAAATCGTCTCTAAGACAGTAATAATGACTAATAAGACTATATAAATCAAGATCGAATCATCAGAAAATCACGTAATTATTTATATACATATTATATAATTTAAAGTTTAAATATGCGGAGGGGCGTGATTAATATTTTCACCGTAACTTAATCATTCCGAACTTATCCGACGAATTTACAAACCATAATAATAAAAAATCGCACAAAGTACGATTGCTACATAGAAATTTACTTATACTAACTATTCAGACTAATTTACATCTTTTATTACATATAACTATTTTTTTTATATTTTTATTAACATTTTTATTGCCCCTACATTAAAATTATACAAAAACGTGGGAGGCTGATGTACGCACAACTCCATATTATTTAAGTTGGAATGAATTATCCAAAAATTTTTGTAAAATATGTAGGTATAGAAGTAATAATATTATTTTTGTTATAATAGATTATAGATATTTTTCTAAACAATAAAAATATCGAATGCCTAATTGTGTATTGTTTGTTGAAAAATTTAAATAACTGAATCTAGATATAAGTATACTTATTTGCAAATAGGTACACACTACATAAATCCGTATTTGACACTTACTATGTCGGGGTTTACTCAAAAATAGGGACAGTTTATAACTGTTTAATCTCATTTCAATAGTTTATAATCGTCAAAACGCGAGATTATAAACAGGTGTAATCTACTTTTTATAGTTGATATTTTTCATTCATCTAATTTCCTTTTAAATTCGGCCCGACAATGGCCTTGGGATTATCAGTCGAATGTTAAACAATCCCTACACTTGTTGTAACCAACCTGCACCTCGACTACTGTACATCAGAGTCCAAACACACTGTTTGCGCCTAGAATTTAAATTTAAATTGTTTAATATTAGAGATGATCGAATAGGATCGTACGAGAAAACCATTACTGTGTCTTTTAAAAATAGATATAGGCGGACTATTATTTTACTGTGTATTTAAAACGATCTATATATTATAATATTATGGTCGTTGTATTTTTTAAATATTCATTATCGAAATATTAAACATGAAAAAACACGATAAACACGAGTCAGGAGAACGTATTGTTGTGCGTACATAGAATGGCGACGACGACGACAAGGACGTGTATATTATTATAATAATAAAATAAATAATTATGCATAATAATAATATAACGTGTGTAGAGAGATTGGACCACACGTGCGACAGATGCACGACATTCGGTTCGGCGCGCGTGGTCGCACTGCTTGCCGGTGGCGCCAGGGCAGGTGGCGCTCCGTGCGGGGAGACGCGGTACTCGTCGACGGCCGGGTGGGTGGCGGCGGCGAGCCGGTGTTGCTCTGGCGCGACGTCGGCCGATGGACGGTGCGGGCGCGGCGGGCCGGTGTTACCACCGGGCTGGCGGCGGCGGCATAGTTACTCGACGACGTCGGCGGCCGTCGCCGTTCCCGTTTTCATTACCCGACTATGACGCGGCCGCACGCGCAAGATCTACACCATTCCACACACTGTACATTCGTTGCGCCGCTCGTCGACGTTTCGCTCGTTCACCGTCAGTCTCGTACCGATCGTCCAGTCTGTCGGATCGTCGTTCGTTTCGGTCGTTAATAACAATATTTCTACTATAATATAACATAATATAATCTTCATCGTTGGATTCGCTCGTCTAAAACAATATCATTGTTACTATACTGTTATCGGACAATGCGCCGTGCGTTTATTATCGTTACGAGTACGTGTCGTTGTACGCGAGACGTTCTGTAAATTCGAGTATTTTTTTCATTCTCCCCCTCCCACGGGAAAAATTCTCACAGACTTGGTAAAATCGTTTTCGTGATCGGCGCGCAACACGTTGCGGACAATACATCCGAACACCTGTCGCTACGCGGAATAATGACCGCGACGGCTGCCGTACCGGTCGTAGTCATCGTCGTCGGCGACATATTATAACCACGACGACGACGACAACGGCGACGGCGGAGGAGACGGCATCTTCCAGGACGCCGCACGTACGACAACGGCCGGTCCAACACGGATGCGTCCGGAAAACGTGGTGCGCCCGCCGCGATCACATACCAAGGTGCCGCCGCCGCCGCGCGCGCGTCACGCCGGCCGCCGGCGGACCCGCGCAGCAGTATTCGGTTTGGCGGGTCGGCGGAAGTAGTGGCCACCAAATGCGAGGCGGCGTTCACGTGTTTTATGTTCATGTTCAGGAGGAGGCGGACGGCATTAGCTAAACGCTTGTGGAAGGCGCGGGTGCGCCGGGACAACGATGGCGGCTGCGGCGGCGGCAGGTGCGCGGAGAAGCCTTCCGCCGCGCCGCCGTCCGCGGTCCACCAACAATCGCCGCCGATGGAGTCGGACGAGCGACAGTTCCGCAACGCCCTGTTCAAGCGGCTGGACGACGGGCAGCTGGAGACGCTGCTCCGGGCCGTGGACACCGGCGGCGCGGACGCGGCCGAGTGCGTGGCCGTGCGGCCGTTCTTGTTCACGGACCCGGCGGTCGTGTGCTGCCGGCTGTGGCGGTGGCCCGACCTCAGGACCGTCGAACAGCTGAAAAACACGCCCGCCTGTCAGACGGCCAAACAGCCGGATTCTGTGTGCTGTAACCCGTACCACTGGAGCAAACGGTGTGAAATCGGTAAGCGTACGATTTGTGTATTTTTTTACATTCCTCTCCCTGATCGCGATACAAAAAAAATTAAAAAATAAAACTATGTATAACTGTGTGTATGTTTACCAGACCGTAGAGCGCGTATTTCAGATCGACGGGGGTGACCTCACGAGGCCGATAAATACTCGGAACACGCGTCTATTAATAACCGCGCGTGCAAATTAATTGAACTGTTGATACGCGGCTGGCCGGCCGGTCGAACGACGTCGCGGCGGCGGCGGTTACAGAAGTCGCGAAAACGTTTTCAACGCGATCGGACGACCTTTTTTGACTTCTTTTTCATCATTCTCCACAGAGCCAAGGTTACTATAATATTTATATTACTCGTTTACTGCACGCGCAACACATTTTATTTCAACACCATCGAGGGCATCGTTCCTTCTTTCCAGGATCTACGGTTATCTGTCCGTTGATAAACATCGGTGGCGGCGGCGGCATTCGTATCACGTTGAATCGCCGCACACGTTGGTGTCGGCGGCGGCGAGTCGTATGGTGTAATTTAATATAATTTTCTCGGAAACCGCCGCCCGTGATAAGAGAAAGTGATAAGGTCGGCCGACACGTTACATACGAATAACGATGATATTGTATATTTCGGAGAAAAAAATATAGGATTCATAGATTAGATAAAAAAATGCGTATTGTTTGCTATCCTTATCTCTGTCATTTTTCATTTCGAAAAACAACGTCGAGATTTATTCGTTTCGCGCTCGCGTACACGTTATTATAACAATAATAATAATAATAAGAGCTATCCGTCGCCGATCCAATTGCGTCACTCTTCACCTGGCTGACGCCGCAGTCGTCGCCGTCGGGCCGGATGAGAAATAAATAGCGCGCAGACCCGGTCACGCAACCCAACGGCGCCACCAGTTCCGCCGCGGCGCCCAACCGCGCGCGCGTCCCACCGCCGCGCGTCTACACTCGCCCGGCGGTGTGACGGCGTCAGGCGGTAAAATATGATATTATTGTTATTATGTACGTGACGTCCGTCATCGCATTCCCTTGGCCAAAGGTAACTAGTAAAAAATTTTATAAAAAAAAACACGCGCGCGCTTAAACGACGATTTTTACGCGTTCGATGGGGCCAAAATCGCGAAAACAAAATATGTTTTGTTCTAAAAAAAAATTATTTATAAATAAATATAATCATACGTCGGCGCCACACGTCCGTCGCGGTGGTCGTCTCGTAGTTTACGTTGGCCGAAAACCAGGAGGGCAACAAAGAAAACCAACATAAATCCTTGGTCTTAATGAAACGTGGGAATTGTTTAATCGCCGCATTTCATTTTTTCGAATTTTTCCACGGTTTTCGTAACCCCACGATCGAATTTTTCGTCTCGTCCGACAAGAAATATAGTGTATATTTGCATAATCGATAGAATTTAATTAGGATCAAACGCACATGGCCAAATTCAAATAAATGAAACAATAAAACACCTAATCTAACTTATAAAACTTTTTAAAATCTAAAGAAAATCGAAAACGGTGAATTTTTTATCAAAAATAGCAGCATTTATTTACGCTCTAAAGAAAATGTACGTTTTTTAATATCAAAAAACATGTTTGTCGCTAAACTGTATTTCTATTTGTCTAATAGTTTTAGTATTTAAATTTGGGTATATCATTAAAGAGAGAGGAACTTAATTGATTATCACTCGTTGATTTTTTTTTAAAAAACTTAGATACAGCCTTTACAATTAACGTTTAAGTTTTGATATTGTTTTTTAACAGTTATTTTTCAGTGTAAAAATTCCAGCTATAGAAAAACTGACAAAAGATAATAGATAAATTCTCCTCATTTTAGTAATACCAGAATTTTAATTCTACTATCATTAGGTAAAGAGAATATGTGTTTTAGGGAAAATGTGTGTACCTCGTTTTCTTAAGAGGTTGTCAAATATGTGCAGTATAGCAAGATACTACAACTATAGGTACCGTACGTAGGGACAAGAGTTATGGCGTTTAAAGTAAATTTAGACCGTAAATGCTTATTATTGTATGTTCGACATTTTGTGAAATTATTTAAAAAAAAAAAAATAGTGACTTTAAATAGGTAGCTATAATATTTTTTTTTACAAAACGTGCTTTTCTTTGATAATAATCGCTAGATTTAAGCTCTGTACTTTAAACGGCACAATTTTTATTTTTGCATGTGATTTTGTTATACATTTTCCGTTATTTTGTCAAAATAGGTCCTCTTGAAATAAAGTGAAATTAAACAAACCACGCATAAAATATAATGTGGTGTGCTGAGAATATCTCTGTAATCTTTGTCCCGTCTGTGTAAAAAAATGACCATCCCCCAAGATAAATACCTATAATTACGCCACTGTACCCCTAACCATATCATCAACCACAGCTGGTTGTAAAGGCGGGTTTTTTGTTTTTTCCCTTTTCGAAACTAAACGAAATTAAAATTGTTATAAAATGTGTAAAAGAAATGTGTGCGTGTGCAGCGTATGAAAAATTAAAAATAGTCACGGGTCCGATAATAATGTGAACACTCGCGTGTGGTCCTCGCGCGGTCGTAGAAAAACACCAGCATAAGATTCCGTTCATTTATTAATTTTTTTTATGTTATCGATCTTCGCATAAATATTCACGGCACGTCTTCGTACGCATTCCTCGTCGTGTCCGCGTGCAGTCTATGTCGTATTTAGGTTTTTTTTAAATATTTTTTTTGTAATACGAGATGGTAAAAATAAGTACTAAAAAATGTCGTTTCGTTGTGTAGATCTTTCGCTACGTAAATACGCCAACGAACGGGTGGCGATTTCCAAACTGAACGCCATGATGGCGCCCAAGTTTCAAATAATTTTTAAAAAAACTCGCCGTCCTCGACTTTGACAAAGTCAATAATTTGTTTTTTGTCTTCCAACACAATCGTCTTAATTAACTAGTTTGAACCGTTTTGGTTATGAATAAAATCAAACAGCATTTACATAAATATAATCGATAACGAGTTTTTAAATAATGAAGTAAATATCGATTACGTCGATTTTATATTCTATATATTATATTTGTATAAATGGCCTAAAAGTATACATGCAATGTTGGCAGGTGTGTTGATAGGTTTCCATTCATATTTTTATTAAATATAACACGTTAACTATATTGGTTAACGTTTTGTCCGAATTATAGGCTTATATGGGGTGATCTGTTTGTGATAGAACATCGTGTAACGTTTACGGCGATAACATTGAAGTTCTGATCATACTGTATAAACTTTATTATAATATTATATTATTATGCATAACGTTATACCTATAATATCGTTGGGTTTCATATTGTTTCAGAACGACCGCCACCGCCTTATTCGAGGTACGTGAAGGAAAAACTAAAACCCGAAGGTAAGTGTTCATTTTGAAAATACAAATAATGTATACAATATACCGTATAGTTAAGGTTTTTACCAAGGTATACATATTATACCATTATATATAGCAAACGCATATTTATTTCATTGAATAAACGGCGATCGAACTTTGATCGAATTTTTCTATATTTGTTATATACGTATTGATTTTTTTTCATTATTTCATTTGGTTTAAACGAAATATTATATTCAATGGCACAAGGCCATAAAATGACGACGTCAATGACTTTCGATTTTACTCTGATAATAATAATGTAATACTGGTAATCGAATGACTTAGGGATTAAACACTATAATAGATTAATAACTATGGTGTAATACGCTTATATTATATTTCATATATGAATATTTAGCATTTTAAATTCAATTCATATAAGTAGAAAATGTAAAGTTATTATATACATAGTAAATATAGCCCCATGTCGTCTGTCTCTCTTCTGTTAAAATATGTGTTTTCTCTTTCCTAAAAAAGTTATCTAATTATAATTGAGGAAACATTTAAAAAATAATGTTATTGATAATATTGAGTAGATCACTATTTATATACGAAAAAGTCAAAGAAAATTTAAGTTTGATCTAAGAAACAACCAGTATTATATTCAAAAAAGACAAATCCATCGCTACCCATTTATCTATAAACATACAAAAGTTATAGTTTAATTTATACTGATGCTTTTAAATCATATAGCCTAATAAGAATTAAACTCAGTTCTTGTTCTCAAAAATATAACTTGACTATCTCTAGTAGGTACATTTACAAAAGCAGATTAAAAAGCAAAAGACAGAAACTGTAAATGTTTATACGTTTTTTTAAACATTACAATTTTTGCGGATATAAAACAATTCGATATATTATAATTCATTGTGCCGTTTTATTTTCAAATTGAGTATACCTAATATCGTGTTATGTAGGTATATCGTAGCTATATATATAGTAGGATTTATTGTGCTTTTATAATATATATATATATAGCGTGCTTTTGTATTTCTCGTGCGGTATAGATCGATGCAATAATATAATACGAAGGAGTGTTATTTTTCAAGTAGAAAGAGTATGCGAGTGATACAGGGTGATCGAAATTTAATGTTTCATAGGTACGTTTCCAGTATAAATTTTATCAGTTTTGTAACGCGAAATTCTGATCACGCTGTACAATACTACTATAGTACGGCGAATATACGTATACTGTTTGAAGTAAAAGTAATCTTCCGGTTGCGTGTGTGTAGTGCTCGAAACGACGCCTCCCTCGAATGAAAACGTCGTAAACTGTTCCGGTGTTGCAAACGGGAGGGTGAAAAATGATCTGGAATTCACCCCACGGAAATTCCTAACCCTATATATATATTTGAGCAACAGCAGCCGGGAGCAGGTATACACGTGTGGCGTTCGCCCAGTCGGTCCACCCTCTTCTTATAGCCATTCTCATCGTATTTAACGACCCCGGTGAATAATAATCCGTTCGAGTGGAAGCTTGGAGATTAGCTTGCCGGTACCGTTGAATTTCCGGATTTCCAAATGTTGCAGAGACCGTGCTGAATGTCGGAGGGGAAGAAAACAAAAGAATGTCGAGGAAAATAGGGTCATTAAAATGAAAATGAAAAAACCTTAAAATTATATATGAGAAGAAAATAAAATATACATAAAAAAAATCGTATATATATAAGGTATAATACATATAATACAGGATTATCAAAATATTTGTGTGATAAAAATAATAGAAATAACATTGAAATCGTATATATATATAATTAAATTCTGATACTCTGCATGTAATAATTTAAAACGTTTCAGTCTTTCAATCATATTAAGACGTTATTTTTTTCTCTTTCTTATGTGTAGGTACTTTTAATTGTAAGTAAGATTATACGATTGACTAATATTTAAGCATTATAATTTATAAGTATATGTTTTGTATACTTTTGTGTTTCCTCCTCAAAAAATAAAACTTCTATTAGAAAAAATAGTTATCGCGATGGTTTCTATAGAACGCATTGTGTATTTATAATTAGTATCAGGATTTTTAAGTTGGAGAAGTTAAAATACGGTACTATAGTATATACATTATTTTGGCTAATAGTACATTAAAATATTCCCTCTATTAAGGTATAATTTGTATTGATAAAAAAATATGCTTTAAAATGTACATATTTAGTTTTTGATTTTTACATATTTCCATGAAATCACAATTAATTAAAAATAAAGATAAGGTGTTAGGTAGTTCACTGATAAAACACATTTTTTACAATTTTTAAAATCATTATCATAAGTAGTATTGTCTTTAATCGTGTTTTAAATATTAATTAACGAAAATAATTATGTACTTAAGTAATAATAAAAAAATGCAATTTCCTTTTTACATAATATTGAAAAAATATTCTAAATTATGCAGATATAATAATAAAAGTTAAACATTCCACTTATTCTCTGCAATATACGTCTTATACATAAGTACTACTGCAAATCCAACATTTTCTTATCAACTCTGTATTTTTGACGACCCGTTCACATTTTGTTTTATTTATCATAATTTTATAATCTAAAAATGTTGTAAAAACCTAAAACTCTACACAATTTTATCAAAATATAATATAATGTATTTTATAAAAAAT
This sequence comes from Eriosoma lanigerum, assembly GCA_013282895.1. Taxonomy (NCBI): domain Eukaryota; kingdom Metazoa; phylum Arthropoda; class Insecta; order Hemiptera; family Aphididae; genus Eriosoma; species Eriosoma lanigerum. The sequence continues at coordinate 39,172,279 of CM023360.1, forward strand.
GTGTGCATACTGCATAGGTATATATAACTTATAGTTTTGAATTTTTGTATTTAAATCCATATTATCTGTATGCAGCGCACTTGGACATTAATCGTTTAACTAAACGGTAACATCTAGGAATATAATATATTAAATACTGTAGACATGGCCGATTTTCAATTTTTTGCTGCTTGTCTACTTAAAGCTATCAACCGAATGAAAAAAATACACCCGAAATATTTTTCTGGCTACTGAATGTCTTTTTTACGTGTTAAAAACAATTTTTGCTATGTATAGGTGTATACTAATTTGAAGCCCATCGTGATATAACCCACCTTGCAAAATATTCCTAAAAAAACCAATGCTCAAGTTATTTGGACACTTGTAACAGGGGTTCAATGAAAATGTCTTTACCGTCGTCTCATAACGATATGGTTGATCGACGATCATTATATAAGACATAATACGCCTAAGTCGTGCATAATGCGTTGATCCCGGGGAGAAGAAGTAGAAAAATAATGTGTGCGTCTATAAAAATACAAGACTCGCGTGCGGTGTGCCGGTGGCGGTTGTCGGGACCCGCGGAGAGAGCGAATCGGAGAATCATTCCTCGGGAATGTGGTCGAGAGAACAGCGGGAATAATGTATGAAACACCATCGCCGCCCCGATCCCCACCCGACCGTATAGCGTACAGGTATTTTTCTCACACAATGGAAATGTTACAGATTGTTTTTTCTCTATTCTCTCCGCCAGTCGGTCAGATCATATAATAATATAATATACATAATATATACGTTCTTTGTTTTGTTTCTTTCTACTTCTTCTTCGTCGTTTTCTTTTTCTTCTTTTTCTTCGTCTTATTCTTCTAATAACATCATCAGCGAAACTAGTATGTTACAATATATCATTCTCGGGATAATACTGGTCGACTTGATATTTCTCTCCCGTTCGATCGAGTCACGTCCGATATTTCCCAGACCAAAGTGAAAAAAAACAAAGAGCACTGACGATTCAATATAATAATTCAATATAATATATTAATATGATATCCGAAATAAATTTATAAAGAAACAAACAAACGTACGTTATTCTGTTTTAAAATATGTTACATTACGCAATATTAGTGGACTCGTTGTGTCGTGTCGTCGATAGCGTTTATTATTTTATATCATGTGAGTTTTAGTGGTCTCGGCGCCACCGTTATGGATCATAAAAAAAACGAATTGTGGGAATAATAAAAAATATTAAAATAATGTAAAATAATAATAATGCTCGTGAAACCGCTCGTTGTTCGTTCTACACGATTAGGTTAAAATAGATAATTACGCATCATAATTCCGTGAAGATTTCTTTCTTAAATTTAATTGATATACACACGTCAAGTACAATTTCTATTATATTATTATTATAATGTTTTTACTGTTATTATTTCAGATCGTGCACCCAGTGAATCTAGTTGGGATAGTAACGACGACGAACTCCGCGGCTCGTTCAGTACGGACGGTGACGGTAAGACGAGTTGATTGAATTTTAAAAAAATAATTGTGTTATTTTCCGAACGAACGCGTTTTGGGTACCGTTTAGGAATTAGGTGCCAACCATATAGATATTAAATAATTGAATCACTTACATCAATTTTGTCTTGGAGATTTTTTCGTTTAGATGGCAGGGAAGAGAGAAAAACACTAACACGAAATCGTTTTTTGAAGCAATGTTCATTAATTACTTAAATTAAACACACAGTTAAGAGATGTTTAGTCATACGATATTTTAATTATAGAAAAACAATTAAAAGCGACTCTTATACTGTAGTGTCGTCGTTTGCTTAAACAGACATAACAGTGAAACTACGTGGGAAAAAGTCAAGGTGTTTGGGTTAAATTTAAAGCTTAAATACTTACTGCCAAAACTAAAGATGGCAATCTGTTCGAGAAATTAACATATTGTATTTTTTGAAACATATTTACTAAAAACGAAGTTAGCGGAAGGTTTAAATACTTTGTCTGACAAAATGAATAAATAATAATAAGCAATGTCACAAAGATATTGTACTCTCTAAATTTGACAATACTCGCGTATATATCCACAACAACACATATTTTTTTATTTTATGCGTCACTGTTTTCTGCGCGTGATAGTCATCAGAAACGGAGACGACACGATAGTATCGCGGCAAACGCTACCGCGGTATACGGAATAACGTATCGCATTATATCGTATTACCGTGGTTAGGTTGCCATCACATGCTATATATAATAATATAGGCTATAAAATCGCGATTTAATCGATGTATTTTGTCATTTCGATACTCGTCGTGTACGCGCGTTATAATACGATTATTATTATTATTATTCAAACGACAATCGCGCGACGAGTTTTTAGGGTTCTATTTCTATTTAATATTACTTTACATTTTATGCGAAGGACGCGTCGGAATAATAGGAACGTGAGAACGGCGGCGCGGTGATTGTCGTGGGCGCCTGGCGTCTCGGTCATAATATATGTCTTTTCTCTTTCTCCCTCCTATAATTTAATATTATTTATCCATCACTCACTCACACACACACTCTCTCTCTCTCTCTCTCTGACGGTATTATTATTATTATTATTATTGTTATTATATACACGCGCGTATCACGTATGGCGGCGTTGGCCGTGAGGCCGGGGCGGGGTCGGCGGCAGATGACATTTTGCGGTGCACCCGCGCGACCGACTGGCGCCCGACCAAACTTTATAAAAAAAAATACCCGGCAAAGGTTAATTACGAGCGGCGGCGACCACACGGAAACGACATAATTACCCGTAGACCTTCCCCACTCCGCCACCGCGGTTGCAGCCACTACTGTTGCCCCGTCGTCGTGTAATATCATATTATTATTATTAATATATTGTACAATAATAGTAACAATATAACGATAATAATAATATTATCACTGCCCGCAGGACCGTAGATATTATCATCGCTCGTCTGTGAGACGAGGTCGACGCGAATCAACAGTATAAAAGAATAAAAAATAATTTTTCTTATCCTGTCTGTCGTTCGCGGCATCTTCGTCGAGGTCTCGACAATGGTGTTAAAATAATAATAATAATAATAGAAACGGGCTATGGACGCGTAGTCATAATGTGTCGAGCGGGGTGTTTTCGCGTTTCGGAAAAGACGTCACAGATTTACGTTATTTTTTTTGCTTTCCATAAAATATTTCGGTTCAAAAAATATCATTATCGCGTTCGTTTCGTTGAAATATTTAAATTTTTTTTCTCGATAATAAATTATGATGATATTATAATAATATTATCCGTAACGTACGCGTTTTATTTGGCGCGTGGTCGCGTTATCGTTTTCTGGGCGATAATGAGCGGCGCCTGACGTCGGCGGGCGGCGCGATCTACGATCTACGCCCCCGGGAACCCCGCGGTCCGTAAGTCCGCGGTTTGTCGCCGATGATAGTACTATAATATTGTCGGCGACGGTCCGCGATTATGCGCGACGACGGCGAAATTTATTATTATATTATGCGCGTTTGTCGTCGTCGTCGTCGTGGTGTTTGCTTTGCCGTCCGCCGGCAAAGCGTTTGTCGGGGCGGTGGGGAAACAGACTGGCGACGTTAGTTCGTTATTATTATTATTATTATTATTATTTTCTTCCCAAACCGCACACACACACGCGCGTGCACGCAACACACGTCGTCCGCCCGATAAAAATAACCATTTACAAACAACGACGACCGGCGGCGGTCGTATCGCCTGGCGCCCGTGACGTCACGCCGAAACGCTGTTGATTCGTATGGTGCGTACCGAAAAAACATATTGTTTTTCTTTGACTCTTTTTTTTTTTTTTTTCTCTCTTTTATTTCAATATTATATAACTTTGTACCGTGTGCGATTTCTGGAAATCTGACGAGTTTGTTGGTCGAAATGGGGTGGGAAATAAGCTGTATTTTTAATATTATTATGATGATCATTATTATTATTATTATTATTTTGTTTGTCTTGCGGCCGTTTGCCCGTCGGACGGGGTGCGGGGCGGTTTGTGTGCTGTTGCGTTGCTAATGACGGGGCCGTGTGGCGCCCGGGCCTGACCCGGTTGCCGGGGCCATTCATCACGGGCGGCGACCCCCACCGCGCGCGCGTTCGATTCGAAAAACCGGTTGTTGCCCGTCTTGCCGCGTGTCTCGGATCCATCGATCGTGCTGCGGCGGCGGCGGCCCCGGGGATTACCCGGCCGCGTTCATACATCGTTTATACACGAACGGTGCTCGGAGTGTAAAATAACGATATTATAAAATCGCCGCGACAGCTGGTTAGAGTTTGGTGTTTTTTTTTCTTTCTCTCTCTCTCTCTCCATGTCGGGTCAAACAAAACGATGGAAACAACGACTGTGTTTTCAACGTTCGATGTGCTGCACACGTGATGAAACGTTTATGGCGACGGTACGAACGGGCGGCGCTATTGACCAGTGAGGATGATCGAGACCGGGAGAGATATTATAATTTTTACTACGATTCGCAACATTAATTTGACGGGCGCAAAAATAAAAAATTTCGACTATAATTGTCGACTACTATCGACTATATAGATAAGAGATAGAATCGAGTTTGCAATAGTAAAATAAGTCCGTCGTCGTGTGTGTGTGTGTGTGTGTGTGTGTGTGTGTGTTAGTATTTGCTGTACGTTTTGGCCGATTTTGTTTTTTGTTTTACACTCCTGCGATAACTCTAACAATAATTGTTATTACGTTTTCTCACCGGCCAACGGGCGCCCGAGACCGGTTATTATTATCATTATTATTACTATAATCATAAGATACGCGGAATATGGAAGATATTATTATATAGACGAAGATGACGTGTGTTTTATTACATTATAAAATAAGGAGTAAAGCACTATATGTCTCTCGCGCCGTCTCAGCCGCGCCTAATACTTTCCGTCGTTGATTTTTCCCACTCGTAACGCGCGGCCCCGGCAGCGCCTCCGCCGCCGATACAACTCGACGCATAATAATAATATTATAATGTAATCATTTTTTTTTTTTTTTTTATCTATTTCGTTTTCTTTCACAGTCGTTTGCGCTCGTAGCCGATGTTTTATGTTTTATATTATTATTATTATTATTATTTTTATAATCATCGCCCCGGAGCCACGGCACGATCTCTGTGTGAGACCGAGTCGTTTCGCCGGTGCGTTTTCGCGAGTCGCGACAAAAATCGCCCGCGGGCGCCGATTACGAAAATTACAACGCGTAGGTCGCGTCGGTAACATTATCATACAGACTGACACAGGTTTAAAATAACACAATATTATAATAATAATGTATATATATATATATATATATACGAGCGGCGGCGTCTGTTATTTGATATAATATGTAACGTGTATATTATGTTCCTTTTTAATGGAGTTGCCGTGTTATTTAGTAGTGGCGGATCCAGAGAATACCTGGTAATAGGTAATATCGGTTACCTTTTCATCATTGCACAGTAAACGCGGATGTGTGCAAAACAATTGTCATTTTCTTTATACGTTCCACGCGTCTTCACAATTTACGTATACTACTTACATATTATAGAACCAGTTTGATGACGGTCCACGGATCGAACTTAACCTTGGTATTGGTATTATATTCTTACCAACGTCGCGCTATTCGTTATCATCTTATCAATATCGATTATGGAACGAATGCATTTTTATAGATATTTCCGAAACAATAATAATAATAATGATACATACATATACAATATCAGGAAAAGCTCAAGACTTTTTTTCTACTCTTCTCGGGTTCGTTAAAACATTCAAGCCCATCCTCGAAAAAAAAAAAAATATATATATATATATATATAACCACTTTGCGCCTGCGGTGGTATAAGTGGTATCGTACGACTCTTAGTAAAGTACTGCGACGGCCATATAACATAATATAATATTATAATGTTCAGTGTGTGTATATAATACAAATAACGAAAAACCGGTCGTAAACGGTGCGAGTCTCGAGTCCAAGTGCTTCTTCTCCTCCTCGGCGTTGTTCATTAACATATTATTGTTATTAATATTGTCGTCGGTGCAGTGTATATAATATTAATAATGAGAGGATATAGTATTTTGTATTTATCAATTTAATTATTTCTACAAATTTATATACTCTTTCGCGTTTTTACAATACAATTTAAATTCAATTAATATAACCTATAGCAAAGAATAATATACATATTATATATGTGACGAAAATCGAAAACTTGAATTTGTTTTTTATACAATAATATAATAGTAAAATTCAATTTGTATATCATAGTCTGGTTTATTATTGCTAATAAACTTGGATTCTACATAAAAAAAGATTGAAGTTAAGTAATAAGTTTATAAATCGACGTATAAATGTTAGAAAAACATTTTTTTCTCAAAACTATCAATATGGCAGCATACATGATATATGATGGGGTAATATTATGGTTAGCAGTTAATATACCATCAGATGACGACGAAAGTGAAAAACCTTTATTGTGATTTAGGTTAATTTTCTGTTTCCCCTATTTTGTATGCATATTACTTATTGTTGGAGCTTCTCCTGATAAATTGAGATTTGCATGTAGTGAAAGAACGACGGGCTCTTTAAATTTGTCGTTTCTTTTTCTCGCAGACAACTGCATATAGCATATATAACAATAATATATCTTGACGGGCCCTTATTCGACCTGCAAACTCATATTTTAGGTGTTTATTATAATATAATTTAATAACCATTATATTTGTTTGGTTACGTCAATTATATTTAACTAATTATTTTATAAAATATTTCTTTAAAATTGATTGACTTCTATAATATATTTAATTTGTAAACAGTTATTTATGTTAAATACTAATTCGGAATACTGAAGTAAAACAGTCGATCCAAAAAAGCTTTTACTAAACAATTTTTTTTCTAGTTAATAGGCAATTAACATCAACAATTTTTAATATTAACATTATTTTGATAATTATAAATTATGTTTTTTAATTAAGGTTCTAAACTTGTTTACGATAAATAAATAATTTTTTAGTGGAATAGAAAAAAAAACTAAAATATTATATCTTTTTGGCAAGGCACGGGAAAATTATTTTCTTGGAATATCAATCAAAATAAATGGGTAAAACATAAAAGATTCGAAAGTTAAAAAATAAGATTGCACTAATATATATTATTATTATTTACTATATTTATCACGTCAACACTGCACGTCGTTTGTTATTATTTTCGGTTTTAGTGTCCAGTTTTTAAAATGTTCTTTCGTTCTCGTTAACATTATCACGATATTATTATACACGATATCAAAGTAAAATGTGTAATAAATTTGGAAACGCCGCGTGCGTGCCATTTCGGCTGATGGGTATATTATAACATAATAATAAACAGAAAAACGGTCGTGTGATGTGAACAATGAAAGAAGAAAAAAAAAATGGAGAAAAAATACGATTTCTTTGTACCTGCGGTACAAAAGGGCCAAAAGGCAAAATCCGAACTATATAACCTGCGTTTCGTGTACATAGTGGTACTATATTATTACTATTATTATACGCGCACAGTATAGTACAAACCGCGTTGCTAATACATTATATCCTTACAGTGGGTCTCAAATTGTCAAATTATCGAAGCGACAAAATGACACGTATTCGTCGTCCGAGCGAGGGAATATAGGGTTTCGTGTTTTTATTTCACATCATATACCGCGTAATATTCTAGCAGCAAAATAATATGTTATTTTCAGATTAATAATCGCGACTGCAATATCGAAACCGGTGAAATTCTGTATTCTGACCAGGTATGCGTGTATGGGTTAGGTCTTGAGTGTATAGCATGCTCGTCGGTCAGGTTCTAAAAATTATAATATTTTATTGATATTTAAATAATTATAATAGTACTTGTCGACACACCGATAGGACGTTTTTTCTCGATTTAAATAAATCAAAAAATTAGGTACTTAACTACTAACCTAACCTAACCTAACCTTATTGTCCCGGATAAACTCGTCCAAACATAGATAAATAATATACAATATAAGTTAAAATATGATTGATGGCCAATGTCTTTCCAATAATGCTGCCCCGTGTATTTCATTGAAGTTACCAGCCGCTATTTAAAGAGAGGCCCGTTATAAGAACCTTTTAGTATAATTTAGTCATATTTACTGATAAATATTTAAAATAATAACAAAGACAGAATAGTATTTTAAATTTTAATTGGCTACTCGTTTATGTCACATTCCTCATTAGATGGATGATAGTCTATAGAAAAACATGCGTGTATAACTTCTTGAGAAGACGCCATACCTGCATGTTCTGTCTCCGTTTGTTTAACGGGGAATAAAGCAAAATCACAGAACTTAAATTGTGATGTTTAGATTGAACTTAGAGTAATAAACGTATACAAATTTAAAAAGATTACACATTTTGGAAGAGTGACAAATCCGTTTTGTAAAATATCAGTTGGCAAATAAGTTACAGCTTGGTAAAAAATATAAAATTTAATACAATAAAACTTTTTTGCCTGTAGGATTTCACCTTAAATTTGTTAATAGATATTTATATTTTAAGATCAAACTAAAAATCACAATTTAAGTTTTGTATTGTGATTTTTCCTATATTATTTTACCCCGTTATAGATAGACGAAGACGGAACATGCGAATATGACGTCCCCTTTAAAGTATTGAAAATTAAAATTACCAAAACCGAGTCAGCAGTTGTGTCGAGAACCACTAGCACTCTCAAACCATGAATTTAAATTTCAAATACCTCGATTATATATATATATATATATATTAACAGTGTGATGTTAATATATTATACGAGTAATAACATTATATGAATACCCATGATCATTATAAAAAAAAAAATTAGTGCTGATATAGGGCTAGAATAATTGACACACGTAAGCAATTTGACGAGATAGGGTCTCATTTTAAAATGGCCGATTGGCGTCTTATCCGCGCTCATTGTCGGCCGCCCGAACAATAGTATTACATTTTCATTTACATTGTCTTTGGTGAAACCGCAGATTTATAAAGTCGTGTTTGCTTCACGCGTTATATTATGGTGTCGTTCTCGGTATTCGTACCTTTATAATGGTAGACGGTATAATAATAGTTACGGTCTGTGTACAATAATATGTGTACATGGTTATATAACGACAATACTGCCGTTCTTCCGACCGGTCGTGTCGTGTCGTGTCGGTGTGGGTATACGTACTCGTATTGTTGTGTAATGGCGAAAAGTCGAGAAACGAACTAGGGAGCGCCGGAGACGCGACATGGCGAGTGGGAAACGAGTAGGAAAAAAAAAAACAAACACGGGAGCGACGATTGCCGTTTGTTCTCCGGAGAGGAGACTAATAGAGGGACTCGCCGCCAAACCATTATTATTATTATTATTTCTATAATATGTATTGTGCGTGCGTGTGCGGAGACGGAATATCCTTAGAGAGAAAGAAATAATAAATAAATAAAGGTATAGATGAGGTGGAAGAAGAAGAAGAAGAAGAAGAAGAAGAGGACGTTGTCGTCGTCTCGGTGGAATGCGAGTGGTGGGCGGCGCCCCGTCAGCCGCCACCGACAACCGCCCGGAATGTCAGAAATGCCGCGTATATACCCAAATAATAATGAAAAAAACCAACAGCAGCACCGTGTGTACACATAACTAATATTTTGGTTATTAATTTTATTATTATTATTATTATTATTATTAGAAAGTCCGCCGTAGTACAACATGATAGTATGCCTATAATGTATTATTTATCTTATATTATATATGAAAAAAAAAAAAATTAAAAAATAAACCCATCGCGTCTTCTTCAGCACCGATACGAATATTGTATGTTTCATCATAATTAGAGGGTCGGTTTTCGGTTGGATTATTTGTTTAGAGTTTTGTGGGTAAATGTTTAATTAAATGCAATTAAACCCTGATAGAATTAAAAAGAAAACGTTTTGTTTCGAACAAAAAAACCATTATATTTTAGGGATTGTTTTTATGGAAATTTAATATTAATATCATTATCGGTATTTAGTACTATAACCTTTTGCTGCGAGTTACGCAAAAAGTACACGGTTAAACGAATTTTTAAATACAATTTTTTTAAATAACATGCTATTATCATTGGTTTTTTTAAACAGCGCGAAAACATATTTTAAGGATTATTAGAGTATTTTAATGCTCCTCTCGACCTTTATTATCACGTATCAATAAAAATAATAGGAATCCCTGGATACTTTTGGTCGGAACGTATTTCCCCTCCACCACCGTCTCCGAACGTTTCGTTAAGTATAAACCAGTTTACGACGCGCTCGTGTTTCGTGTACTAAGTGGTGTGTGTGTACTCTGCGAGTGATCCGTTCGGAATGATGGTCGTTTATATTGTTATTTTTTTTTTGAATGGATCATCCAGCAAGTATATAAAAAAAAAAAAAAAACATATATACACAACGAGCGAACGTTTCGCGGGATCCGTATAAATGCATATTATACTGGTCAATCAAAAATTTCATGTTACAAAAACCGTGAGGATTTACAATGGTTATATCCGCTATTATATTATAATATACACGAAATTCTAATCACCCTGTATAATATACACACAACGATATAATATTATCGTCTCGTCTTGTTATAATAATAATAATAATAATAATAATAATATCCTCTCGAATGTTCATAACACGACTAGAATCCCTCGTTTGGGGTTTTTGTGTAGGTATTATTTTTTTCTTCTTTACTCGTGTATTTTGAACGCACACACACACACACACACACACACACACACACACACTCCCTCTCGCCGTTTCGTAAATCACACGTGGTCGTTATTATCGAGAATATTGTTACACGTATTGTGTATATGCTTTGTATCTGCGGTCACGGGACGCGCGATCACAGCCCTTGACGCGTTCTACATTTTTGCCCTTTTTCGGTTCACTCGTTCGATTCAAGGCTTGGAATGTGGCTAACACATCGCGGCACAATCAACGATGGTCGTTAGGAGAGGAGTGGTGGGGACACGGACGATCTAATAACGAGATATTTTATTTAGGTTTTCTTTGTGTTTAATCACTGATTGCTTTTTATTACGAAAAAAAAAAGCCGCCCGATTATTGATTCCGAACGTTCGGAGAGATTAGATTTTAATGAATGATGGAAGGATAGATAAATTATGTGTTTTAACAATAATTAATTATGATACGTTTTGAAAGCAATCGAAAAAACGATTCTATAGATTGTTACTCAAAATTCAAACTTAAAAAGGCATCTACCGTCCAAATTTTGCATGTTGTTTGTTGATAACACAGAGTACAGAATTTAGTCGATTCCTTTTTTAAATTTGTATCAGATTTTAGCTTTGAAATTTTTACTTGAAATTCCAACTTTAAAAAAAATTGTGTTTGAGCTTATAAAATTGTCTATCTAATACAAAATTATGAAATTTATTAAACTAAAAACTACAGGATAAAATTACAAATATTCAACATTTTCGAAGTTTTATATTTAGACCATGAATAATCATAAACGTTTAGAAATGTTAAGTTCCAGATAAAATGTATTAATATTCTTTTAAATTACCTAAAATATGATGCTAATATTCTCTAAAAACAATAAGGTTCTTAGAATCTTATTTAGAAATATATAAAAAATCACAAAAATAAGCCAAATAATGAACATCAATATTTACTTTATTTATTGAAATTTGTTTAGATTTTCAGTACATCAAGGTATTTATTGGTTTTACCATAAAGTTATTTACTGAAAATTCATTTTTGGATAAAGGGCGTGTCGAGATCAGAGAAATATCTCAAGAAACATAAATTTTCGGTCCCATTTATGGTATCTTCATTAAAGCATTATTTGAAATTTTGATTATATTTAGAGTTAAAGCACTAAAATAAGAATATAAAGTATATATTTATATTCTATAAACCTTGTTTTGCAGCGACTTAGTACTATCACTACGTTTTTTTCATGAAAATGATTTTAAAAAAATATTTGTTAATTATTCAAAACAAATTGTTTTCATATATCTTATTTAAAAATTACTCATAAATTTATAATTTAAAAACAAAAATTAATTCGTATGATTTTCTCACAATTTACAAAATATTCCAAAATATGCTAAATATGCTAAATAAAATAAATATTCTCAAATATGCAAAAAAACTTTTCTCTTTGAATCCTGTTGTTGAATGAATCGCTCACATTTTTTACCCGCATACAACTTTACATATTAACTCAGTAAAAATATATAAAAATATAAAAATCCGGACTATAGTTATCACGCAAGTGAAGAATACCTATGTGTATACATATACCAAATAACGATGTCAACCCGCTCTATAATAATTATCATAAAACAATGAAAATGATTTACCATAAGAATTTCAGTTTTCCCGTAATTTTTAAATTGTTTTTCTTTTACGGTCTACGAAAACGGTTGGGAAATTATTAAAAGTGAACTACGAGCTATGAGCTCATAACACACACACACACCATTCTAACAACAATATATTTGGTATTTTTGTACAGATATTCTTTCGTTTCGCTCGGAATCTAACATAAAATATAAACTTGTAAATATATTAACTTGTAATAAATTGTTGTTATTTTTCTGTCCACACAGAGAAACCAAACGAACAAGAATGGTGTAAGGTAGCGTATTGGGAATTGTCGCAACGAGTCGGCAGATTGTTTCCCGTCGATACGAAAGCTGTGAACGTTTTTTGGAACGTCCCGCTGGGCACCGGTTTGTCGTTGGCCGCTCTTACTCAACATAATTTCACGCCCACACAGAGCCCTCCAGAGTCTGTACTTAGGAACAGGACCAAAATCGGACAAGGTACGTAAGCTGGTGTTTCGATGCACTACGGTCAAATATCCCATTCAAAGTTTGTTCTTTTGTTTTACTGGTTTTCTAAACCGTATAGCGGAATATCTGGCCATTTTTTTCGCAAAATTCTAACGATTCTTTTTCCACCTCTAGATGGGATCGGCCACCATAGTCAACTATGTTACCTCACCTAACCTCCATAGATCTCGATCTTCTACATCTTATCTATTTACATAAGCAATTTTTGTATCTCTGTCTATTCCACATATCTACCTCTTCGGTCACCTCTTCTCATCCTGTTATTATCTATACATTAATTTCGATAAAAACTCTCATTGCCTCTGATTTATCTCTTCTCATAACATGTCCAAACCATCCCAACCTATTCAATTTAATTTTCTCCACAATTGATAAAACTCCAACACTTCCCCTTATGTAGTCATTTCATATTTTAATCTCTTTAGTCACTCCATACATCCATCTTAGCATTCTCATCTCCACTAAACTTATACTGTATTCTATTTTTTTTTTTTAATTGCATGACAACCCGATCCATAAAACATTGCTGATTTTAGTAACACCTTACAATACTAACCTTTTGATCTTATCTCACGAAACATACGACTCCTAGTTAACTAATGTATTCGTTTAAAAATCTTACAACTATATTGTTACATTAATTTCTTCTCGCATTATAGGTCTAGCTCTGAGTCGAGAAGAAGACGGCGTATGGGCGTACAACCTGAGTGATTGGCCAATGTTTGTAAATTCACCAACGCTGGACGATCCGGATAGCAAGTCATATTTAGTTTTTCGAGTACCGTCCGGTCACTGTTTAAACATATTCACGGGTAACCCACACGGCGATCGGATACGTTATTCAAACGGTGTGCGAGTCGGTCCGGTCGACCCAAATGCCGTACGCATCAGCTTCGCCAAAGGATGGGGGCCCAAGTATTCCCGGCAGGAAATCACATCCTGTCCGACTTGGATCGAAGTGTTACTTGATCCTTGCAGATGACACAGGGTGACCACAAATAGGATTTCAGAATGACCGTTTGGTGTCATTCTCTAATTCTCACACTAAAAACACTAGTTATTAAGTATAATTTTATTAAATTTGCGACTCAAACCAAATTGTGTTAAAAATGTGCGTTTAGGGTTCATGTTTGTATCAGCACAATTGTGTGCACAATATTATTGATGATTGTCAATAAGATCGTTGAACAAACAAAATTGTTTTTTTTTTTTTTATAATTTTAATTTTTGTAAAAACAAAGGATACCATTGTGATATTAGTTCAGCGTCCTTAACGACAGCTCTTTTTGTTAAGGGTACGATGCTATTTTCAACACGTAAGGGAAACTAGAGCTTAATGACCTCCACATTCCATGAATCAATATATTGAAAATTTGCCCTTTCCCATCTAAACCCGTTTTTACAGATAGTTCCTCCTCCATTTTAATATTATTTACTAGGTTTTTGTAATTTTTTTTTTTTTTTTTTGTGGTCTAGTCAGGATATTTAAAATTGACTTTTGATCAAAATCGGTTAAGGAATTTAAATAGAATAGCAAATACTAAATTAATGTAATTTAATACTAATATTTTAGCAATTTGTTCGTATAAAATGAAATTTTGTTAGAGTTTAAGGAAAATAAATGTGCCTTGTACCTTTTACATGAAAAGCATTATTTTTTTAGATGTTACCAATTTTAACTATTCATTTTCATATTGTAAAAAACAAAAACCAACGTTTTCTTATTGTAGACAATATTATGGTATATCGGATACGACATTTTTCATGATTAAACAAAAAATAAACAAAAACTTAACGGTTCTAAGATACTTATGTCTGTTCCTGTCTTGTGACTATTGTATAAATCAATTTTTATTTTTGTTTTGTGATAATAAAACACATTACAAGTATTGTTAATTATAAAATGTGAAAACAATTTATTTTTCAAATTGTGTAAATTATAAATAATTAGTCTATTTTGTTTAATCAAAAATTTTATTGCCCCTCGTTCCACCAAAAATGTATTGCTTTGTTATATGTTGTTCATTTATTGGCATGAAAATATTTTTCGATATAAATTAAATATGAATGGAAAACAATTATTTTTATACTTCTAAATTGTATATGTTTGCAAATGTATTTTATATTATAAACATATACAATTATTATATATATATATCTCGACCAATTATTAATATATAGATTTTTTTCTAAATTATTTTGTTATGCAAATCCCAGACAGTAGCTTTGTACAATATTATAACCACTAATACCGTTTTATTTATTTTTTTTTAATACGGGGAAATAAGTATCATAAAATTATTGTATATTTTATGAATAAAATGTAATTTGAAAATATAATTACATATTTCAATAATTTTTTTTTTTCTTTGTTTATGCCACTTCTTTTGTTTATCCATTGTTAAATTTAATATTTAATCTTTGCAATATGTATGCAAAAGTAAACAAACTTACACAGTTGTAAATCAAATATAATTTTTACTCTGTGATAGCTTGTAGAATGATCGAACATAAATTAGGAATTAATATGCAAATTATGAAGCCTGGTTTAAAAATAAGTATATTTGTTTGGTTAGAAATGGATATTAAATAATCCTTGTAAAGTTAGAATAAAAATTTAAATTTTCAATTACATGGAAGATAATGCTCAAGTGTAATAATATTATTGGACATAATAACTTATAATTTATCAATTATATTCTGGTTACATTGTTTTAAAATGGCTGAAAATGCCATCCTAAAATGTTTTAATTTCAACTGTTACTTCTGTTTTAAAGTTAATATCATATATAATTATTAAAAATTTTAATTTGTTACTTTAAAAATTGATTTACCAAGCTACATATTATAATTACAAAATAAGTTTGTAAATTTTGTTGAAATAGTATTAAATATTATGACATGAATAATAAATTCCAAATAGCTATATTATGAGGAAAATTTAATTTAATTGAATCCAAATAATGATAAAAAATGCAATTGATATATTAAATATATATATTAAAATAAGTTTCTTTTTCTGTCTATGTTACATGTCATAATATAGGAATCTGGAATCTATTAATTTCTCACATTCAACGTTTGATCGGTGATGCGATCAGTGCCCAAAGCTGTATTTAGAAGGATGTCCTGCCAATATTTGATTTCCAACTTTTCAATTTTAAAATTAATCCATTTTCCCTCTACACCTATTTGATTACACCAACAAAGAATCAGGATTGTAAACTTATTCAATACAAAATTAATATAATATTAAACTGTTTTGGGTAATATATAATATTATAGAGGGATGTACTTTACAATCCTAAATAGGTTCTAAATACGCAATTGGACGTGATTAGGAATCTGAAAAAAATTTGAATTCGTCAGATTGAATGTCTTTGATCCCATATTTTAATGCCAAAATTTAAATTGTTCAGGTTATAAATTATATGGTTTGTATAGTAAATGTAAAAATGTAAAATCCATTATAATATTATTTCTTTGTAATTTCGTAAATTACGCTAAATCACGCTAAAGGCGTGACATTTTCACTGAGTATGTATTTCAGTGTAATTTAATGATTTAATCGCAAAAATACTTGTGGATTTTTAAACACGTACTTGCTTAATGTTATTGTTATTTGTTGAAAATATTATTATAAATTCGTCGTCCAAAGCTAAAATCTATCTTAAATTAGCTTTCGCTGGAGTTAGTTTTCGTTGTAAAGTTTATTATATTATTGCAAGATTCTTATTGTTTATTATCATATGAAGTATGATTTCTAGTTATTTTTATCTACCTAAGTTGACACGATTAAATTAATAAAATGTCATACATATTTTTATCATTACCTTTTTTCCGGTTTTGTGTTTATTTCGAGTAAGATTATGTCATTGTATAGATTTAGTGGTTAAATCTGACATATCGAAATTACATTCTTTACATCAAATTATTCGTAATTTGCTTGCTTTATTTATAATTGTATTAATATATAATTATTTTGTAGTGTATTGTACATTTTACTTGACATAAAATTATGTATTTCTTAAACATTAAACACAATAACTAATTATTTTACAAAAATAAATACTTGCATATACGTATTTTGTTTGGTGTATGCTATGAGATTTAGTCATACAATATGCGTGGTCGATAATATTGTTATGTAGTTAGAATAATTAGATACATGTATGTATGAGAAAACATAAATATTATTTGTAATACTAAGTATAACAGGGAAATAGTTTGTGAAAATATTTAGACACTATTTCAATTTTATTTATAGTTCTACAGGTTTATTGAACTTACCACGATGACAAATGGATTTGTTATTAAATCAATATTTAAATGTTTCTTTCCTATTTTGGCTTCTTCATGCATCCATAACATATTTTTTAGTGTTAGTTCTGCTTGTTCAACTGATTGGATCATACTACTTACGATGAAATTAATGTGTTTTCTATGCGGAAAAACGATTTATTATATAGTTTCGATTAAAATAGTATTATATATTATATATATATATATATATTACCTAGTAGGTACTTTGCAATTTTATCTACGTTTGAACTGTTTAATTATTATAATATGTTATAAACAAAATGACTTTTTTCATAAGTTTTCACGAAAAGTAGAAATTGAAAAAGGGATACATTTATCGGAACAATACATTTTAGGTTCCCGGATCAAATAAAAACTCTACTAACTTACCGTTAGACTTTCTCTACTTCGGTCATTACGAGTATAAAGCAGCATGATATATCTTGACATATTCTGTCTTATGGAGATCATTAATAATTGTCATTTGTCACCGTTAACGTACTGAAAATACGATTGTGAAATAACGAAAATTACATTATTTAAGATATATAGGTATGATTCAAGATTTTAGATTTTTATTCGAAAATCGAATATACGATTGTATGAAAAAACAAACTTCGTCGCGATAATATTAATTGGATAGTTATTAAATCGTTCAATTATATTACAATAAATTGTTTAGGAAGATTTATTGATTATAAAGCGGGTTTAAGTGATTATATTCGTACACCTAATTAGTCGTTACAGGTTTTTGGTTGTATTGTGCGATATTTTAATTAAGTATTAAAAAATAATTAATACAAGGGATAAGTTAAAACACCTGGGTGATGTAGTAAACCCGGTACATTGACTTGTTTTCAATACATTTTTACATATTAATGATTTGTATAATTAATATGCATTAATTATCCAGTAACTTGACAATAATATGTTATTTATACATTTTAACAAACAACCAAAGGTTAAACAGGATTTTGGGTAAATATACGAAAACAACTTTGTACTAATTTCTAAGATAACTCCAATCAAGAAATTTTTTTGTCGTATAATCTTAACTACCTGATCTACACATAACAAATACTAGGTTTTAAAATTAAACTAACATAATTTAGATTTTGAATAGTGTTCTTAACGAAACGATGTTCGAGTACGTCATGATAATTAAACACATACAAAATCTCTGGTAGATACAATTATAATTATCTGTCTTCAAATTTTGTTTATTTCATTAAAAGTTTATTAACTTATTAAAAAGTCTTAAAATTTGTTCTACAACAACATCGAAGTACATTGCAAATCAGTGGCACTGACTTTCGTTACATTAACGTAGAACTTGTAACTAATTTTAGGGCCAAATTTTTTTTAACTCTTTACAGGAATATACATTTTTTTTACCTATAAATTGTTCACTATATTCTCAAGTGCAATGAGTACATTGTTTTATCAATCAATCCTTATAAAGCCAATAGTTATAATAAATTATTAAATTTTGATTTAATATACTATATATAAACAATTTTTTTTTCGTATTATCTATAGTCATTATAATTAATAATAATAATAATAATATTTATAATTATAGGTATATTGTTATAATAAACTATTAACTATTTATAAACAAAATATGGAATATTTTAAATAAATATTATAATATGAAATTTATTTGCTTATAATATAATATCCAATTTATTTTATTGCTTTTTTAAGTTGCTTGTTAGATGTCTGGCAAATTTTCTTGCAAGCCATTTCATCTGTTATACAAATATTTCTATGATTGTTTAATTATGCTAAACTTGCAACAAGACAATTCTCTAATATTGAGTGAAATTTTTCTCTGAAAAATTGCGATCAACAGATACAATTTAACACGGGAGTGGAAAAGTACTGCAAGTATTTTTAGCAATTAATTGAGATTAGAATACAATGTTTGATCACACGAAATTGAAACGTCTGTGTAGGACGGAAGTGTGTAGGTATTGATGATGGGTTCTATTGAGATCCATTTAGAAATCTATAAGCTATACTCAGCCTAACTGAACTATTTCATTAATGATATATTCACAGAGTAAAATTATTATGATTTATAGTTTATACCATTATACCGTATTCCGTATGCTATATCAATATTATCACGTAAATAATTAAGACATGCTAATTTTTAATAAATTACAATTATTTCGGGATACTATAGATGAATAGATGTCTATTGAAATCTATTTTTTGGTATCTTAGCCCACAAGCCACCAATATATAAATAAATATATATATTTATGTGTGTATAAAATGGCTCTGATAATGATAAAGAGTTATAAGAAAAGAATAATTTTTTATTTTGAAATTATTTTTCAAATCTAATCGAATAAACGGTTTTTAAAAGTTTTTCGAAAGCGCGTGTTCGGCTGCAGACTCGAACGCCTTAACGTGACCCGACTCATTCACGGAGATCACCGCCCGCCAAACACCGCACCGATGCTGCGTTCGACACGGTCAGTTATCGTTCGGTTGGCAACACCGGCAGCGCGACAATCCGTGCCGTGTTTATTTTTGTTACTTTTCTTATTAATTCCGTGTCGATCAGCCGCCGCGGCAAGCAGGTTACGAGCCACACACGAGCAGGTAGGTACACGAAACACGACATACTACTCCGCAGTCCTCAGTCGGGTTCGGGTTTTGTGCGTCGCATAACTCGTGCAGTTCGTTTGTTGTGTTCGTGCTCGTTCAGGCTTTGGTCTCAGTCCCGTTCGTGTACATACGTATCTAAATAGAAAAAAAAAAAAATAAATAATAATAATAATAACAACGTGAATATCTTTCACCCATCCCGTAACCGTGACCGCGGTAAATATTAATATTAATATAACGGTTCGACGGGACCAACGTTCCCGTCCTGTGACGATGACGCGATTCGCCGCGGGACGTTGTTGAACCGACACCGATGGGCTACACCGGCGGCAACGCGGCGGCCCAAGGCAAGCCGGAGTACGAGGCCCTGGTGGTCCGGCAAGAGGCCGAGATCCGTATGCTGGAGATGATGCGCCGGTGCGTGACTAGCAAGCTCAAGTGCGACCGCGAGTACGCCGCGTCCCTGAACGCGGTGTGCGCGCTGGCTTCGAAGTGCGCGGGTGGCGGCGGCGGCGGCAGCGACGCGATACCGGGCGGTAGCCTGGTAGCTGACGCCTGGAAGCGGCTGATGGACGAGCTGGACGCTGTCAGCCGGGCCATACGGGGCGTGTGCGACCGGATCGAGAAGAACATGCTGGACCGGATAGCGGGCATATGCGCCGAGAAGCGGAAGGCGAAAAAGGCATACCAGGACGAGTACAACAGGATATCGTTGCAGTACAATAACGTGAGTGGAACCGCCGCACCGTGGTCATAAAATGTACTATACCTAGGTATAGGTTAGGTACTTAATAATTATAATAATATGTAGTTATCTATATACGATATACCTAAATATGCGATTTAACCGTGTGTTACCGATGTAATGTACGTATAATAATTTAGCACATAAGTCTGGTTAAATTTTTTTTAGCATACTGTTGGAGAAGAAAATTATCTTAATGGTCCAAATGATTGGTTTTTAGAAAATTCTAAGGTCTAAATAATTTTTAGACACAATCTAATTTGTTGATGTTGTAAAAAAAATTGGTAATGATAACAGACAATATTATTCCAGATTGTACCTATTGTCTACAAAAAAATTAAAGAACGTGTGTATAATTTATTTTTGTACACAATTGATAAAACCTTATAAATAATCATTGTTCAATTTGTTTCAAACCCTTAATTTTATATACAAAAACATTTAGACTAAAATTTTTAATATTTTTATCTATGTAATGTGACAAATAATGATTAGTTTTATAAAATATATTAAAAGACGTTAAATTTAATTTATGATTTAAAAAAATGATTAAAAATTGCATAATAAGACTATAGTCTATACTCTGTTATACAAGTAAATATGAAAAATCCTAGAGATTTTAGTGAAATTGAAGAAATCGATAAGGTATTATGTAAAACATTACGCTATAAATCTAAATTCTTACTTGAAAACGAATTATTATACAACTTACTCGGCAAAAAATTTGATAATTGATAAGTAAATTATTGTAAAAAATTGCAACTATGCAATATACCTAACATCCGAGATTGTATTTATAGTATGTAAATTTAAAATATTCTAATTTATACTATACTAATTTATACACTTGTAGTGAAGGAAATTCTTGAAGACTGTGTAAATTTTATGTTTGTATATTTTTACATGTTTTTGGCAATTATTTTCACGTTATTTTCTGTCTCGTATATATACTTTCGATCTCCAATCGCGTGCATTGAGACATACCATTTGAAAGGGTTTGTTTCAGATATCCATATTTCTCGCTATTTTTGCCCATGTGGCTGACGTTTGTCCCGATATAGGTACGCCTACTCGTAATAATATTATATCAAATTATTATGTTTGTTTTTATACAATCCCCCGTTTAACCGTAGGTATACCAGTTACCTACTACCAAGTATAATAATTGATAGCACTATACCTACACGATCATTTTTTTCCCCCTCAGGCCAACCGTAAATCCTATAGAGTATCTACTATATATTATCTATCTCGTTGTTTAATTTTTGTTTTTGCACGCAGAACCGACATTCCGACACATCACGTATTCCTCTACGTTTTAATATTATATAGTAAATAGGTAAGTTAACGATTTGTAGGTACACAAGTTCGCGAAAATTATTCTGTTCAACTTATATTATTAAGTGTTTCACCATATAGCTATACTGCGTTTTTTACACTCATTCCATTATAATACACCTATTATAGGTTGTGGTATAATTTATACCACAACCTAGGTATTATTATGGAATAGTAAACAGCGTTCTTTTTGTATTCATTAAAATTGAGTATTGTGTATTATTTCATTATACACAACAATTTCACGACAATCAATGTTTTAAATATAGCTATTATAATAATGTAATATCTCTAATGATAATAAGACGTTTCCGATTATATTAAAATCTAACCTGCCTTCTCCGATCGAAAAATTATCTATTTCGTTAATCTAGAGTTTGTTTTTAACAATATTCAGTAGGTGCAGGTATAATTTGATTTTGACAAACTCGTCTCTGTATTATTGACGCTATAAATATTGTGATTCGATTTAATCGTGTTTTGTGGTGCTCGTAAAAACGTGTTTATAGGCCTGACGTTCTCACGGTGTACTCGTAAATGCGGTGGACATAATATGATTGTATTACGGTCGAAAATATGTGAACGAAAAAAAAAAATAATAATGTAATCACTGGTTTAACTTTGTAAAGTATATTTTGACACTAAAAATATATCGAAAACATAATAATATTAGGACCTGTAAATATTAGCTAAATAGCCTCATAACTGTTATTACAATAACGACATTATTAACACCCTTTTTGTGTATAAAACTAATTAACTAATTGACTTTTTCAGATATTTTATAGTAGTTATTTTATGGTAACAATACTGTTATGTCGTAATGTAAAAGCAACGACACGATTTACGATTTCCACGAGGGGAGAAACAATAAACTAGTTCTTAAATTATATTATACATCCGAAATGTTACGATTATATAATATACCGTATAAGATTCTACATAATAATAAACACAATATAACAATATGTTATTTGTTTTATGGAACTTAAAAATGAAAATAACTGCTCAGTACATATAATAGGTAGCAATTTTATTGATAATGTCCATATAAATACATATTTCTCAATAGTCAATTAGGACAATATTATAAGGATATTATAAAAACTAAAATATTTTGTAATTTTTTCTGACATATTTTTTGCACTTTGTCTTGTCGACAATTGGTAATGACTGTTAATATCCGTCCTTCGTTAGCACGACGATAAAATAATGTAATATTATTTAATAATTCGACGAGGAAAATAATATTTTCAACGTAAATTCCATCGTTTAATATCGGACTCGCGTATTTTAATGTGTCGGTTTTGACAATTTGTAAATATTTCAATAAAATCTCGTATGACTATACAGATGAGTAAGTCATTTCGATAGTATCTTTGTGGAATAATTAATATGGCGATGGACCCTGTGAAAACTAAAATTCAGTGAGAGTGAACGGGTCTGGCAAACGGACGAATCCGGGGTCGTTGAACCGCAGTAAATTTATGTGATCGTAAACATACACGCTACGAGCTATAATCTGCTAATATAATACTCGCGTGTTAAAACCAGTGTTTAGCCCATAGGTAATGTGAAATAATTTTACTCGATTTGTACGAAAATTTGATAAGCAATATTTCGCCATGATTGTAAATCGACGACACTTGTCCTATGTACTATATGTTGGCTGTATAAAAGAAAAATTGTGTCAATTATCCGTTTTGAAACATCTCAGGAAAACGGGAAAAGTATCTAAGGTCACAGGTTATTTGTACGGTTGTCAATTTGTCGTTATCACAATATTTTATGTTCATTTCCCTTATAATCATTTTTTTGTTTAGTTCATAATTTATTATCAATAATAATTATAACTTATTGATAATAATAATAATAAATACAATTTCGAATTTTGTATGTTTTTGTTTCATCTTTTTAATCTTTCATGTTATATGTTAAGAAAACAAATTGGTTAAATTGGTTAAGCAATTACTGTTTATTTGTGAATATTTTTTATAGAAAGTATACTAGCGTTATTAAAAATTAATTATTGATGAATTTTTAATTATTAACAATAATTGTGTGTTTTTTTTTTTAATGATTGTTGTAAAATTTAATAAACATATTCATTAATATGAATATTATGAGTATTAAGTTATTATAGATTATAAATATAAACATGTAATAGTAAATTTAACAAGTTAATAAATATAAAATTATTGATAAGAACTAAATGATAACGTTGAGAGACTGCAATGAACCATGATTATAATATACTTTGTGAATAAATATGGTAACATTGTTATAATGAAATACGTATTATTACTTTTAGAAGTAAATTATTTTGTGTATTTGGTGGTTAATATTATTATAATAACATTCACAATAAGTGTTTTTTTTTTTACGATTTTTTTGATTATAAAATGAAATGAACATAAAATATTGTGATAAGAATTAAATGATAACGTTAGTGGCCTAATCGAATGCGAATAGACAGAACGAGAGTACACCAATAACGTATTAACGAATTTTCAACAAACTAGCGAACAGCGGTCTACCGCGAGAATCCCGCACGTATCATATATTATATTATAGTTGAAGACGCGAGAAAAACGTCGACGATCATCACCGCCCACGGGGTCGTTTTGTTCTTCGAGCAAACGTCAAGTGCTGTCGAGTTTGTGGCCACTGACCCACTTGCCTGGTTTACATATAATATTATATTATATTATAATATAAAAATTAAAAATGAATAAAAAAATCCGATTTTCGATAGGTATAGTTAATACAATTTTATTAGTAGTTATTGGCAGAATAATAATATATAACGGATTAAATACAACAAGGTTACTACATACGTATAAATATTATTATATGATTGTTGCGCGAATCGTTTTCTGTTGGGTGTAACTGGTTCGAAACATGCGCGCATAAACCGTCAGGTACCTATATATAACACTGAATGGTGTATACCCAAGTTATTATTGTAATGGTTAGTGGTTACTGGTTAGGTATTACAATTAAACGACGACCGCTCCTCAACAACGGACGAATGAAGTTATATTGAAACGCAACAACAACAGCATCGGCGAAAATATTGTTAAGATAATAATAATAATACACATATTCGGAAAGATTTCTCACCGGACATCCGTATCCTGTCCGCACGCCGCATAACTTGTATTTAATGTTATATATGTTACATAAGTTCCGTGCAGACTCTTTTGTTTTTCTTTTCGTTTACAGTGTGACCTTGATCCGGGCGCGCATACCATTACCGCGGTTTTGGCCTATTTCAATGTGCAACAGGTCGGTTACAGACATTCTACATTTTGCAGTTGCGACCCGCCGCCGATGAAAGTGCTTTCTCGTGCCTCTATATATTGATTTATTCGTCGAAAATGCGTATTACATTTATACGATAAATATCCATGTAATTTGTATAATGAATTACGATTAATGCAAAACAAATCTCACCCGTTTACAATTCTCGATTTTGCAACATCTCATTTTGAAAACGATTGAATTTTTAAGTGTTTAGTTACAAACATCAGTTTATAGATACGTTATCGAAATTTCGTTTGGAAATCATCATCGTTTTGTGAATGAATTTGGATATTATTTAAGTGAATACCATAATATTGTTCTTTTCAATTTTAAATTGTACAAACTGTAAATTTTGTTTTAACAATACGATGCATAAATGAGGTTAATGTATTCATAAGTATAAAACAACAGCTAGCTTGTTTGGACACTATTCAGTAATAGTACACCGTATTTAAATATGTAATATAAATATTTAAAGGAAACTTTAAAAGTAAAATATTATGCTATTTATACTACTTGCACTTTTTTCAAGCATCGTTAAAAAGATAATTTTACTTTCATTTTCTAATGCATTTTTCTACTTACCATATTCATTCCGACATTTGTACATATTACTTATATATGACCATTGTTTTTTTTCAAAATCACAAAGCGATCGGTTATTAAAATATACATAATATATAGGTATCATTTTCTAACGGAATTATATTTGCCTGTTGGACGCCGATTAAACAGTTGTAGTTGATGATATGTTTTTTCTGCGCCGTGCGGACGAGTATACTGCCGGCCATTGACCTTTCGTCGTTATTGCAGTGAACTTGATTGGCCGACAGTAAAAAAAGTAATAATAATAGGTAATACAAAACTATAAAGACGACAGGTCAGAGGGGGGCAATGATAATAATTGTTATTCGGTTTGTCGCAGAATACGAAAATAAATTTTAATAAATACGTCATAATAAAATATTACGGTAGGTAGGTGTATCGATTATTATTGTAGGTAATTTTATATGTTCATTTTTTAAATTTTTTCTCTTTAGACACTACTAACACATATTTTGTAGTTTGTAATTGCGCTAACCTATAATAGAATTGACCATGACATTCTATATATAATACTATTCAATACTATATGTATATGATTCGTATAAAATTTGGACAAGATTACTCACTCTGTAGCCAAAGAGGGTTGAAAAATAGCCCAAGAGGGTATTTTAATTGTTTTTCGAATTTAATTACTGACTGATTGGATTTGCCGTAAAACCGTATAGATCGTAAAATTGTCTATAAAAGATGTTAAAACATTATTTCTCGTAAATCTATTATTTTGCATAGTAAATTATACACATCACATAAATTAACTACAATATTTTATTTTTTTTAGTAAAATTGAGTTTTTTGCGTTCGTTTAAACATATTTTATGAACGATTAAAAATACAATCAATTATTTCGTTTAAACATTAGAAAAAATTTTATTTTCTACAAAAATGATTATTTGCAAAATCTACATTTTCCGTAATCAGATTAATATAATATGAAATATTCAATATAGAAATTTTTTTTTTTTTAAATGGACTCATTCTTCACCGAGAGAATAATATCGATTTATTTGTCAAAACGTTTTACAATTTTAATATTAAAAAGCTGCGAATAGTATTATATAAAGGTTGTGATCGTTGCGTCAAAGTCAAACAGTTCTAAACATAGAATTTGTATGGATTTTGTATCAACGCTTTGATTATTTTTTCATCGTTTAATTATTATAGATTCTACCTAATTAACGAATTATTTAAGGTACTCATATTGTTCGTATATGAAATTATAGGTATAATATGCATTATTTTTAAAACACATTTTACTATTTTAAAACTGCTATTATACGTAGTTTTATACGATGTATTAGATTAAATTATTATTTATTTATTAATTTTTGTTATAGTCAATTTTTACAATATTTATGAACTTTATTGAAAAAATGATTTCCTCCAGATAAAAAAATAATTGAAATGCAAGAATAAACATATTTGTATCTATTAAATGATTCACCTTAATATAATTAAATTTAGTAAAAGTAATCAATTATTGTCACGTATCAAAATTATTAATTCTTTAATTTCGTATTACAAGTATATACTCTATACGTATCCATTATTATTTTATTAACACTCTATGTTCAACTTGAAGTACGTTTTCTAAATTAATTTATTATCGTAAATAATAAATGCATTTCAAGTGCGTATTAACGAATTAAAACGTGTACTATGTATTTCGAGATTTATTTAGTTACAGGTACTATATTATATATATATTTGTTCAAGAATGGATTAAGTATATCTATAAGTACTTCTAAATTAATTATAACATTATTGAGTAATATAGCATAATTTAAAAAACGAAATTGATTTAAAATTGTATTCACTATATATAATATGGTCATTCTGAAAGAACAGTATTAATTTTTGGCATCATAATATTAGTACATAGGTATATAAATTCAAAACATTTCCGCCTTGTTAACCTTTGTCGAACGTTTCATTTCAATTTTATTTGCCGGTCAATAGAACTCTGTGCGTGCCTTCTGAAAGTCAAAGTAGGCACTAAGATCTGTACGGAATATTGATTAATCGAAAAAGTTGGCTATCGAAACTAGGTTTACAAGGTTTTTCAAAGACGTGTCGATTGCGCATAGGCTCAATGTAACTACATCTACTTAAAGACGG
The DNA here is from genome assembly GCA_013282895.1 of Eriosoma lanigerum. Lineage (NCBI taxonomy): Eukaryota > Metazoa > Arthropoda > Insecta > Hemiptera > Aphididae > Eriosoma > Eriosoma lanigerum. Next base: position 39,200,171 of record CM023360.1, read on the forward strand.
ATACATATTTTTTGATACTTATTTGACTCCATGTAAGCTTCCATGAAAACTTATTAAACAGTTCCTAAGGGACACCTTAAGTCTTATATAATTTTGCAGAAATTTGACAATTTGTATTTATGTTTATGATGTAATAATTAGTATATCTATTTCAAATATTACGCAATAATGTTTTCTTGGTATTGTAGGTCGTGTAATTTGACAAAACCAATATGAAAGTGGTTTATCTCTAATTAGGGTTTAGGTTCAAAATTGTAACTTAAATATATTTCAATAAGTTTAATAAATTTTGTATACGTATAGTACCTAAAATTTAATTGATTATTTTATTGTTTCCTACTGTGATTTGTAGCCTTGAACGTTTTCCGTATATTTTAGTAGAACAAGTATAACATAATATAGAAGTCTGCATTGAAGACCGGAATCGGCCAATTATACCGTTTTATTAAAAAATAAATAAAATAATAAAAATAGAGGCTAGGTGGTCCTATATATTACAGTTTGTTCGCAGTGTAAAATAAAAATTCTACTCACTCGGAATGAACGCCTAAAGAGTTAATAGTTTTGCCCCTGGCTTATAGAATTCATCGGAGGACCAAATACACGAAGGATCAGAATTTGATTTATTCATCCATCGATGCAGTTTAGCAGGTAGTAATTTTATGATTGTATTCAATCATGTAAATTATTCGTTTTCATTTGTCATCGGTCTTGTTCTGATGTCTTGATCTGCAGCAGCACAACGACCTGGCATATGAAGAATTAGGTACTATAAAGAGTACTATATATCATACTAATTTTTCGTATAATTCCATAAACGATATACACCCAACTTCTATAATGTTTTAATTTATCACTTAATCATCACTTGTTATACATTCAACTTAATATTCTCATCACGGTCACATGTTTCCCTGTTCACGGTTCTAATTTCCATAAATCTCGTTACAACACATATACTATACATACTTTCAAATACATATCATTAAATGTTAATTCCTTAATTTTTACCTCTTATTTCATTTGTTAGGTAACGTTTCTTTTTAAACATACTTTTTCTATTTTTATAACTATTAATTTAGGTATACACAAGAATATTAATATATATATATATATACCATAGAAATACCACAAAGGTGTTATAAATAATATAATACACTAATGAGCAACTTTGTTAAATATTTTTTTTTAGGTTATGCTACAATTTGAAAGTAATCAATACAATTTTGATTTTATATAGTATACACAATACAAGACATAAGTATCTAAATGGCTATACCTATATTATTTTAGTTTAAAATAACTGTTACTTATTGTTTATTATGTTTATGAAATCTAATATGATATTTAAAAATTATATATTTCTTAACCTAATTAAATTTCGATTATTTTACTCATATTGATTATATCCAAATTTGTATACCTTTAAATTCTTTTAAATTAGAGAGTTCACTTAGAGGTTTTAACATTTTTTTTGGAATAAAAAAAACATTTATTGTTAAAGTAAATTTCGTTGCGGGCATATGGATGCTTATCCAGCGTTATAATTGTATTATAAAAACTAATTGTAAAAACTACAAAAACTAAGTATTATAAAATTTGTTTTTTTTTTGTATACTTCCCATGAGGATTAAACATCAAAAATCTTTTTATATACATACTACTTATTGCTGCTATATTAGCACTTGGATCATTGCATAGATTACAATAAAATATAACTCGAAATTATATGTAATTCGAACACGTTTTTCTACCTTTCCTGATAACAATAACGTTAATAATAAAACAAATTGTTTATGTATATACTTAATTAATATCTCAAGATACACGTCGACGTATAGCTCGATTCGTATATATATATATATATATATATAATATGTAGACAATTCTGGTGGAAACGGTAAAAAGAGTTTAATAATAATCACACATACAGTAGACTCCCCAGGGTCGTTGATATAGGAGTGTTTGTATAAGCATATACTTGTGTATATGTTCTCAGAAAGAAACTATAATATATTGATAGACTTTAACCCGAGATCTCTATGGGTATAATGCGAGTATATGTGAGAACCATTGTTGGAATAAATATAAAAGACAAGAGTTGTTGTTCACTTTTATGTTTTTATTAACTCGAGTCTGTACTATATAATAGCTTGTATACTAGAGAGGCGTTAGATTTTTTTTTTTTTTTTTATAATTTGGCCAATCATACTAAATTGACTGTGTTTGTTGTACCAAGTATAATGACTTGCAGGTTAGACCATCTAACTATATAATCGGTCTTACCAAGCAAAGATGGCCAAAAATCGAAAAATTAATTTTTTAATCAGAAATGTTTAAAGATAAAAGGCGTATCTTGTATGTTAAACAATCTATTAGATTATTTGTAAATCATAGTTTGGTTTATATGCATTTTAGGCAAATATAGACATGTTTTAAGCAAAAAAGTAGTTCGTGAATAGAACACGTGGCATTTTTTCTAGGGAACTTCCTTAGATGTAGGTATGTCACAATCACATTGTAGTAAATATAATTATTTGTTATGAACTCGTCAATATTAAATGTTTTTTTAAGAATCATTATATTAAATATTTCTACCATTACATAGTTTTTTATTATCTATATTTAAATGAAAATCTAAGTACATGTCACGCAAGAACGTATTTGAACATTATGCTTTTTTTTTTTTTAATTTATTTTTTATGTATCAGGTTTTTAGATAAACCTGATAATATTTATCGATTTCAAATAATATTATATTAGATTTTGCATAGGTTATTTAGGCGTACATTGTACAAAACTTAAATTACATTGCTTTAACTCGTTGTCTTTGTGAGAAGAAATTTCTTAACTTTTAAGTATATTTTTGCTGAAGTTCCGAAACAATGGATATAGGTTTTAGATGCATATGTATTATTAGTTTTAGTTTACATTTACTATTTACATCCGATAACCTTAATTGTTGCTAAACAAATTTTTTGCGCAAACAAGTCCTTTAACGAATAACGAATCGTTAATTTGTATTTATCGTTTGGACGTATACTATTCGCGTATTGTTTTATACACACTATATACCTATTACTCGTATTTATTAAAACTGTGCAGCTGAGCATATTATTTTAGGTGTCCACAATGTTTAATATTTACTTCAAATAATTTGACTCTTTAACGCCTTGTTTTTTGTTATTTTTAGCAGTATTATTTAGTATTGGACTATATTCACATTGTTTGAATAGACAAAGTAAAATAATTATTGAGAACTGTACAAATAGATTAAGCTCACCTAAAATTCCAAAATACATAGACATTTAAAAATTAGAAAAGGGTTAGGTAAAGATTTAGTAAATACATTAGGGGAAATAAATTTAAAAGAGAATCGCATTATTATCATAATTTTTATAATCTAAATACATTATTTTCATAAGAAAAATATGATATATAAGATAATAGTAAAATCTAATACACATTATAGAAACATATAAACGGTTAAAATACAATTTATCTAATATTTTAAAATGAGTAATCAATTTATTTTTAATTGTTAAAATGTTTATCTATAAAAAAAAGAAGTTAGGCGCTATTTAAAATTTTTAGATTCTGAGCGAAGCGATGAATGTATTGGTCTTACAAAGATTTTTGATTATGTCTGAAAGCACGATTTCGTGTAGAAATAGTGATTCGATGACCACGATTACCAAGGTATATTTTTGGTAAAAAATGGGAAAATCTAGTTGGTACTTTATTTAGCACATTTTTCGAATTTCGCAAAAGTTTTTCCTTGGGAGGAGAAAAACTACCAAAAAATAACCGAAAATCGGTAAAATTATGATTTCTGTTAATTTGATTTTAAATATTTTGGGATAACTAATGCAATTCTTAACGTAGGGACTTGTACATTTTTTTGAGTAATCTTATAGGTAATTTATACACGTGGTAAAATTTTGGAAGGGATTATCAGTATAATATATTGTGTATCAGAGTAACCAGACCGAGTTTCGTTCAGAATCGTATTTTCGAATACAATATCATTGCATTTAAATTTTAATTATAATAAACCATTAATCCTCTCCGAGGAGCAAATGGACGAAGGAGGAACGTCCGGAATCGACCTTTCCGTTTTTTAATAATAATATTAAGCATATACCAATAAATACAATTCTAAAAATTTTAAATATGGTTTTAAGTTAGGTCATATAAAGGGTATATATTTCAACGCTTACCATCCAATATTATTATTATTTACCATTGATTACTGTAAGTACGTCATTTTGGGTATTAAAAGATCTCGAATTCAGACACGGAAAGCAACTATGTAATACACGAGTAACACGACACTGTAATAAGTAGCTATATGATAAGATTATGTTATATATAGTAATTGAATCTACCTAACTATATTATAATGTACTGACTACACAGGTGTTGACAGCGGGTTATATTCTGTTAAATAATCTTGATCTGCGTTTGTAAATTGTATTTATGTAAATCTCGTACATGTAGAATGAAATAAATCTCAATGTAGGTACAGCCGAAAATAGCTCACACATTCTAACGAGAATATTATTTGAATTTTTGGCATAAAATATAACCGAACACGAGTAAACTTTTGGACAATTTTCAAAAAGACAAAAAAAGTGACACTATTGAATATATACGATGTAGTACTAAAATGTATTATTATATTTAATTAAGAACGTGTTGGATAAGTTTCAAAGTTATTAAAAATTTCGGACAGTTTAAGGGCCCGTCGAAATACAATATTATTTCTGTATTTTTTTTATAATTTATAAAAACTTCTTTAACCTTTTAATCGTCTATTATTTCATATTTATTATTAAAATAATTCACTTTTAAACACCTAGTTCACTGGATTAAATGCATAACAAAAAATATAATTTCATCGCAAAAATTGATCTGAAATAAATTATTCAAAAATTGTGGGTTTAGAATATAATATTTTTTCAATCGCTCCCTTTAAGGTTATTCTCATTATTCGCACGAGTATAATATATACATATTTTACATATAAGCAACCGGAACAGAATTTTTACATAATGTATTTTGACAATAACGTAAATATATTTTATATAACTTATAATAGCTATTAGCTATAATCTATAAGGATTTCCTGTTTGAAAAAATGTTTGTTCTTAAATACGGATATATTAGAATTTAAGTCGATCAAAATGAAAATTAGAATTAAAATCAAATTAAATTTAATTTGCGATCAATTAATATAAAATATATTTAAACAAAGATATAAGATAAACACAATCGGTAAATATTGTGTTTTGTGATGTTGAACCAAAAATTGCACTTTATAAATATAAAATTATTCAATTTTTCGTTGATGTTTAATTAATTAAAATATTTCATCTTCCAAGGGTACAATCATTGTAAATAGAGGTACATTCATTATTTAATTTCTGAATCGACACAATGACGTATTCTTTAATTAACATTAATAAAATTGAAGCGTATTATTGTTGTGTGTGAATAAACATGCGTAGTGTAATCAATTTCTACATGTGAGATTTGTGAAATATTTATTATGAATTATTTTTGATTATATTTCAAACACAAATTGTAATTTGTACATTATTTCACGTATAATAACTGTATACCAACTATTCTCTGAGTTAGCTTATCACACAGATAAGTTCTGTAATCAATTTCCATAAAAACATCATAAAAAAGTAAAATTAATGTAAAACATGTACCTATGCTTTGAATTTATAAAATTGTTATACATTATGATTTTATCATTATATAATATTATATGTATCTCGAAATTAATAATTATATTGTACGAGTTTTTTATGCACTATGCCACTGTGTATTGAGTTGTGATTGTACATTATTTGTCAATTGTATAAATATTATTATGACTCAATATTTATTTAATAATTTTGAATGACTGTGATTTGTGATAACCACAATAATAAACTATCGACAAATTTATAACTATGGATAAAATATGAATGCTATTTATTTTAGTTAAAAATATCATTAATACACCTATGACGGAAATGTTCATGGTCTCAATAACCGATTAAAAATAATAAAAAGAACTATAATTTTTTCGAACATTATTATAGTCGTAAAAATCAATAAGTCGTAGAGCAGCTTCTTGAGACCGCGTCCTTATAGCAACAAAACCGTTATCTTTATATAATAAATAGTCCGCTATATGGGCAACCGTTCCATAATTACTAAACTATCGCGTATATTATTTTATTATAGCATGCACAATAATCCTTGTTAAATATTAGGTATACGGGAAAAATAAATTTACTCAATAAAATATGCCCTTGAAAATACGATATTTTTTAGTAAATTAAATATGGAAATTGAAATTCAATTATAACTCTGAAGGTTCTAAAAAATCGAAACAATACGGTAAGTAATCAAAAGAATAAACAAAAACAAGTTTAATTTAATATATTATATTAAATATATACATAATTTTTTTTTTGTACTTAATAAAACAAAATAATACTTTTTTTAATCAAATTTATCATTTTACAGTTAAACTTTTTTGAAACGTTTTAATTGTCACAGTAGATTTTCGTATTTTGGGTATATATATGTTTCCGATATTATAACATTGCTACTGTGGCGTGGTGAACATAATATTCTAAATGGGCATTTGCACCTAGCTAAAAGAAATTTAGGTGAGTGAACGGATGTGTGCTGAGCAGTAATTCTATTTATAAGCTTAACAATATGTTCGTACTAGGTACGTTATTTTATACAGCATATATTTCTAACCATTTAGACTATTGCTTAACTGTCGGTACCTGATAATACGAATTATAAGTGTTAATGGAGTAAATGGAGTAAAATATTTTATCAAGCTAGCTAGACTTTTTCTTGTCGATAGTGATCGTTCATTTGATTTATTTTGAAAACTATTTTTTAACAAGTTTCCAAGATGTTTTTCTTAATATTTATTTTTTCTAGTTAAATATGAGTTTATCATATTAACCAAATTTGTCTTGTTTAAATGGTAATAACGTAAGTTACGTTTTGAAAATCTAAAGTTATAAATTTTTCTATCATAGATAATAAAATTCTTACTAGATACTTCATAGAAAAATTATTATACATTATACACGTATGTAAATATATAAATTAATATCAGTTAATAATGAGCTTTTATTTTTACTCATTTTATATTTCAACTATTATTCACATTTATTAAAAATTTTTGCAAATAGCGATGTTGAGAAAAATTTTGAGGGTGGATAGGTAAAATTTTATCCTGCCCCTAGGGAAAAATCTGCTTGCCACGCCACTGCATTGCTATTTGCTTTAGATATTAAAATATTTTTTTGCATACTATTCTGTATGAAATTGATAAAATAAATGTAGTACAATAAATTGATATACAGAGCATGTTATAGCAGTGTTTATTACCTACATTCATTATATACCTAGTTAATACGTTTAAACGTTCGTATTTTATGTACCTATACATCGGAGATCTCGGAATGTGTTATAAAATATATTTTATTGAATAAAACATAAATATAACAACGTATAATTGCTTATTATATTAACTACTTGATACACTATTATACATTTATAAAGTAATGTATAGTTTTTATTGAAAAATTTAGAGCCGTAGTGTAGTTTCGAACATAATTTTAAGTAAATCATCATGTTTGATGTTTTGTGGATTATTTTTATATTCCTAGTCATAGGTACGTCGTAGAATGTTAGTATATACTTTTAATTTTTCATCATATTTTATATCTAGAACGATTAAATATTTATATTATAGGTTTTATATATAATTTAATTATTTATATATAGGTTTTAACAACAATATATAATACAGTACATAATATAGGTAATATAGCGTACTTACCTAGTATTTTTTTTACACATTTTTCCAATTATTCGTATACCTACATACATACGTTTGTATTCAGCTTCAGTTATAATTTTATTATTATTATTATTATTATTATCATCGAGGTACGTATAGTTTATAAGTTTGTCATGTAAAACTATATAACCCAGTTCACTAGTTCAGTACTTCAGCGTTATGCAATCTGAACATGGCGTGCAATTATTTAACGCATTGTTGTGTCAGCATTACAAAATATATAATATATTATTCCTATATTAAACACAACACACGACACATTTTTTTCGGTTATTTTATGAATATTATACTTAGTCTCGGAGTATATAGAATCTAAGTAATTTTATTAATATTTTAAACAAAGACCCGACGCAAATAAATAACACTACGGTTAGCTTTAATTCGATAAACAATTAAATGTCTGATAGATAACTAAATAATAATAATAAAAAAAAATGTATATAATACTTTGTTTCCGAACATTAAATAACAATAAACACCGATACTACAATATATTATATTATATTATATATTACCTATATCGAATAATTATATTATATTATTCATAATACTGAAATTTTGATAGGTGATACATAAATGTTCATGTTTTAGACATAAATCAACGCAAGTTTAATCGACTACTTATATATTTTGTCAATGAATTTTGTAAATTATTATTCAGTCATTTTGTATATTATTGTATAATATCGTAATATTTATACAATTTCAACTAATCTCAAGTATTTATATGTATTTTATACTTATCTAATTATTATTATTTTTTATTAAAACGACTAACGAGTGTGATGTGTTTTTAATTGTTTATTCATTTCGAATAGAGTAGTACCTGGTACCTAGGTATAAATAAATATGTTTTACCATGCGTTTATATCTATATTTATGGACTTTGGTCAAGTCCTTGGATACACAATAAACCTCTCTACGAATTTTTGAATTTAATGTTGATTAAATTTTGTTTTAATTAATTTAATTAATTCGATATTTCATATTGAATTAAAATTTCAAAATCACAATGGAATTCCCTTGATATAATAATTTAATATGTTATTTCTAACCTGCCTTGTATACAGTACGTCATTAGTATTTATTAACGCGTACCGTATGTATATTATACAGAATGATGGGAAATGTGAAACTAAAATGAATTTTCGACGATACATTTTAATTGAATTGAATTAAATTTATTAACGCATATAAGAATACGATGTCGGATGATTCAATAGTAAAAGTTAATTATTATTAAATAATAAATACACATGAATTTGTGCGGAACACATGTAAGTATAATGAGTAAAACATATTATTATATAATATACGATCTTAATATGTCTATTATAATTGCGGTAATAATCTTATACAGTTCTACTCAAGGTATTATCAATAGATCACGTAAAATATTCATTTTTTCGTGACTCCTATAATTGTTTTTATTTTAAATACAATTTATTTAAACAATATAGTTATAAGGAAATAATAATGTAATATATAGTTACATAATAATATTCTTATGAGTGATTTTTTTTTTATTTATAGGTACAAATCACTTAAATAATTAAATAAAAAAATATTAAAACCATCATGGAAATTTAATACGTGATGAATGATGATAATAGGCAGGTACTTATACAAAACCAATAAATCCATTCTTAAAAAAGTAAAATAATTATGATAATAATCTTGCATCAGATTTAAATTAAATTAATATATTATTTGGAATATTATATTTCTTTGGAAGTTAGCTTTACTTTTTATTGTTATTTGATGCATATAGAGTTTTACCAACTACAATTCAGATTCTAAATTGTATACTAGGTAACCTGTATATTACTCAAAATTAAATGATACTAAAATTAATGAACATAATGTGGTTATGACTTAGAGCAAAAAAAAAAGCATTTATAGACTTATTATCATTAAAATATGCAAAATCAAATATTCATGTTAATTAGTAATTACATTTAAAAAAAATAAATAAAAACGTAGGTACTAAACAATTTAAATAAATGTATTGTATATTAAATATTGAATTAAACGTTTAATTATAGTAGCAAACAAAGGGGCATTAACGAGTTAAGAAATTAAAGTCAATAGTTAATATAAACTTTTTATACTTGATTATTTACAAATTTAACTTTTATTAGTTTAGGTACACAATAACTTAATAAAGTGTCTGTTATTCAAATTTCAGTTAAGTTGATATATTTTTCATGTACGTTTTAATAATTTGAAATGTTTGAATAGCTTTAATCCAGTTAATACTTAAAATATCAATAAAATAATTGTTACCAAGAAATATAGGTTTATATATATTTGTATGGTAATTGATATTTGAACAAAAGTATAAAAGAAATACAAAAATATTATCAGATTTTCTTTTCATTTTTTTCTTTTCGTTGTAATACAGTCTTATAACCTAACTTAAACTTACAAGTTAATTTTTTGTTTAGATTTAACTATTAATATAACCGAGTTAAAAAATATCATCAACTTGCCCAGCCTTAGATTAGCAAATATATTGAAACAAATAATTGCATTGCACATTGTATATATTGAGTATCCACTCATCTATGTAAATAAAAAATCAATTTAAAAAAAATTGGGTAGATTTTTAGAATATTTGTTTGTTTGTTCTAATATGGTAATATTATCTGTAGAATTATAGTCGACAACTAATAACTTCAATAAGTTTTCAAATAAATATATGAACACTGATTTTCAGGAAATATTTTTTAAACGTAGTTATTCTGTATGTTATTGTAATATTAAGCATTAGGGCCGTACCCAGGAATTATAAAAGGTGGGAGGTTAAAAATCATAATATAAACTAAATACAAAATTAAATACCATAAATAAATATAATACAAAAAATGAAGAAAAAATGTTAGTTTTTATAGTTATACATTAATAAACGTATTATATTATAAAATATACCATATTATATTAATTATAATAAATTAAAATTTTAATATTAGGTATTTTTAATTAATTCTTCAATTATATCGTGTTTCGAGATAAAATTTCACTCTGTGAATACTTAACATAGCTAATCCGTTTAATCTATCTTCAGTTATAGTATTTTTAAAATCTGGTTTAAGTCTTTTTAATGATGAGAAACTTCTTTCAGAAGTACATATAGTAACAAGTAATATACATAATAATTTTAATAATATATGTACATTTGTATTTTTAAGTATGATTTAATGGGGGTTTTGGACCGAACTCCTATTTCCTTTAGATACGCCACTGTTGCTTAACATAAATACGCAAAATATTTTTTATCTTGTTACAGCAAGTTCGCGAATCAGTAAATATCGATAAAAAATATTGAAGTGTGAAGTTATATTTATTCTTTACCAATATCTTTCCTAATATCCATACTATTGAATTGTGTACAACAACATTAAAAAACTTATTATAATTTTTATTATATCTTTGAAAAATACCAAAATATGTATAATAATTAAAATTATTTCAAACTATACTTAAAAATGTACTAAACTAAATTATTTACCCACCAACTCATTAGGCTCAGTAACAAAATTAAAGTAAATAATAAAAATATCCAAATGCACAAGATTACGGGACTTATGATATATATAGACTTATGATATTTCATGTATTAATGTATTATAATATATATGTATGTATTATTGTACTTTAAAACCAGTCTTACCTATACATAAAGTAAAAATAAAATATAAATTAAAACTTGTTTTACCTGTTTGGAAGTATTATTTTATCAAACAAAGTAATGGAAGTTTGAATTTAGTAAACTAATAATTTATTTTGATTATTTATACAATTAAATTTGTGTTTAATTTATTTACTCCTATGTTTGCTAATTGAATACGATCCGTGTTATTGATAGAACTACTATAATAACTAGTTTTATTGTTTATATATTTTTGTTTGTTTTTAGTTAATTATGGTGTTGATAATATAATATTAAAACATCAAAATGATTTTAAAGTATAATTTATTAAAAAGGTGTTATTGCAATTAATTTATATAACAATGAAGTGACCTAAGAATAATTACATTTACTATTATCATTATTGTAATTGCGTTTATTGCAAAATATTACTCGACAATTATATTAAAATAAAAGAAATTGCATATTGTGTAATAATAATAAACATATTAATCTCTATATCTAAATAATAGCATTAAGAGAAATTTGTTTATAATTTCGATTGTTTTGTAAAATAAAATTACGATGAGTATAACGTTTTTCCAAGAAGATTGTATCAAGAAATGTATAATATGCTTTATAAGGTCATTGAATCTATTATCAAAAATTAGAAATGTTAAACACATTTGAATTATTAATCGCATTTTATGCGTGATTTATTATATGATTATTACATACGAATTAACGTGTTCAAATTAAATTATTATTTTTTTGTGTACAAAACAAACAAAAATTAAGTTGAATAAGTTAAAAAAAAAACAGTTACTTAACTTTTTTAGATTTGATATTAAATTGCGCAAAATAAAACCTTATACTTATTATATTGTTATCTGACGCACGTATAAAAATGTAACGGGTTGTTATAATCGTGTTTCGGTTAAAACTAAAGACTATAAAAAAAACATTTATTGCAATTTATTGCACTAACAACGCGTTTGTCCTTGTCAAAACGAAACCTAGCTAGGTAGAAAAAATAAAAAGGTTCGTATAACGTGGCAAGACCTTCAACTTTCTGTTGAAGGCGAGTTAAAGGGTTAAAACGTATGAAAATCGCGTAGGAGGTTCGCGCGTTATAATTAATTTGCTCAAGTTAACATGCGTATTGGATATGAATATATTATGTGATCTAAACGCTTTTAATCCTTATCGAAGATCTTCTCGTTACGTATTACAATATGCGTTTGTGTGCGTTTTTGATGATTACATTAAACGGAATATTATTATAATAATGCATATTATGGAGAATTAATTTGTTTTGCTTGCTTTAGAAAGCCATATATAATATTTAAAATTTTTAATTAAATATATACTATACAATATAATAAGCATATCTGCCAACAAGATTATAAGACCGGTGACACTTCCTGGGAAAAAGCTAACCACTTTAATTTCAGCCTTTTTGGTGGGTTCACTAAAATGTTAATGGCGGAAAGAATTCTGGCTAGGTTATTTGGATGGTTGGAAATATGGAGTTAAAATTAGACACTGTTTTCATGAGGAGGAGATCTGTGTGAAGAGTTTTGTTGGAAATGTAAAATAGAGCTTTGGCAATGAGACGAAACATTTCGTTTTAAACTGTTTGTATTTTATTTAAATTTGATTTTTTAGTAGTTACTCTGCAGATTTGGTACCGCAGCGCAGGTGTGTATAGATTTTATATAGTGTAAAGCTTTGAGTGGCGTGATAATTTGGACGTAGGTTTAAGAAATCTCTTAAAAATGTGTATATAATCTTTTAATAATAACTATTTATTAGAAGTATTTTACGTAAAATGAATTTATGTGACTATAATATGAAACATTGATGGAAATGGGAATCCATTTATAACTGTAAGATAGTTTGTGTTTTATGAATGTACCAGGGAATAATAAAAAATATTTTATTAAATTACGTATTATCGTATTATTGCATGCGGTAAATTTTTTTTTACTAGTATTGCTGCAACTTACGTTCGAACAGTCCACGGATCTAGGTTTATGAATTGGAGGCATTAGTATAGATTATCACTTTATCTGTTATCAGTATTAATACAAATTAATTAATTTGTTTAAATATAAGAACTTAACTGAATTATTAATAATATATATATATAAATACTAATATACTATAGATATTTATAGATAATACTCCAAGAACAATAATATTATAATATGTAAAAATATAAAATTATAATTATGATTTTTCAGAATTTATTTTTATTTTTGGGGGGCATTGTTTTCATTGTCACCTCATTGAATTCGCGCCTGATGTCTGATTTTACTATTTTAGTATAATAATATTACCTATGTAGTATATTTACCGCACTTAGTTACGTATTATATTTATTATTAGGATTTAAATGCCCTTAAAAATGTCTACAAGGGTTAATGCGTATTATTACTCACCAAAAAATAGATTTATAAAAACATATTAAATTTTAAATATCTAACGATGTACTTGTATTAGAATATTAGATATATCGATTATTAAATGAATTTAAATGATAATATTGAGAAAACAATTTAAATCTATAGCTTAAACAAAATTAATTATTATAATTGAACATTTTTAATTTTTATACAATGTTGTCTGAGCTAAAAATGTTAAATAATGCATTCATTAGCAAAAATGCTCTATTATGTGGAAAAAAAAAATAATAACGTATTATAAAACATTCGTAGTAAGTAATACAGATTTCTATATATCTAATATACTTGTTACCAAAAAAATGTATGTAACACTACCCAATCCGAACCATAAGTAGTTATTATATTATTATTATTCCGTTTGGTTTTGCCCATTTATTGGTGTAAACGTGTCATAACCACGGTAACAATAATAATATAATAATAGGTATATGCCATATACTATATGGTATGTAACACGGTTTGTTACGTAGATATAACCATGGTATGTGTATCATATTATTCGGTTTGTGGCGGGCGCATATAAACACAAGATTATAACACAAAATATATCTTATAATAATATAATAACACAAAAAATGAAACAGAAAAGACGATAATATACATTTAAGTAGGTCCTCCTTCGCCTCATCTGTTCTCTACACTGTTTACAAAAATACAGGGTGTCACTGAACGAATCTGAAGAACGCCGTTAACTTTTGGATCTAGGGGATATTTTGTTTCTTTCAATTTGAATTAATTCTGTATCAAAAGATTTATAATTTCTTTAAATTTTCGAAAAATGTTTGTATAAAAACTATAAACTCAACGTTGTCGTTTAAATGAACATTTGGTTTTCTATACGTGCGTATGCAGAAGAGAGAATTATTATTCGTATTTTTATTTTTTAGGAATCGCAAAAAATAATATAGCTAATAAAAATAAAATAAAATGTTTCGATATTATTAAAAAATATTCTACGTAAAAAATGTTTTTGTAAACCTCTGAAACATCATGTGATGGTGGTTGTTCGTGGAAGTGTATGGGGGACCGAGGTTGTTAAAAAATGTAACAACTTTTTTATTCGTCTCGAAAAATATTGCTCGAAACAAAACTTTTATATTGAAATACTGGTTGTTACGATATAGAGAGGGGGTTTGTTGCACTTGTATTGCCCGATCTTTCAGAAACACCCTGTACATATAAATGTACAATACAGGTACATATTATGTAGTTTTTTTTAGTAGTCATACTATATAGCCGAGACCGTTCTCGTCTCTCGTTTTTTATTTTTTTATTATTATTATTTCTTCTCTCGATCTCTGGAACAATGGGGACCGCGTCCAAACGAGGCGTGTGCTCCGCCGCCGCTGCCACCACCGCGTTCAAGGCCAGTACACGCGCGCGCGTTCGTCGTCGTCGTCTTCGTTTATAAATAATATTATGTGTGTATGTGTGTGGTTTTTTTTTTTATCTTCTCTTTTCTTCGTCTTCTCGTCTTAAAGGAGAGACGGGTCTGCCGGGAGGTCCGTGTCCACATTCAATAAAGAAAAAATATAATGCCCGTTGTGCGTATATTATATTGTACCTATATATATACACTCGGGACGACGATAACATAATATATAATATAATAATAATATTATATTTATGATAAAAATAGTATGTCCGAGAAAATAATATATTATTATTATATAATAATATTCTCCTCTTTTGCGATGACGATGGCGTGTAGCGGAGGGGAGTATGAAATAAATGATGATAATACATTAAAGATACCTAATAATAATATATATTATATTAAAAATAATAAACATTATATATTTTATGAGAAGTGTAACGCGCTGATAATTGTAATATTATGGTCAATGGACCGAAAAGCACATTAAGATGTTGGTAAAATGGTAACCGATTACGTAACAATATTGTGTAGTACGTACCTACTTATAAATAACTATCTTTATTAACCCTACTGAATATTTTAGTTAAATCAACTATTTAGTTTATTTTATTAATTATTGGCAATATATATTTTAAAGGTAGTAGATCCAATTAAAATGTATCAACTATTTATAAATAATAAATTTAACTATTTGATTAGTAATAATTTAGAAAATGTAACTAAATTAAAGTTATTTTAATTATAAAACTTCTATAACAGTAATTACTAATAAAAAACCCAAATTCACAAAAAAATTACTTTTTAGACTCAGAGTCTACGTTTAGTACTCAAGATGAAAACATTGTTATCCAAATACGTATTTTAAAAAAAAAGTGGATTTTTGTGGATTTGGTTTTTTTTATTAGTGATTACTACTATAATATTATGCACAAGTTCTGTTCTTAAAAAAAATTTCCTACTACAATTATTTAGTACATATTTTTTTCCATGTAACGATGTCCAAATTATAATATATCCGTTTTATCAGATATAGTAATATTACTCTTGTAATTACTTTATGGAGTTAGTTAGCTGCATGTATTGTGGCTTTATCATATACGACTCTAGGAAAATTATCAAGGGTAAAAATCTCAAGAAAACGATGATAAGTTAAATTTAAAAATCTATGGAAAACCGCCAGGGCTTTGCACCTGAATTACTTATTCAGGTTATGGGTTTCGGATGTTTAAAACACGAAAATAAAAAAAATTTACAAAACATTTGGAATTCATAACCGTAACCATTCAAGTTAATGCGAATACATAGTAAACATATATTAAATTATTAAAGCAATTGGCTAATTTGGATATTTGGACCATTCACTAATTTAAAATTATGCTACGTAAATTGGTACCAAATTTGTATTCAACGCATGAAATACGGTTAACCCTAATTTTTTTACGTGATATAGAATAATTCGGGGTTTTTTAATAATAATCACATTCGGGATAATTATTCGAGTGTTTGAATTTCAAGGGTTTTTAGTGACGCTATTAGTTCGGGTTAATTCGGGTGCAAATCCCTGAAAACCGTATATAGCTGCAGTTACTGTGACGAGTATGACTTATAATTATAGGTTACAGTTAGTTGAATTGTGTTATTTACGAGTATATAATAATATTATTGTAAATATATATGGAGTTTACTTCACTACACTGGAGTTTACTTATATATAAGATATTAAATAACTAAAACATACATAATTTATTTGGTATAAAAATACAATAAATATAAATATTTTCAATACGACAATTATTAGAACATATTTTCTAGAAAAAATTGCTAATCTAACCGAACCGAACCTATATATACTATAACCATTGAATAAATAATAATAAGTACATTTGAATTACCATAATCATTGATTGTGATAATAAATAAAAATACTTATAACAAGTTACAATACACAACCTCAAAAAATTAAATAAGACCTCACAGTGTCATAAACCGGAATGCGACCCCATAGGCAGTACCGCGATATTATAGACATACGTACCTACACATACATACAATAATATTATTTATTTATTATATATAGGTAGTTTACTACTCGTAGGGTATATTTGTACTCTTGTGATATCCATATTTTTTTTTATCATCGTTTTTATTTGTCCAACGACATCGGCATTATGTTACGATCCCGCCGAACGTGATATTTTTAAACAAATTTAAACGATTTGATGAAATCTACACTATTGACTATTGTCAAATGTGTTTTAGCGTTTAGGATAAATTATTTCATCGCACATAAAATACAAAAATTTAATTTTTCGGAATTCTATCGTATATAATATCTTCGAACTTGTCTATATAAATTATAAAGGTATAAGACGGTAATCGTGATAAATTGTAAATGTCATGGTTTTGGTTTTATGGTTTTGACCTATGTGACGTGTATAATCCCTGTGATGTGTAATTGTATGAATAATTTTATAATATTTAAATGTCCCATATTAAAAATTTGGCGTATGTATCAAAATAAAATCTTGTATATTTTTAACAATCAATTATATTAAGTCTAATATAAGAATAAAAAAGGTCTGAGCCCTAGGTCTTACATATATGATCAGTGATTTTTTTTTTTTGAGAGAGGGGTTATATAATATTTATTAATTATAAGTTATAACACAATATTTCGACACATAGCCATATTTATATACAATAAAAATTTTTTAAAATAATTAAATTTAATATTTCTCTAAAAGTATCTAAAAATATAATACACATACCTAATAATATAAAAAAATATGTAAAAAATGCGTAAGTCAATTGTATACAAGACACAAATGACAAGTTACAAACATGAAATTACAAAATCGGAGTCAAAGAATTTCACCCGCATCATAAGCATAACAAATAACAATAACAAATTCAGTGATGCATATTTTCTATTTTTCTGTAGAAGAAATTTATTTTTCGTTTAGTGGTTACTATGCCGTCAGGTTGCATTTTATTTTTTTATTTTTTTGAGAATTACATTGTTCTAATAGGAAGTGTCCTAGGTATGGTATAAGGTCTATGAATTTACACGACAAGTTAGTGATAAGAAGGGCGCGGATTTAATCGTAAAATTAATTTGTTTCTAAACGTTCTAAAATATTACCTTCTAAGCGAAAAATGTATTCCCTATTCTATGATATTGCGTATAATTTATAATGAAATTGTAATAATATTTGTTTAAATACATCGGTATAAGCTGTAAACTATAAAGTATATAAACTATATTAATTTTAAATAAACCATCAAGAGAAATACAGTATAAAAAAAGGACAGTCATTAATTCTGGACGTTTTTTTTCGTCCCTTCAGTCCTTGGAGAGATTAATGGTGAAAGGATATTGTGTTTTTGTATTATTATTACAATTTGAAAATAATTATATTATATTCTAATCACAAACTGGAGGAAGCCATATTATAAAATATATTTATATATTAAATTATTTATTTTTATATTATAAATCAGTATTTACATTTGTGTAAACATTGAATACGTTTAAAAAATTTTGTCACAATATTTTATAATTATGATTAAGGAAAAGTGTGTAATAAACACATCAAATTTTCAGCATATTATCTATTTAAAATCAATGTATTTATGCATTATAATAAAATAATAAAAAAATATCATATTATTTAATCATACTAAATATTCCAACTTTAGAATCTAATTAAAAACAACTTTCAATTGTTAATTTACAAAACTAGGTCAAGTATTATATTTTTATATTTCTGTTAAATTTTCAAACGTTAAAACATAAAATTGCGAATTTTATTAATTATTATTTAAAAAATAAAATAAATTTTGGAAAATTTTCGGTGTTCTATATTAAGACATAAAATCAAACTATCCTTTCCAAAATCTCACTACTAAAAATACTAAAATACTTATGTAAGTAGTTACTAAATTAAATTTTCAAATCATGCACTACATTTTATATTTCGTTAGTTATCAAAAAAAGTCAAAAATATAGTTTCCGCAAAATTTTCAATTTCTCCGTTATGTTTTAGTAGATTTTTCCATCGTATTAAAAAATTATTGAGAAATTTAAAAATGACCTAGTTAATATTTGCTAGATACTGAAAGCATGAATATTCTATTTGTGGTAACCGGACCATTATTTTTGTCCGAATAAGCGTTTATATCTACATAAAAAACAAAACAAAAGCTCCCATCATTCACAATACATTCCTTTCAGAAATTAAAAAGACTAAGGGAGGAACCATACCCCATAATCCCATCCAGTGTGTACGCGCTCGTGTATATGATATTATGTACTCGAGTCTTGTGTGATATAAATAAATTTAGTTATTAAAACGAATAGTTTATTCATTATTTCAAGTATATGTAAGTAATAAAATTTGATATGAATATGAATAACAATTTTAATTTATTAAAATATTATAATTATAAATAACTGTAAACTTTTTTATGGCACCCTACATCAAGGTTGAACTGTAGCATTTAAATTTTTATTTATATATCTAAATATATATTTTTGTATATTTTGTATCAATTCCAATAAACATATTTTGAATAATTTTTATTTTCTAAAAACAATACAAAGTAATCATTTTTGAACTAATTTCAATTCGTATTTTAATTTTTAAAGACACTAATTAGAGTTAATTATATTTTTCTGTGGTAATTACTTATTACAAATTACATATTTTTAATTATATTGTTACCTTTTATGTTGTAATACCATGATTTATATAATGGACTATTATTATACAATTCGGCTTTTCTGTGTTATATTGTGTTGTTTTATGCATACTAATTTCCATTCTATTAAAATTAAACAATAAACTACAACAATATTATGATAAATAATTAAATAAATAAATATCTTGGATAATGTTGTTATAAGTATATTTTGTTCATCTCTTCTTAATAACTAAAAAATACCTATAGATTTTATTTATCTCCGTAGAAATTTTTTTTTATAATATTTGATCGCATCATAGGAATAAAATGCGCTCCAAAGTTTGACAACTCAGGTACATGATTACAAAGTTGACATAATAAAGACAAGAAAAATGTGTATAATAGTATAAAACAAGTACCTACCTTAAAACAGTATAACCAGTACGGTATCATTTGGTATCATTATGTAGTTACTATATTGTGTTTATACAACCGATACGTTTAAAACGTAATTATTGAATCACATAAACGAGTATATCTTACAGTGGCGTAGTATTTAGGATTTTGACAAGTGGGAGGAATGGTTATGCAATGGCAATTCATAGACCAATAGTGCCTTTGTTCTCACATTATCGTCAATAACGCGCGTTAAACGGTTGTAATTTCGAAATTGTTATTCCTGTAATTAATAAATAAATAAACTTATTTTAAAAAAAATCACTAGAAAAAAAATCCGAAGGAGGGGATCTATACCAAATATTCCCCCTTCCTCGTAAACACACCAATAGATATTTATTATAATATAGACAGTATATCGTACATATAACATATATAACGTATAATATGCAATATATTATATATAGTAGGTAGCATAAAATATTATAATAACCGTCTGATGTTTTATACTATTATTATTATTATAAATCTACACCCATCAATTATTCGATATTTTTCGTACCACGTCGATATAACCATTATATACACGGTTATTGGTTAATGGTTACACATTATAATATTATCTATGATGCATACAAACGTATTGCAGTAGTGTACGCGCGATGAAAATACAATTCGTTTCAATCTCCGGAAATACCATTTGGCTTGCGTGTGCGCGACGGAGAGAGGCACCTTGTAGTCTGCTGGCTGCGGTTATTACGCGCTCGTTATTATTATAATAATTATTTATATTTTTTTTTTTTACCTTTGTGTTTTTTATTATAATTTTATATTTTTTATATACGGCCAGCAGCAACAACAACAACGTCGATGACGATGGACTAATAATATAAATTATACGTTGTGTGTAAAAAGGTACGATGTGAGATGTAACATAATAATTATACCTAATAATAATAATAATAATAGTAAAAATAATACGTGTATTTACCATAGCCGTTAGGTCGAATAATTGTTCGCGAAAAATAAACGAGCTGCCGCACCGCCGACCTGGTTAAATTTAGAGACTATCCATCATCTCGGGGATGCGTCATTGGACGTTGCGGCGACAATTTTTTATCCCCATCCGACGTGAGCCGTATTTTATGTATTTATAATGCATGTCTGCTGAGTTCCGATGTTGGATATAACATATATATATAGCTCCGCAATGAATTCCAGAAATTAGAAAAATCATTTAAAACACTAAAAAATCTATTATAAAATAATATTAAACATCAATTTATGTTATATTTAAATATTTTAGCTGTTGCTGCTTATACACGGTGTGTCTGGAGGTTAGGTTATATATATATATATTTTTTTAATTATTTCAATAATCTGGCGCTATGCAATATTATGATTTATGATACACTGGTTTTTATTTTTTAATTTAAAATAGCTATTTTTTAGATTTAAATTTTAGAAAAATATTGACATTGGCAATTTTCCACGCTAATGAAGTGTTTTAATTTATTTTTAATGATTTTTCGAAGTTCATGAAAATATAATTTAATACTATCATATTTACCGACTTGTGTATTATTGGTGGTATTTTTAGGGTCCATTATTATCAATGAACATACGTATAATTTTAAGTAATATAAGTATGTTTACCTATATGTTTAAATCCCATCCTAGTTGTCGATTCAATTATCATATTATATAAAAGAATAATGGTCAAGAAATGAAATTACCTTCCTTTTTTCGACGGTTCAAAATGATAAAAATTAGATTATCTGATCTAACCCAAATATCTTTTGGTCATAGTCGTACGCAGAATTGAATTGCAAGTGGTGCCTCAAATAATTTTGGCTTCTTTTTTTGATACTATTATCCAGTGGTTATACGTGGTGATACAAGAAGATTAAAATAGCAATATTTTATATTTTTATTTGTTGTATTTTTCAATGTATTAAACCCGTAATATATTATACTGATACTTATTACTTATTGGGTTAGATTAGGTTAGATATAATCTTTTAGGTATTAGATTCTGAGCGAAGTGAAGAATGTATTGGTTTTACAAAGATGTTTTTTTTTATTAATATTATATTTTATATAATGTGCTTCATAGACAATGTATTTTATATAAGGTATATTTAATAAATACATCTATATAATATAATAAAGACGTTTTTAATTGAGGTGAATATATTGCAAAAAAATAATTTTTTTATATTAATTAAATTCCCGAGATTTTTAAATTTTAGGCCCTTCACATATAGCACCCGGTACACACTATGCGCATACTTATTGTTTTGGTATACGAGTAAAAATAGTTCTTTGGCAGTTTTTTTCGACACTTTTAAATTGCAATTTCGTCGGTTCTATTAATATACAAATCTATATCACCATCGCCCATCGACACGGTGTGACACATCTATATTATAGCATACATTTGATATCGAAAAATGTCTCTAAATATAATGTATATAAATATATATATATATACATACCTATGTTGTAATAATATTAAATTACACAAATCAATCGACTACCAACTGTATTAACCGTCTATTTATATAACTTTATAACCCCGTGCCAAACGAGTTTCGAATTTCGAGAGTGCAATCATAGACAAGATATAATATGAGTGCAATTATATTTTCGTTCAACAATTTATTGTCAAATAGTTAAATTATCAAAATACGATATTATATAGGTTGGAATGTTAGATCATAGTTGCGTAGAAACATTTCCAAATAAACTGATGATAACTGAATATTATCATTAAATGATTCCTGTAATTGACAGTAGATATTATAAAACAAGAACGGATCTTACAAAACAAATAATATTTAATTGATAGTGAAAATAATCACAGACATATTACAAGCACAGAATTTTTCTGTTGTACTATCAACAATTCAATACAATTTATTTAAAATTGTATTTATAATATTAAATTATATACGTCAATTATTCAATCTAAACTTTCTAACCTATACAATTATACTATTTACAAATACCTAAATGGTATTAAAATTTAATATTATTTTATAATTTAATTTTATTATAACTATTATTCTTAGTAGCGCTGAATCAGTTTTAAAATGCACGGGCAAACTAATCATAAACGTAATAATTATCATCCACCTACAAAAATATTATTCTAGTTTAGGGAGGACAGTGGCGTCCAAGTGAAAAATTATATGTGTAGCAAAAATTAGCTGCAATCAAATTGATCACATACAATTTGAAATTTATGACAAATAAACATTCCTAAAAATTATAATATCCATTCAAGTAGTCAAATAAATTATTTATTGTAATATAAGCAACAATTATATGTAGATCTACTATTAGTTACTTTAGATACAATCACCAAATTATTTTCTTTTCAGATAAATATCCACTTCTGAAACAAATTTTAAATATATGACAACTGTTAAACATAAATATGGAGCTCGGCGCCACTGGCAAAAGAGTTCCCACTCATGTGAGATTTATAACATTTAAATCATTATTTTTTTAATAATTAAATAATTTGCAATGTATAAAGTGTATTATGTGTATAAATCATTCACTACAATTTACCTGCCAACACAATTATTTTTTTATTAATTTACATTGAGAATTAACATATATTAATGCTATAATGACTTTTAAAAAGTTACAATCCAAGTTATATTTTGGTTCAATAGTTTTTTTTAGACGATATACCATGCAGAAATTTGTTTATTTCTTCATTGCGTCAACAAATTTGACTACTTAGAAAAAAATATTTAGTTAAAATAATTATTTTTAAATTTATTTCAATTTTAAATTCTATATACATTATAACATATGTGACAACTATATATTCAGTTGTAGCCACTAAATAAACTTAGTTGAATTTATTATCTAATATTCTACTCGTAATATATACATTTATTTTTTGGAGTACTAATTAAAAATATAAAAAAATTAACATAGGCATAACTTTAATATAATGTATATAGGTTAGGTTAGGTTAGGCTTTTTTTCATGACTGTAGATACTTTTTCGGGTATAATAATTATATTAGGTTAGGCTAAGCATTAGTAAATAGGGTATGTTCTTGGTAGAATAGTTTGTACTATGTTTAGCTCATTTTTTGTATTTCTCAAAAGTTTTTCTATGAGTTAAGAAAAACGGAAAAATTCACGGAAATTACATTTTTAACGAATTTGATTTTCGTTATTTTATGATAGGTAACTAATTTTTCTTACTATTTGATAAATAAAGAAAATGTATAATAAATATTATCAGTATATTGTATATCTGACTGAGTTCGATCAGAATCGTTTTTTCAAATGCAATATCATTGTATTCAAATCCTAATTATAATTTAATTACTAACTTCTCCAAGGACGAAATATTTATAGTTAAACAAATTATTTTTTTCCAATCGCATAATAACAATAAGGTTACAAATGAAGGGAATTAAAATTGTTTAATTATTCAATATTTAATACTCTAAGTACATTAAAGAATACGCTTAAAAAATTAATAAATATAGTTCGCTCTTATATAATATATAAACGCGCAATTTTCAATAATTTATTGCTATTTATATCTGTATCGCCGTTGACATAGGATAAAAAAATGCAATTGCGTTTGATTGCTTGAAATGTTGCCATTATATTATTATTATCTACGAGATATTTAAATTATAAACACGATTACGTTAGGCCAAATATGTGTGTATATATTTCAATATCTAATAGGCCGTTGTAATATTTTTACACAATATTACGCGTGGGAGGTCATAACGTACAAGTTATATCTAAACGTCGAGTGTTTGTCGTCGTGTTTTAATATAATAATAATGTGTGTTCGTTTGAACTCTGTCGATATATTAATAAATTATTATTTATTTTTACACCATAGGTAGTTAATACTACCTTGTGTTTTTTTTACCTAATATAAATTGTACTTTACATTTAGTGATTATATTTTAAAAAATTCCAAGATAAAAAGTAAAAGAAAAATTTTATTCATAACATTTTGTACACAACAAAACGTTTAAATAACATTACACAATTAACCGACCAACAAATATTAAACAAAATTTAATAATAATAACAATATTAATCATAACCTATATAATTTAAATTATATTATCATACGAACGAAAATTGCTTTGTCAATTTTACGTCGATCACGTCACAGATCATTTCTATCGGTCGACACATAAGCGGTGCGTTATACTTAATTAGAATAACGAGTCATTTGCATATATAGGTAGTTTTATATATATAGGTTGTTGCTTAACATGCGCTCCGCGTATGCAACCATCATACAGGGTGGTCAGAATGTATATTTAAATTAAATTTATTAGTTTTTCTACCCTAAACAATATTGCGCCTCGACGACAATATTTCCGAATTTAAATGCAATTGTAATTTAAATTATAATGCAAAAATATAGTAGTATACAAAAAATACAATCGTCAGTTATGGAAAAGAACTGAAAAATAAGAGATATTATGTCTGGATTGATGATTTAATATTTTCCAATTCATTTTTCTAAAACAAACTTACTTAAATAAGATGGCCAGATAAAACTCCATGGCCATAGTAAATGAATAATGGTAAAATTACAAATCAAAATATTTTATATTCGATATTAAAGCAAAAAAGTATAAATGAATTTTTTAAATGCTTTGACCCAACTAAATAACCCAGAAAATATCAAGTAAGGTTATTTATTTTCATTAGTCATTATTTATTTATTTATTCGGTTTTTTATCAATGCCTTACAAATTAATTGGAAAAAAAGTTCACAGATGGATGATTTTATAGTTAAATATACATAGGTATAGGTAGTAAAAATGATTTTTTAAGTTTTGTAGAAATTAATTTTAATTTCAAACATCGAAAATAATATTTAATATATATAATATTATGTTATGTATAGGTGTGCGATATCTAAATCGTATAAAATCGTAAAAAATTACTTTTGAGGACTGAGGACTGACTAATGATGAAAAACAATTTAACCAATATCCGATTTTAATGTCCATCATTCCTATATAAGTTAGTCTAGTTAAATCAATTAAAATTAACCTCTTTAGTTTTTAACTAGTCCTAGTTTGTTAGACTTAAATTATATGCACTATTGTACACATTTATTGTATTTTATTTTTCTCGATTTTCTACGTACTAACATAACCTTGCGGTGGTGATCACCCTGTATACACATACATAATATAATAACATTAAACGCCATTTGTTCAAAACTGTGGGTTTTTCTCGAGAATACATAATGATTACGTGATATATATTTTGATTTTGCAGTAGTTATAGAAGTTATGCTGTATTGTTTTTTTATACACACACATATAAAAAATATATGTATTTATGCAGACGCCGGGTTGTTCGGGTTTTTTTTCTTCTTCTCCTTACTTACAAACGTTTGTAAGATTTAAATTGCATCTGAACTCGATTATTATTATTATGCTAATGCTTAAGGTTAGGTTCTTCGAATTTAATTGTCGAAATACCGATATGATAATATTTAAACATTTTTTTTTTTTTATGATAAATAATAATGGGAATACCTATTATAATTTAAATTTCGTCACAATATATTATTATTATTATTTTTTATATACAGGTTTACTAACTAATATAATTATATAGTATATTATATTGTTATTATATGTTTGTTCAATTCCAAAAGGCGCTATTTCAAAATATCAAATTGTTCAAGAGAACATTTTTTTAATAGTTATGTGTTTAAAACAAATATAATAAAATTGAACATACAACAAAAAACTATGTTTATATATTTTTAAAAATGAATATATTTCATTTTTTAAACAAGTTATATAAGTAACTTTTAATTTATAGGTTTAGGATTTTATATTGATGTTCTACAGAAATTTAAAAATGGCCCGATGTGATCTTTTACATTTTGCTTCACAATATTCTATTAGATACCTAACCTAACCTAACCTAACCTTATAACGAATAGGTATTTTCAGGGGCGTGCTTAGAATTATTAATGACTTAACTTTAAAAAATATCTAAAAAAAAACTGCTAACTCTACATCTGTTATATGTCAGATTTCACAATTACATAAATAATTCATAATATAGTCACGCCCCTGGTATTTTATTTCGGCCAAATGCAACAAATTGCGAGAGTATATCGTAAATCTCGATGAATATTTAAAATTTCGTAGTTCATCTTCTCTCGACATGATGATGACGATGACGTAGTTTACTGCTGCAGAGCGGCAGGTGGTAATCGTGTATGGGGTGATTCGACGATTTTAGCGAATGGAACGCAATAATTATTACTGCGTTTTTAATAATAGTTGATAGTAATATCTCTGTAATCTTTTTAATCTTTTTAATTACGTAATATGTTCGAATGACGTAAATTAAAATTTCGTTTTTCAGTTGGTCGACGAGCTGGCGAGAAAAAAAGCAGACTACATCAAACACCTAGAAACATATCGTTCCTCGAGATCCAGATTTGAAGAACATTTTTTCAAAAGTAATGTCTGATTATAATATTGAAATTCGTGCGATAGGAATAAAATATCTATCTTGATTATATGATTTTACGACAATTATTATCATGTTTTTATAGGTGGACGAGGCGGTAGGAAACTGGACGACGTCCGGGAAAAGTACCAAAGGGCTTGCAGGCGATTGCATCTCGTGCACAACGAATATGTTTTACTGATAGCCGAGGCCCAGGAATCAGAGAAGGACTTCCAGACGATTATGATGCCGACATTCATGCAACATCACAAACAGGAGCTGGAAAACATCATAGGCGATTGGTTAGTGTTAATAATTTACATATAACATTCGATAGTGTTTAAAAATTATGCTTGAATTGATCGAACAAATTTGGAACAAAATTCAATTATACACCTAACGTATATTTTTTGTAATTGAAATTGATAAATAAATATCACATTTTTTTCTAGGAAAAACGCTCTGACTGAATTGGCCGTACAGTGGAATCCAGCGTCTGAAGAGTTCGTACAGATCGGCTTGCGCATAGAATCTTGTACGGACATCATTCAACCCTGCGAAGAGTATAACGATTATACAAAAAAGTTGGTATAAAATTTAATTGTTTGACAATCGTACAACATTGTCATATAACGACATATTTTTATTGTGAACTTTTAAATTATTATAAATATATGTAGTTCAAAAAATTACTCGTAACAAAACGAAAAAATTCAATCGAGAAAATACGATCATTTAAAAAAGTTTCGAACCAAATGTATCGTTTTATTCATTCTCCGATTTGTATACGAATGGAATTTTTTATTTGGAAAGTATTATCATAGTAGACCACCCAGAAAAAATTAATTTCGCGTTAGAATCCAAACGCGTACAACAAATTATATTATACCTAATGTGATATCGGTACGGCTAGTATTTATATGCACTAAAATATGTCCGTATAAACCGTATTAAAGAAAAGTGATCAATTTAGTTTAAATTAATATCAATATATTTATTATTGCAGTTTATTTGTTGTCGTATAATATTATAATTACTAAAACAACTGTATTAAAAATGCAAACCAAGTAGATAACTGTTTATAAATTATAAATAAATTTATTGAATACTAATGTGTACGTTACTTTTTTAAATATAAAAATTATGATTTTTTCAAAATATTTTTCACTTGTCCAACAATTTAACGTTTTATAAATATTTGACTTGAAAATATTAATAAAATGCATGTTAAGTTACAAAATAGTATTATGTGTCATACAAAGATCGTAATGTTATTATGACGTTAAAATATTATAA
Source organism: Eriosoma lanigerum (assembly GCA_013282895.1). Taxonomy (NCBI): domain Eukaryota; kingdom Metazoa; phylum Arthropoda; class Insecta; order Hemiptera; family Aphididae; genus Eriosoma; species Eriosoma lanigerum. Next base: position 39,229,416 of record CM023360.1, read on the forward strand.
ACTATTATGTTATAAATACTATAAATTCATATTTTTAATCGTGGCCATTCCGGAGCACATTTTGTGCCCTCTTACCATATGATACCAGTGTAATCTACCAAAAAATACATAAAAATTCGAGCCTGGATAAATTGTGATTAGATATCATATAGATCAGTGAGTAAAATTAATAGGTACCTAAACAATAACAATTTTATACTTTATCACTGCTCGTCTTGCCAAAATAAAATGTATATATTATGTTATTCACATGTAATATATTATTAAATAATACGAATTAAATAAACAAAATTATGTTTCAGGACTGATCGAAATGATGTCGAGATCGCTTTTGACGATGCGTTGGTGCAAGGCGATACGTCTGGACACTTGCAAGCGAACCAGCTGGCGGTCGACAACCTGACTATGTCCTGGGTACGCAATAAAATGACTGAACTCGAAACCCGGTTGAAAGAGTGCCAAGATGCTATGGAAACCAGTATGGACAATAAGTCAGAAAATAATTCGTAAGTCATTTATCAGGATTTTTAATATATTAACAAAAATATCTATAAATGATAAATAATGACATAAAAAAATGTTCTAAAAAAACAATTATTTTTACTTTTTATAGTATTTAAAAACAAAAGCTTATTAATTTCATGGACAATAAGGCCAATATCGTACAATATAGTTTAATTGTATGACAAATAATATAATATAAAAATTTTAATTTAATATAAATGCTATACATCTTACATAAACACAAAATATAGTAATGTTATTTAAACACCATCCACATGTATTATTTAAATGTGCTCCAATAGATAACAATATATTTACTGGTGAGCAAACATAATAAAGTATAAATTTTATTCTAGAACATTGTTGTTAAATTATCAAAAATTAAATACATTATTTAAATGTTTAAAATTTAAAACTAAATTCCTTCTAAATAATATATAGTGCATCTAAATTCTGCGCAATGCTAGGAAATGTGTTTCACTGTATAATATTATAAAAATGTTTTAATTTTTATACGAAACTTTTACCAATCTTAAAATAAAAAAGTAATTAAATGACAATTAAAATTTGAAAACCTATTTTAAAAATTATTTTTTTATTTATCAAATAGTTAAAACATTGCATTTTTTTGTTTTATTTTTTATAATATTATACATTTTATTTTATTTATTCAATTAGATATAATATTATGTCAATGTTGTTTTTTAATGTAAATTTTGAAATGATATAAAATACGATACCTATATTATAATATTATTATCAAAAATAATAGAAACGAATACTTGGATTAGAATAATCGGATAGAATTCCTATCTATTGTTTTGGAGTACAATAATAGAAACGTATACCTATTTGTATTGAAACTGCGTCAGATATTATTTACTTGAAATGTTTGTTTTTTATATTATTTTTATTGTGTTTAATTGTTAGCGTTGTTTTTAAAATTTTAAATCATAACGTAAAAGACACTTTCCGTTTTCGACAGCACACATTTTTACACGATAAAAAATATAATGTCATCGAAGCCACGGGCAACGTCATCAGGGTCGACTGTAGTGTTTCTATTTAACATTTTATATTATTAAATAATAATTGTACTATTAGTAGTAAAAATAAAAACAGACTGTGATAAATTTAAAATTGATTAATAATGACAATTCTTTGGAATTTTATATGAAATTAAATTTTAAAAAAAGCGAAAAATAATAGCTATAAATAATAATAAAATATTTTTTTTTATAGTTAGAAAGGAAGTTATCCGCCTTGAAAGATAATAATTTATAACTAAATAATAATAAACCTTTTGAAGTGATGTGATAACTGTAATATTCCAATAACAAAATTAAAAAGCATTATCTTGAATATTTATTTTGAATCGAATCATTACCCTTTAAGGTTATTAAAAAATGCATGTGTAAGCATAAAAATGTATTTATTTATTTGTTACCATACATAAGATTAAAAACAAATACTATATTTTCAAGATGCATGATAATTTCAATTTTGTGAAATTACCTATTATTTAAAATTATTATATTTGAGACTGAATATTGTTATGCATCATAATTTATAATATTATTTAGACAGTCAGTTTAAATTTCATCACTCATTATTGACAATAAAAACTAATAATAATCTTTGGACTGTTGAATTCTAAATATTTTCGTAAATAAGATTTTTCAATATTTGAAAATAAACCTTTATATAATCTAACCTATATAGATAGTCAAATTGACCGACTTGTCTATATTTTTCACGGGGGAGTATTAAGCTCCCTCTAAGTTACATTCTTATTATTACTCATACTTTGTTTTTTCGCAAATTTAACCCACTCCGTGTTTAATAAAATTATTATGTCTGTAAACATGGCGTGGGCAAATTGGACTTTCGCCATTTATTTCTTCGTACTTGAAATATATTTATACTTAAATATACTTATATAACATGTTTATACTGCATATTGAACAGTTGGGCGTGATTGCGTGATGTTTTAATGCGAAAAATATAGTTTTTTAAATAAATATAAAAAATATTGGTTTGTTTTTTGTTCGTTAGCGAATTGCAATTAATCGAACTTAAGAGCGAAGAACACAGACTACAAAGACAAGTGGACGTGATAAAAAAAGCACTTTTTGAAATCGGCTGTGAAGAATTGCCTTCAGGCTGTGATCTTCCGTCGTTGGACTTGAACGACATCGATATCGTTGTAAGTAAATTAGTTAATAATTTATATATATAAACATTATATATTATTTATTTTGATTTTTCTTCTCTTCTATTGTCGTTTTAACATTTTTTTTTACTAATGTAATAACAAAGTATACATAATAAGTGCAATTAATTGATTTTCAGGTTGACGGTACTCTGAAAAGGCCGTCATTGGGTAATGTCAGTCAAGCTTCATCAATGATGACCATAGCTACCACGTTGGCTACATCCAGTCTGGTGGATATCTTGAGGAAACCGTTTCGTCGCAAATCCGTGCCTAACTCAGGGAACGGTAATCTGTCAACAGAATCAAACCAGGTGCAAAACAATCACAGCGCCGTTACTACGACCACAGCTAGCTCAGGAGTAGGTCTAAATAGTGACAATAATAATCACTATCACTCTGATAGTATGGATGGCAACGATGGATCGGTCATTGTTGATATGCGACCGATAGTCACGCCTGTGCAGTACCAAACATTGTCCGAAAACAATTCTAACAACTTTTTGCCTAGTGTGGTAAGCTTTTACTAACATATTGACATATTGTGAGCCATAACTATAGCAAATTTGTTGTACCTAGCTAATATAATTTGTATCAATATTTTATCATAAATATATTTTGTATGAAAAATGACTAACGCAGAAATTTTTTATTTTTATTATAATTATTTATAAATGTTTACGTGTGTTGCAATGTAATGGGTTTATTGTTATTATAATTTGTGTGATGTGAATAAAATAATTTATTTTTTACTTTATTAATAATTTTGTCTAAACAACTATTCATGACATGAATAATATTAAACTATTTAGTAATGATTTTATAATAATATAGGTATGGTATTCAACCATATAATATCAATGTATTCTTTCAGTGTCGTGTTTTTTAAAGTTTCAACCTATGTTTATGATACATTAGAATTAACAATATTCCAATATAAATTTATGGTTATAAGTTAAAACATAATAATACTAACATTTAACATTTAAAATTTAATTTATTTAGGTTATATCATCTGTGAAGTCGTTAATAGAAGAAGAATGGTTTCATGGAGTATTGCCAAGAGAGGAAGTGGTTCGACTTTTAACAAAAGAAGGAGATTTTTTAGTGAGGGAAACCACAAGAAATGATGAGAATCAGACAGTGTTATCTGTATGTTGGGGAGGTCACAAGCATTTCATTGTACAGACCACTTCTGAAGTAAGTGTCATACAGTACATAAAGACTTAATTAGTAAAATTATTCGATAAGACATTTTTATAATTCAAATATTTTGATTTCTTCATACAATTGTGATATAACTAATGATTTTACTATAAATTATAGGGTGAATTTCGTTTTGAAGGACCTTCATTTCCTACAATTCAAGAACTTATTACGTATCAATACCACAGTGCATTACCAGTCACTAGTCGTTCAGGAGCTATACTCCGACAACCAATACATAGAGAACGCTGGGAATTAAATAACGATGACGTGTTGTTGCTTGAAAAAATAGGCAGAGTATGTCAGAGCATATACTTTTTGTTTACAGATAACTGATAAGAATATTTTTATTTTACAATTTTAGGGTAATTTTGGTGATGTTTATAAAGCGAGACTGCGATCTACCAATAAAGAAGTTGCTGTAAAAACATGTCGAGTTACCGTTCCTGATGAGCACAAAAAGAAATTCTTGCAGGAAGGTCGTATACTGAAACAATATGACCATCCTAATGTTGTTAAATTAATTGGTATCTGTGTGCAGAAACAACCGATTATGATAGTCATGGAACTAGTCGCAGGTGAGCACTATAAATTATATGACATAATTTTTACAATTGATTATACAAACTTTAGTTTGTTATCCTCAGATTTTATACATTTAAACTGCTTATTCTAGTTGGATATGTCTAGTTAGTTTTAACTAAATATTTTGTATTTTTAGGAGGGTCTTTATTATCTTACTTAAGAAATAATTCCAAGACCTTAACTGTCCTCCAATTGGTCTCAATGTGTCATGATGCAGCTGCTGGCATGATGTACTTAGAGGGAAAGAATTGCATTCACCGTGATCTCGCAGCTCGAAATTGTTTAGTTAGTAAGTATTTAAATTGCCCTTAGCAAAATATTATTTCACAATTAGCTTACTGAAACAATTTTTAGTCAATATATAAATCATGGTCAATGTATATTTCCAATTTATTAGAGCAAGCAAAATTAGTTTTTTTATTATATTATTGTTGTTAATAAATTATGGTCTTTGTAATTACTGATTACATACAAAAATCAATAAAAGTTTATAACATTTTATTTATATATTATGTAATGATTCATGGTTTATTTTTAATGGCTAGTTTATATAAAATCATTAATTAAACTTATGTATTTTAGTAGGTACTTAAATATTATGTATTATACCATACTTTAATTTATGGTAAGAATTGTCATTACATTTACATAATCAATATATTCAAATTTTAAAAGATATGTTTTATTTACTTATGCAGTTTTAAAATTATATAATTTAAAAAATGATTTAATTAAACTTTTCATATTTGAATTAGGTGATAATAATATAGTGAAGATTTCCGATTTTGGAATGTCAAGAGAAGAAGAAGAATATATTGTATCTGATGGTATGAAACAAATTCCAATCAAATGGACAGCTCCGGAAGCTCTTAACTTTGGTAAGTTAAATATTTAAGAAACATAAATTGTAATATATATATTTATTTTTTTATTTTAGGTAAATATACTACATTATGTGACGTTTGGAGTTATGGTGTACTATGTTGGGAGATATTTGCAAAAGGTGGAACACCTTATAAAGGACTTAGTAATTCAAAGGCACGAGAAAAAATTGATACAGGTAAATATTCAAAGCCACTACAAAATATTGTTATTGACTATGTTTAAATAATTATAATTAAAAATAATTCATTTTATATTATTATTTATTAGGCTATAGGATGCCAGCTCCAGAGGGTACACCCGAGGAGATTTATCGGCTAATGTTACAGTGTTGGCAATATCAGCCAGAAAATCGTCCTCATTTTGATAGAATTTATGCAACCATGGACTCATTGGTCAAATCATTAAGGTAAATAGATAATTGTACTAATAAATTTATTAAAGAATAGTTTTTTTACTAACATTGTTTAACTGTGTGATCATTTTGTGCTTTTGTGCTTGATAACAAAACTATCAAAAATAACATTTACAGCCCAGTGTCTCCTAAAATGCGTATTGTTGATGGCCCTAAATCAAATGATATATCCAATGTCGCTCTATTTATGTTGCGTATATGATGAATATCATTGGCTTTTTGGTAGGCCTGCATCTAAATGGTCTGCGCCAGCCTGTCTTCGAAAATGGTGATATTGCTGTGGTGTCAGCAAAACTTCTACAGATGATCAGCGAATGTGAAATTTATTTTTGTGATTGTTTTATTATACCTATACTTATAATTATTTTAATATTGTTGTAAATTGTTGTTTTGTGTTGAAGCTGTATTGAACAATCTTAAATTAAGCACTACCTATTGTGTAAAGAACAAATTTGTTTAGATAAGATCTTGGACTAATTATCCACATATACCAATTATCTATTTGTTACCTAAAATGTTACGACAAAAAAATATAAATAATATGCTCAAAATGATTCTTTGGACTTATTTAAATGGAAAATTCTCAATTATTAGGTGCTATTTATTTTAGTGTTTAGAAAGTATTGAATTTAATATCCAAACTAATTATATTATATTATAGTGTTAAAACTATTTGTTCTTTCCATAAGTGCCACATTTAAAGACTACAGATAGTTATATCTAGTAATTATTTGATAATATTAGGATTTTAAGAAAAGTTGAAGTATATAATTTTTTTTTTTGCTTTGAGTTGATTTATTTATAAGTATATATAAATAATATTAATTTACGTATATTTATTTATTTTATTGTTGTGTATTATTGTGTTATTGAAACCATAATTATTGTAATATTGTATAATACGTTGAAATTGAATAAATACTAATTTTAAGGATAGAAATAAACTTTATTATGTTATTGGTAAATATATATTTTATATGATTTAAATTTAATTTTAAATGTTACTAAAATAAAAAACTGAGTGCTTTCAAATTTGAATGAAATATGTTTATGCCTATATTGTGATTTTGGATACATTAGATATTTATTTTGTTATTAGTAGTTGTATTATTAATATGTAAGAATTATTTTATTAAATATTCATAAAATTTATATAACCGTTCATATAAAACATTGTAAGTTTCTTATGATTGAAAACCACTTTCATCCTGTCTTGATTACATACCTATTACCTACTTACAGCTTCCATTATGTTTAGAATGAACATAATGTGTTTAAAAATAATAATGTATAAATATAAAAATATTGCTTTATTTTGTGACCATAAGTGGCTATTTCTAATAACATCTCTATATCTGGATTAAGTGTAACACACGATTTGTTGATACATTTCTCAGTAGGTCAATTATGTAATGTCCTCTATTTTTTTTGGTTTAAAAAATAATTAAGTAAACTAATTTATTGTTCATGCGTTGAGTAGAAAATATTCACAAACATTGAAAACATTTTGCATAAATAAAATATGATCATAGGATTTCACAATGTTAAGGTACCGCTTATGATCAACCACCCCTTTCTGGCTTTTATAAACCATATATTATTATTTTAACCTCTTCCAATTTACTTATTGGTTTGTTGATATTGTTTTTAATTTAAATAAAAAAAATAGATTTCACAGCAGTCTGCTATATAAACATTATGTACTTTTATCTTTGCTATAGAAAACATAATATAATACGTAAGTAATATATTGTTTCTAAATTTTTTTACAATAGTCAATTAAAAGGGATTATTTTATTTATTTAAAAGCGATTATCCAACTCGTTCTTATTATTTTAACCTAGGTTATATGTAATTGATAATACACTTGTTGTTTAGGTGGATTACAAAGTAATTGTTCACACCAAAGTTTCGAGTAGGAATCCGGAATTGACTTAACAAGTTTTATTTCATTTTTCTAAAGGTTATTGGTATCGTTGTTTATTGGTTATATTTATATTAGTTAGTTACCTAACCATAGCTACATGTCATACATTTATACTGTTAAAGTGTTATTATTGTTATAAAAGGACTTGGATTACTTAATGGTCGTCGTTCGTGATAATGATTGAGATCGGCCGAGGAATGAATTCTTTGGAAATTAATTTGTATTTAGTTTACGTTGAGGACAAACCGGTTTTTAAGGGGGTCGCCTCACGATAAAAATCTCGTATCAGATCATATTGATAATGCTTAAATGTCCGGAAAATAATAATAATGTGTACTTATTTGAATCCATTTGAATCTGCATGAAGTTCTTAATTTATTATATACTTGTTCCAATTTCCAGAATACTATATTTGCTCGGACACTATTATACTATTTTCATAGATTTATTATTTTATTGATGAAGCTCGTAGTGACGTAAAATTTGCAGTGTGAAAATATACTATTAAACTTTTAAACCCCCCCCCGAATAAAAAATCCTGTGTGCACCACTGATTACCGTATACTCACTGTTCGCTATTTCGACAGAAATTGAAAATATTCCTTGATTGTAGATGTATGAAAATTATTTTTCTTTCGATTATACAAATATGAAAAATTAAAATTAAATGCGACAATAATAACTGATGGTATAATATTGTTTGACAAATGAAATCCATTGAAATATTTTTATCTAAGTGATCCACCATTAATGATGAACTAAAATCTGTAAATTATACCTATATAATAAATAATAATACCTAGTTAAAAACATTTTTACAAATCGTGTTATTAATTTATTATATTATTGGCAAGCCCACGGGTAGAAGTTGAAATGGGCTGTTTAATTTTTTCACTATGACAAGTGATAGCTAATAAGTAAATAACCAAGTTAACTATTCAATATTTATTTTACTTGTTTTAAAAACGTTTTTGTACCATTGATTCAATATTAGTTTATTTGTGGTAAAAATGATTTTAATATTTTCAATCGTTATTGGAATACATTTTTTTTAAACGTAAATATTAAATAACGTACGCCAGTAATTCGTAGAAAAATTGTTTGATAATAGTAGTATTATATTATGGGGTCTATCCCATATATCTGGGAAGTAAGGCGAAGATGAAGAAAATTATATTTAGTGATGTAAATTTGTAATAATGGAGAATTCTATAATTTAATGCGAACAGATGCAATGAATAATGGATATAAATAATTAATAAACAACCAGTAGAGACTAACCAACTTACGAGTATAACAGAATGTTTATCGCACTAACGGTTCTGTACATAAAATTTAGTGTTGCCAGATAAAGTTAACGACTCTGTAAATTATCAGTTATTAAAAATATACAGGTTCGATTTTAACGATTTTATAACTTTTTGCAGATAGGTTAATAATAATTATATTAATTAATATAACGATAACAAATATTATGATTTATTATTACGGTTACCTATTGACCGACTTCTAAATTTTGAAAAGTTGGTAGGTGAACATTGTAAAAAATTGTGAAAAGTCAGATCAACAAATTAAAAATTGATACCTACTATGATTTATATTACAATGTTATCAATTAAATGTTACAGAGAATTTGATAATATATTTACAGACATAATTTAATGCGACTCGCTCTTAGAATAATAATTAATTACATAAAATAATTTTAAATATTAAACATGTGTATAGTAATTTATAATTTTAGCAAAATTCGTTAAATTCGTACCTATGTATATTTATTTACAAATTATGAATATTAAATGATAAAAAAAAGTAACTATGCAAAAGAATTCATAAATATAAATATGAAAAAAAATATATATTATATAATTATTAAAACACAATTTATATAAACATTTAAATTCCTAATACGTTTGTTAATTTATATACATGTTATGTGTTGGACAAAAACGAAAAAACCATATCATATAAGACGTATTACAATTAAGTATCATAATACTTATGCCGCACAAGAAAACCACAAAAATTGATTTGTAAAAAAAAAACGCTCAACGTTTTACGCGAGTACTTATCTATCGATTACAAATATTCAAATATATAGACGTTTAAATCGAGATACCTAAATAATGATTATTATTTATGCGAATATTATTGCAATGCGATTCGGATAGAAAATCGTATAAAAAATTTAACGCGTTTTATAATATTATCGAGTCTCGTGGTATCATGTTTAATTTTTTAAATTTTTTTATTATATACCTACAACGGTTATTGGAAATAAAAACATCCGAAATAATCGTTTAAATATAATGCCTATATTATATATTATATTGTATTGTGTTTTATTGTTAATTCGATGTTTCCGCGGCGCGATTATTTCGTCTGAATATCCGAAGCGGACGATTTACGGGAAGAATAAAACATTACGCGGCGCGATGACCATTTGGATTCGGAATGACCCTATTCCTATAAAAATAGTAAGAAAAATGGCGAGTCGCAGACCTTGAACACACGCGTGAACTCGGAACGCGCGCGCGCGCTCGAGCCAGGGAATTCGATTGTTGAGTAGAGGAAACTGGTTCTGGTTTGTGACCAGCGGAACTCCGCCGGCATATACCGAAGACCGTCGACCACACGGGCCAGTCGGTTCTCCCGGTCGTTCGCGGTAACTCGTGTGCTCGTCCGGTTATAACCGTTTTTCCGACCGTTATATACCGTTAACCCCTTTCGTGGTGTTTTTTTTTTTATTATTATTATTCTATATGTAACCCGTGAGTGAGAACTCGCTCATCGACATGTACCGGAAACGACAAATAGTGAAGTGACGTGGATTTATTTTTTGAAATTTTTATCAAATATACATTAAAATATACGATCTTCATACCGCTAAGAGAACATCGAATAATAATAAAAGGTAAAATTAACTAATAATACTAATAATAGCTTACACTGAAATAAAACCACGTAAATATCTGAACAACATAGTTTTGAAGAAAAATTAATTTCTCAGGTATACCTATATATATATTGTGAATCGTCATTGCGACCACTATTAAAGTCTCTAACGATAAAATCGAATGAAACAAATAATAATAATACCGTACTAACCGATTTGATGCTTTTAAAAGTTGTCAAAGCTTTAGAATATAATCGATCTTTCTAACTAGGTAGTTATTATTGTTTCTATAGATACTCTTTGGTCTATTGTAGTCTTGTCGCATTATTATTTGTTAGAAAGAAAAAATTAAAACATGATTATTTATACAAATTACTGGACTGGTAAAACATTAAAACAACATTGTTACGCAATATTAAGTATTTATGTTTCAATAAACTGTCAATTATTATAAAAAGTAATAAATAATAAGTAACAATCGATCATGTATGTTTTGTATAAGTTCAATATATTTATTGTTTCTACTATACATAATATATATATAAAATTATTTTTAAAAATTTGTCATCATTACATTTTAAATGTTTTGTTATTATTTTTGTTAACCACTGTGAGGATAATACGTGATAATACGTCAACGATCAACATTCAAGTTTTAAAAGTCATTATTCATATAGTTTTCATACCTATATATGTATAGTATATTTATAATTATACAATCTACATATGTTTCTTGCGATCAATTATGAAATATAATAATTAATTATACTATAATATCATAGGGACCCAGGGACGTATTTAGGGGTGGCGAGGGGGTATCATCGCCTCGGGCAGCAATTTTTTTGGAATTTAAAGACGACAGAATTCTTTTTTTTGGGGGTATGTAGGGGTTGCAATACAACTTTACCTGAGGCGTCAAAACTCTAAATACGTCTTTGTTAATAACTAATCGTGTACAGCAATTTTATAATAGATTACTATTATAAAATGTATTATATTGTTACGTACAGATATCTTATATACAATAATATATACATAGTGTAAACCATTGATTATAGAATAGTATATTCAATAATCAATGGTATAAACTATAAAATTGGAATTCGTATTATCAAAATTGAATTCATTTGTAAATTGTTATTAAAAAGACTTGTCATTTTCACAAACGTATTGATCGTGAGAATGATAGTTCTTTTATATAATATTCGTGAATAGACGATTTTAAATGATAAAACGTGACTCGGCATAATCAAAAAATCACATTGGTAATTTATTTTTTAATGCTAAATCCTATTTAATGCTATTTTTTTTTTCAAAAAATAGTTTAAATTAAAATAAGCTAATACAGTTAATAAATTTTTAGAAATAAAACCATTATACTTTGCGGTCGCATGATAATTTTGAACAAAACTTGTTATTATATAAGTACCTATATGTCCTATAAACTCTGAATAGTAATAATATAATATTCTATAAAAAGTGTTCAATTTTGATACGTAAACACAATTTATATTTAATTTGATTAACCTATACAAATACAATAAAATCTTATACTTGTATTAATAAAATACCATAATCCGCGATTATGTGAACTTATGCAGACGAAAGACAATAGACGATTATTGGATACTAAAATATATTCCTAGTAAAACCGGAAATTTTACGAGTATTAGATAATTAGTATGACAGTTCAGGTCATTCCACTCGCCATTGCAAATAATTCCGCATCGAATGTAATTAATTATATGTAAGAAGTATTTAATATGTTTATCCAATTTTAGTTGAAAATTTTTTTACCTAATAATATTATATTATAAATTCAAACATATATTTTCACTAAATTGTTTCAAGAAATAAATTGCTTAAAAATGTTGGCCTATTATATTTAATATAAGTACTTACAAAATTACCCATTGTAGTTTTTGGAACAAAGATTTCATTTGATTTAATCACAGTCCTTACCTCTCATACTTGACCCTTGAGTTATTTTTGGATATGTATATTGATCATACTCACTTAACGTACTCAATTACATAATATACAATATAATTATGATTACTTAAATAAACATTGCTTTATATATTACATCTCCATATTATTTTTTTTTTTAACGCATTTTTCGACAATGTGCTAAAATTTATGAAATACATCTTTAAAAACATTACTAATATCTGGTATTTTAGCTATACATACACCAATAACTTGTAATACCTATACATGTTTCTTTATTTTAAATAACTTAGTAGATATAAAATATTATATTCGAGTAGTTACTATAACTATAGTTAAGTAGTGCTGTATTTAGGGGGGAACGGTCTAGTATTGCACCTAGCGGTAATTTTTGAAAGGGCGGCAAATTTTTACTAGACCAGCAAATTTCATCTAATATATTTCTTTTATATAGAATTAAGATAGCTATCGTGTCATTAGTCAACATTTAATTACAAAAAAATTATTGATGGTTTTAAATATAATATTTTTTTTATATTTCTTAAATCTTTTATGCATTTCATAATTTTATTATGCAGGCATTTCTACCTATATTTAAATAGAAATAAGGGTACATTTTTTTCTGTTTGATTATTTCTGTTTTACTTTAAAAAAAATGTGTTCGTTTTTTTGAAGAATGGTGAGGCGACAAAATCGTGATGGAAAAATCTAAATGCAGTCCTGTAGTCAAGATAGTTAAGTGAACTATTTTGTTAGTTCGAAATAAGTATGCACTCGATTTTTTGGAATATGTAAATCGATTGATGATAAAATTACAAAATTTTATGTTGACCTTATCGATGTATTTTTCAAATTTTCAAATTCAATAATATTTTAAACCAATAAATCAGTTAAACGTGAACTTAAATATATAGATATAATATATATTTTTTTTTTATTCGTATTATTATTGTAGTATCATTTTGTTATAGGCACTAAAAACTTTTTCTCTTTAATTTACCATATCATCAATGAAAACAATAGGACATACTAGACTGTTGTGCGTAAATAATAATAATTGTTATGTTTAAAACGAAAACGTTGCATTGTTTTGCTATGAGTTGCTATTTTTAATATCGTAAATGTATCGTGTGTGTCGTGATAGGTGCAATTTAATTGTATTATTATTATATTGTTGTATTTATACCCACATATAGCATACAAAGTTCAATATTGTTTTTAAATATTTCTAGTACTTACAAAAAATAGTTGCTCAATATTTCCCATAGAAATAAAATAGCATTTTTTATTGATTTTTTAAAATAAATTCAATTGGTTTTGATTGAATAGGCGAACTATAAGGTGTGTTTGAATATTTCCTAATATATTTCGTTGCTACGGTTTTTTTCAATTTATTTGTTATTGTTAATACAGTGAACAAATAATTTAAATAATAATCGTTATAGACTTGGACATGTCATGCTCTAGAAGTCTAGAGTTTATTTTATATACACAATCGTATTGTCCTTATGTATAAAATCGTACCTATATTTTTCGTGATTAACCTTAAGCCTAATACGAAATAGCTGATTGTTGTGAACATATTATTTTTCTCGACTCAATTAATTATTTAAAAATGAATGAATATTAAATTCTAAAGACATTTAATACTTATTAATGTTTACTTCAACTCATTATATGATACGTGAAAACGAATCTACTTCTATTTGGAATTTGGACTATACATTTTATAATAAATTACATGGCTAAGTATATTAATTATTAATAAGATATTATATTACAACTAGCTTTGTATAATTTATAGTTTTAAATAAATATAAATATAATAATATAAAATAAATAAATAAATTTATATAATATAAATCGTTTTTAAACAAAATAACAGTCTAATATTATTATAAAATAAAAGACCTCAAAGATAAACATATTCTAAACACAAAAAGTATACATTTTAACCCTTATGTTTTTTAAATTTGTATTTATTATTTAATACTAACTCAAACATATTTTATTTATTTTGTTTGAATACTTATACGAAATTGGTTGTCAATGTTAATGTTTTGAATTTATTTTACTAAAATTACAACTAAATCGTTTAGTATTTTTTGAATAAATTATTTTTTATTTCATTGACATTATGGCAGTATAAATATTAACTAAATTAATTATAAAAAATAATATTTTTTGAAATAATTATTTATATCATTATATTATATTAAATATATAGTAGAAATATTATACGTGTATATATTATTATTTTAATACTTTAGATCAGGTCATCACTCATCAGGAGGCAAAAAGGAGGGATACCACAGACACTATTATTGTGGTTTATAACTATAGGGGGCCCGCTGGTTGCAACACAAATTAGCTTTAGCTACCAGTTATCACTATCATTGCCGTATAGACGTATATCGTATAATATAATATACTATCTTCCATATACGAGCCGACTTTATCCAATATGTCTGAAATATAGATAAGGATATTTGCGTTTTATGTAACTGATGAAAGTGATGTATAAAGTATAATAATACGTATAATGTATTATTATAATTATATTATTTGTAGGTGTCAATGTACCTATAATAGGAGTGTCGCAAAAAGAAATTAGTAAAAAATACACGTGTGCAGGGGTACTGGTATAAAATAAATAATTTTTAGTGCATTTTTCTGCGCAATTTATTCCTACCATGAATTATTTAAACATGACTCTTTAAAATTAATTTTTACGATTTACAATCGTATATACAATATATAACATTTTGTACATACTTATACGTTATTTAAAACCATTATTTGTAGTTTATAATGTAGAGTTCATGTATAGGAACTTAATACGTATAATATAGTTATGTACAGTTTAACTTCTAATCAAAAATATATATATATATTTAAGCTTCGTGTACAATAGTAACGGTTTTGCAATGGCATCTCGTGTTGTGTAGCCCATGAGTTTTTTTTGTATACTAACCGCCATGTTATGGGAGTTCATTGTTTGCTCAGGTGTTCGACCCCTCTATAGGTTACTTCGTGATCTATCCATATTTCTGTTTTGGTTACTGCAAAGACCAAATTGTTTGTCAACATTGTTGCATGACTTAAGTGTCGAATATAGGTTAATTTTTTTTTTCATCGCTCACTTTTAAATGCAATATAACAATAAATATTGCAGTTTAATAAAAGTTTATATTTTCTAATAATAAATGGTAGTACATAACGATTTGAGAAAAAAAATAGTAAATAAAAACCATAGAGGAGTTATTGAAGTAACAGTTTTAATAGTTTTATAATATCACCAAAGTACAATTATATATAAAAATAAAATAGTAATAATGACATTAATTTTTTTAAATATATCTTACATAATTTTTCGAACACGTTTTTCTTTATGTATAATAATAACAATATATTTTTAAAAAATGTACTTGTAAACAAGTATACGAATTGTTTTTAGCTATTTCAATTGACTATGATACGCCATATGCATAATAAATATTCGAGTAGGACCTATTTAACTGCCTTCTGTAACATCATGGCGATGTAGCCTTTAGTGTGACACATCATTCTATTTAATACTGGAAATAAAACAACTAAATAGTTTATAATTTCATAAGAAAAGATATAAAAAAAAAAATATGAATTTGTGATCAAATAATTTCAAACCAAGTAAACGAAATAGGATAAAAAGACACGTATCCCAATATTTTACATTTTGTATGTACCTATGGTATAATCGTATATTTATTGTCAATAAGTAGTAATAATTACTTATACGGAATAAAACACTGTGCATTATATTATACATTAGCATAACTGTTATCATTTAAAATAAAACTATCTATTATAAATGTCCGTTTAAGTAAACACTAAACGTATGTTTTTGTTATGCATCTCACGTGGGCTCAGATTAAATCTAGAAAGTTACGTGTACCTAATTTGTTTTATGAAATATTATGAATATTATGAATTATAATAATAATACATACGTATGGATATGATGAAAGAGATTTGTTATTATAGCGAAAGTGTAAACGTGTAGATTTAATTTTTTAAAAAAAATGTAATTTATATAAGTAATCAAAACATTATCCAATGCAATATAATACATGTACATACTTCACATAAAGTATTGTTTTTTTATTTTGAAATATCGTCTCTTAAAATTTAAAAAAGTATATATATTTTGTAATTTTACATTTTTTAGTATATTTATTCATAACACGTTTTTCATTTTAATTATATTACGAGGTATTAACTAGGTATATCAATATAGTGTGAATTATAATAATATTCCAAAGAAAATAATTTCCAAATGTCATCATTGTATATAATTTGCAAAATTTGCAAAATTATTTTCTAATGCATTTATATGGGTATATCTTACTTGTTTGACTGTTGAGAGTTTCTATAGAAAGAAAAATGCAGTAGTTACCTGCAGTCCTGCAGATTTAAAATTCGAACGAATCCTATATTATATAAATCGGTATTTTTTTATGTAGGTATTTTACCACATTTTTCATTTCATATTTGTAAATATTTCGTTTGGTTTTTATAATAAATAACTAAGAAATATGTCATAAATATTAATATTAATATTCGATTAACACTTATTACGTACAATTTAGGCGTTGTTCAACTGATCTCGTTCTTCAACTCTAACATTAATTTTAAATTATCGAAATTGGAGTTTTTTCTTGAACGTGTTTTTCAGAATATATAGTTTACAAAAAAATACGTAGTATTTCGTATAATATTTTGAATACCTACTTTAAGTAAGTTTTAAACAATTATTATGAAAACCATTTTTAAACGGTGTTAAACCCGTTTATATTAAATATATATATATTACTTATTCATTAATTCATTATTTTAATTATAATTATTTATAGTGCATCACAAATATTTCAATAATAACTAAAATTATAAATAAAATTAAGTGGATATAACTAATTTTTTAATATATACTTATTTACAAATTAATTAATCAGTTAAGACGAAGTAAACATAAATTATCGATTACTAATTACATATTACATATAATATTATTATACTATGTTGTTCACAATTTCTCAATTTCTTAAGCATTAAGGTCACAACAGTGGTTATAATAAGTATAAAATGTGCTGAATGACAATGGTAAGACATGATTTTAACTGGCACTGACCGGTGTAATTAAATGGCGGAAGTTATTGTTTCTTAGTAATATAGTTTATAATACACTCACTGCACTTTTTAGAATTTTGATAATTCACATCATTACTATCAACTTAATTCGAAATTCCTAAAAGTATCTATTATAAATTATTACTATATTATTATCGCTGGATCAATATTATATTCCTAAGGTATAATTCGTACGGTTATATATTTTACAAGTTAGATATAATTATCATTTTCCCATCTAAATATGTATGTATAATATCTATAGAACTTATCGGGTATACTATATAAGGTAACTATGACGGATGATTAGAGATTTCGATAAACTATTTCACATATTTTTTTCAAATATAAGTCTTAAGTGTATATTTTTATACTTTTAAATATCATGATGATGACTTTTATGCTATATAGACTAAAAATAGTGGTTAAACATAAACAACTCGCATACGTTTTATAATCTAAAGTAACTTAAAAAAAAAATTACATTTGATTAAATTAATATTTATCCAGCTGACTAGTTATTGCATATTCTCTGCATTATATTAATGTAGCATTACACATTCTCCGTAGTCGATCTTGTTTAACCTACTTAAATTCTCATTCGATTATTATCATTCATCTATTTTGTATTTAGTTTCTTTTTCTATCAAGTTTAAACACATTATTTTATAAAATATTCTAATTATACGAGTTGAAATATAATAAAACAAATAATTTATTTTAAAGTTAATAATTAAACCATTAATATTAATATTAATTAAAATTAATTAACCTTATAAGTATAAAAGTGGTTTCTTATTTATATATAAATGTATGATTTATTTTAATATTAGTTTAATATGTAAATTTTATACGTAATGACGTGCTCAATATATACACGTATACACAAAATTAATATTTATTAATTATTATTGATCACTTCGCAAATATATCGAATTTAAAATTTATATCTGAAAGTAAATTGAACAGTATCACGATTTTAGATTAAGGTCACTGTTTTGTATGAAAAATAAAATTATATAATTTGTGTTGTGAGAAATAACGTTTGTTTTTTATAATCATAGAATCAAATATTACATTTAACATTTTTTATATTGGTTAACTAGATGGAGAGTTGATGGATAATAATGTTTAAATTTATAATATAATAAATATAAAACTGCACGTATAGGTATCATAATTAAAAATAATATTATCTTTATTATCTTCATTTGGGGTAGGTATTTGATATATGAATAGTTTAACATAATATTATGTATTTTGTAAATTATAAATTATACTTTTACTTTCGTTTTTACAAAAGAGTTTAATAAAGAACTTTAATTTAATTTATAATATAAGTGATGATAACAATTTCTCGTCTAGTTATTTTGATTGCATTGCAGGTTATGTTATGTCAAATGCTTTGTAAATTATTTTCTTTTTATGGAGATCTTCACCGTAACAACCTAACAAGTAATAACAATGACATAGCGTTTAAAGAGTATTTTTAAAAGGGAATTGTTCTGATGCATCAGTTGTAAAGAATAATATTATGCCTAAAACTCCTCTGCAACTGGAAAACCACCTGTCGCTTGGCTAGATCCAAATTGACGGCATTCGTATTTAAATGATTATACTCCGCGCATAGGTATACACTCGTAATCACGATATTTTTTAGTAAGCGTATATAACTCATGTATTCTGTATAAGAAAATTTGTACAATTCATTTTCTTATCCATTAAAAAGTACAATAAACATTATAAAACCGTAGGTATAATGTTTTAATTGATATAATAGTAGGTATGGTATTTGAATTAAGTACTATTCTATGTATAATACATTAGGTTTAATTCTATAAATTTAAATATTTAAACATTTGTTTTTATAATTTATCAATTGATACTGCTCAATAAACACGATTCGTTCTCGACAAAATTAAAATACGTAATTTACTGTTAAAAATTTTTAAATACAATTTAAGTAATTACTTCTGAATTATTTATATTAGATAAATAAAAATAAATTGTCATAACTATTTTCACATAATTAATAATTGCACCCATTTTTAAAAATCTTGTTTTTATGATGATATACATACCTAGCTCTACAGAGGTTGATACCTTCCTATATTTGTATAGGATTAGGAATAAGTAGTTTATAAAATATATAATGAACCATGACATAATATAACCAACAATATATACAGGGTGTTAATGTTATAAAATTGGTGAAAATTACATATTTTCTTCTGATCACACTGTATGTATTTCATAAAAAATATTAAAAATTAATTTCACTTGTAAGTGATACTTTAATTTATCACTAACAAAATATTCAGGCCATTATAATAATAACAACAAACAAAATAGAGATCGTTATGCTTGTTTCATTTAAATTATTATATTTAATATATAGATATTTAACTGTTCCAAACGTTCCAGTTCTAAAGATTAAATAAGTAAAAATGTCATAAGAAAATGATTGAATAAATAGAGTTATTAAAGTTATTTTTATAGAGAAAGTGACAATGTGTAGTAAAACAACTTTAAAATTAAAAAATTACAGTGAATAATAAAATATAAAATTAGTTTTCTTCAAATAATGATATAATAAAATTTTTGAAAACAATATAAAGAACATTATAATTACCAACATAATTACCTTTAACCATAATCGAAAACCATATAATACTGTAAACTTCTACCGTAGAAGTTATTATTATATTATTTTTGTGGCCGGATGACCGAAACCAATGATACTACGTTCATTTTCTTAACACTGTAAATCGGACAAATATTTTATTTTATTTTAGTTTTTTAGATGGTCGGCACGTTTAGAATTTTTTTTTTATGAGTGAATTAAGCTGCAGAACGAAAATTTATTCCTAAATTGAACTGTAATCTTTTCTGTATTCACCGATTCTCATTAAAAATTTTGTTGACAAAAAAAATACACAACAGATTTAGGTATAGATACTATATTTCTTTATTTCGCTATTATTTCGTATATAGTATTATTATTTTTTTCATCACCGTTCTACTAGTTATATTCTCGTTCACACGCAGATAATGATTGCGTTGTTATACGAAGGCACTATATTATACCCATTACTACGCGATAGGTTCACCCGTTGTTGATTTTTCGTGCGTCATATATATTTTATAAATTATAATCTTGAATTCTTGAATATTATAATGATATATGTAGCAAATAGTATATTGTATATTATAATATGCACGCGTATATTGTGTATGAGAACGCTTTCTCCGGTCGAGGTTGTTTTTGATCTACAATAATAAATAACATAAATCGCACATAACCATACCGTCCACCAAATTAAAATTTTTAAGCCCATAGAGTTATAAGGACACTTATATAATCCTGAATTGTAAAAAATTCTAATAAAACTGTTTAAATAAAATGATCAGAATGCTATAAGTATAATTAATCGATATTTTTATTCAGTATATGTACCTATAGAAAATCGATTTTTTTTTATTATTCAATAAATGAATATTTTCGACTAATATATAAATATATAATTACACTGATACAGAATAAATTGAAATATTTTTTTAATTGTAAATGAAACATTTTAGTAGTTTTATTTACATATAATATAATTATTGTAAACACCAACATCTCAATAGTAATTAATTAAAAATAAAATTGATTTTTCGCAATGTATTTCATTATTTTAATCAATTATTCTTTTATTATTGAAAATTATTTTTTACGCAGTGTCTATTGAGCAGTGAATTTTTTCATTTATATCGATTTTAATGCGGAATAGACGATTAATGTTTAATTAATTAGTTTTAAATGTAGCAGATTATTAAAAATTTTAATTTAAGGAAACCCTTAACTTTTACCATAATTGTTTTACATTTATAATTAAAATTTAATAAACATTTGTTTGGCGAAAGAATATTGAATTTGCTTAACCTATTAATAACTTGTGTTGACAATTTAATATCGACATTAATCGAATTATTTTCTAATTTTATATTAATATTTATGTCAAATTTGATTTTATTTTGTTTAAATTACCATAATATTACCAAGTGTAGTTTTTTAATTATACATAAATATTTAGTTATATTAAGTATATTAATAATTAACCTACTGGTTTTTACATTATAAATTTTAATTTATATATACACGGACGCAGTATCTACAATTTTTATATTTTGTTATAGAAAATATTTTTTTTTTTTTTGTAGGTACCGAACATAAACGTTAAATATAATTATTAAAACAATTTGTACTCTATTACATTTATTATTTTATAACTGCACATTTAGTATTTGTAACTGCACACAATTTTAGACCCTCATAGATGGTAGGTACAATTAAAATTATTCATAAACTTAAAATTCTAAAAATAATTATAATTATAATTATAATCTAAACAATATTACTAAATTAAAAATTAAGAAATGATTCTGGCGTCAAAAATAAAAACAATCGCATCAGATTCAACAATATTGTAACGAATAATAAAGACTAATGAGCGCATAAACCTTCCAAATCTACTGTATTTAACGACTAATGAGCAATATTCAGCTAACCATAATAATTGGATCGTACTTACCTAGTAATATGGGTATCGAAATTATTTTTCACCTCAATAGTAGAGTTCAAATAGTGAGTATACTGTTAACAGTAAAATTTGTAGTCGAATTTGACTTTTTAACGTTATAAATAACATAATTATTTGATCCTCACTGTAAATTAATCGAAAAACATGGCTTATTGATCTGACATTAATTATTAATTGATTTAGAAATATGTTATTGTTTTTTTTATTAAATAGTTAAAAAATCTATTATAATTAAAATTTACATATTTATATTATTATATAATAATATGACTAGAATTTATTAAAAATAATTACACAATAAATGAATTTATTTTAAAAATTAATGTCTATTGTATACTTAACACTAGTTTAGTAATATATAACAACGTATAGACGCATATAGTTAAATATACCATATTTTATTACTACGAAAATATAAATCAATTTAAATTTGCACACAACACACAAAAAATCCTTCAAGAAAATATTTCTGTCCTTGACCAATATTTACAGACATTGATATCGTTTAAATACTATTAGAGTCTGAGTATGGTATACATTTCCTATATAATATTACATTGTTGGGAAGCTTGGTAATTGAGTAAACGTGACAGCCACATAGGTATTATATGCTTCTTATTTCTTTGTTTTAATATTTAAGTTTCGCCGATTAGATTTGTAGTAAAAAATTGCAGAAAAAAAAGCTCAGTTTAATTTTATGATGTACTTACACAACCATAAACAATTAATTTACTCAAATTTTATTCACAAAAGTTTTTTAATATTTTTCTAGTAATGTTTATTTGAATTTGGAAATAGTCCGATTATTTATTGATGAAAATAACGTAAAACAGTTTTTCTTTAATAAATAATAATAATAATAATAATATAATATTATCGTACATATTATATTGTATCAATTCGTGGTAGGCGCAACGATATGAAAATATATATGAAAATGTGAGTTAATAAAATACTAAATTTGTTTATTGAATCTTTTATAATATATTATTTAATTTTTTACATAGTTAGTTATATAAGTATTATAGACATATTAAATCATTTTATATTAATAAGTTATATTAGACCATTAACATGTATAATTAATCAATGTCATTAACTAATAACAACTAATATACCCACTAGCTACTGATAATATAATGTTTATACACTTTTACTATAATTTTTTCAATGTACCCAGTTTTATTTGTATAAAATATATATATAGATATCAAATTTGGTGAAAAGTATATTGTATATTATATATGTAAGTATATTGTTAAGAGAACGTCATACCCTTATGTTATGTCTCTATTTATTTAACAGGAAATATAAAAAAAATTATAGCAACGCAGAACTTGTGATAATTATGTCGAACTTAGAGCATAAACATTTGTCAGCAAATTTAATGAGAAGCATATTTTGAAGGGAATTTTATGTTCATTTTGAAAAAAAAACGTCTAGCAAATAAATTTCAGAAAATGAAAAATTTATCACACTATATAAATTGTTTGATAGATGATATTTTACAAAACAGATACGACAATGTCTGAAAAATATGCTTTTATTTAAATTCGCTAATAGATTTTACTCCAAGTTCAACATAAACGTCAAAATTGAAGTTCTACGTTTCTGCTATTTTGCAATATTCCCCGTTAGATGGACCATGGACGGATATAGAGCACAATAGGGTATAACGTTCTCTTCACAATAAACGATAAGTAGTTATATAGTTTGATATATTATAGAGGACATTGCCTCAATTTACTGGGAATCTATAGGTGCCATGATGGTATGTATGATTTAAAACGGTGACAATCACATTGGATATAGTATTTAGTAATGGCACATTATAATAGTATGCATTTTTTGTAAACCTGCTGTATTTTTACAGTTCATAAAGTAATATTCGAATTTAAACATTTAATTTTATCATAATTTTAGCCTAGAAAAAATATTAAACATAGTTTAATTAACATATTCTAAGTGGATAATTATATTAAACTGTAACATTATAAGTATTTCTACACAACTCTTATGATTTAATGACTTTAGTCTTAGGTGTTTATTTTAATTTTAATTTATTTGGCACTACTTATGAATTCATATCTTATAGACGAGTATAAAAATCATATTTAATTAAACAAATCAAAATTAATTACTAATTAATAACACACAAAAAAGATATTAATTAACCTAACCTTAATGTCTTAATATTTTGCTGTATTTGTTTCAAAATAATAAATTTATTGATTTAAGAAATTTATTAAATTTATTCTTTTAAAAATCATTTATTTGAAATAGCCGTTGTATTATTTATGTATACATTATTTTAAATTTTAAATGATCATATTAACCAAATTTTAATTATTGTTATTTTTAATTGTTTAGTTTTGAAGTTGTATTTTCTATATTTAATATTAAAAATATTAAAACAATAATAATCATATTCAGTGGCGCTGAAGTATAAAATTATATGTTTGGCAAAAAAAATTACTATATCTAAAGTCCAAACATGTAATCTATTTTTATAACTACTTTTATTGTATAATTAATTATAACATGTTTGTATTAGTTAAATTAGTTACAATCTCCAAATGACCTTTTCCACAGATATTCACTTCCTAAAACACAATTTTAAATATATGGCAACTGCCATACATAAATATGGATTTCGGCGTCACTGATTGTATTTATACATCAAGTAGTTTTTTAATTTCCAAGTATATCTTACCATTTTATCATATTTTACAAAATCTATCAAAGAGATTGCCCTTGCGTACAATGTTTTTTTTCTTTCTAAGAAAGTTATTAAAATCATATATTCAAAAATTAATTTAACACATAAGTATAGACGTATAGTGAATATTAATATTTTCTCAAAATTTAAATGTCGAAAAAGTACGTTTCTAAATAAAAATTATATATTCAATGTTACCTATGTACTATATAGAGAAGTTCTTGTGATTTTTATATTAATAATTATGTTTCTCTGATTAAAATCATAAAATATTTAAAACATTAAAACACAAATAACATATACGTACCTATATATATAAAATATTATTTTCTATAAATACCTATACAGTAGGTATAAAACAATAACATTGTATTAAGTTTATAAATGTTTATAAGACAGAAAATAGTATAATATGATAAACCTACGTTAACATTTAAAAACTTTTTGATTAAGATCAATTTAGTATTTGTTATGTGACGAGTTCAATTGGAATATTATTATTTTTTTAATACAATTTTAATACGTGTCTTGTGTTTAGAGGCGCATTATGATGGGGGGAGGGGGGGTTGAACGGGTTTAAACCCCCCATTACCAAAAAAAAAAAACAAAATTGTTATTAATAATATTATTTTGCCAACTGTTTTAGATTTTGTATTATAATGTATGATATAAAATATGTTTATTTTTATTTTTTTGCAATTAATTTTCTTATGTTATCAAAAGACGAAGAGGGGGGTGGGGTCCGCTTCATGAATGCTTATACAAAAATCTGAACCACACCTTTAAAAATTGCTGAATACGTCTCTGCCTGTTTCTAATAATACATAATATTATTAATTTTGAATTATACATTTCAAGGTTTCCGGAAAAATTGTTAAAATGCTGCATACATTTTCAAAAAGAATCGATAAATATTGATCGTTGTTATACGTACCTATAAAAATTTGGCGTTACAAAAATGGTCAAAATTACAACAACGTTTTCAATGTTATTTCCATTATACTATATTTATAACATGAAGTTCTGATCATTCTGTACATCATGGTTCATATACATATTTTAGAAATTTAGAATAGTAAACAGATAATTAAAATACATAGTTTTCAACGGTAGGTACGTTTATAAGGAATTATTATAGAGGAACAATATTTTAATTTTGTTTAGACTTAATAGAGCGTAAACCTGATATTACACAATTCATATTTTTATTAAAAAAAAAAATTTGTATTCGATTACATATAGATTTAATTTTTTTGCATCTTACTGTGTTTCTGGGTAATTTAGGTACCTACAACTACAAAGTAACAAGTGTCTTCGATGTTGATCGATAAATCTATCGTCTTAGTGTATAATATACCGGCATAGGCGTTTAACGATCCGACATTCCGCGACTCGTCTCTCATTACCGTTAGAATAGTTATTTAGTTATATATCATATTAGTTATTACTATAGACTGGAAGGCGCGGTGCCGCGGTACTTATATAGGACCATAATATAATAATATAAACATGGAATACCCGCAGGGTATCCTTCGGATGACGAAACATTTGGCCGAAAAAACTTGCTGTGAAATCTGGTAATAAAAAATTCTACGATGGAATGTTATAACACATCAAAATGTCTATAAATTATGAAAATAGTGTTGAACAAGATCAACATATTAAAGCGACTGCAAAATATGTAATTTCTATCGTACGAGTAACGAAATGACATTTGCACGAATGAAATCAATAACCCATAAAGGTATAGACAAATATTCTATGGTCTTAAATAATAAAAAAAAACATTGGGTACTCATCTATTATAGCTATGTTGTGTTTAAATGTTTAATTTATATTTATATTATATTAGACTAGAGGCGCAGGAACTATTTTTCTTGTGGGGGAGGGGGAGCAAAAATTTAAGAAAAATCATGATATTATATAGTACATTAAAATAAAATACAAACACTTATGGATTTTTGTAAAATAGGTTTAACTACTATTTTCTAGATTAAACTAATAGTTTTATTTACCTAATTTAATTTTGAATATAAAATTAAAAACAATTTTAATGTTTTACATTTTTTAATTTTATTTGTTTTACAACTTTTCGAAATTAATTTTATTACATATTATATTATATAAATATTAAAAATAATAAAAATGTAATTTAGATATAAACTATAACTCTAAAATGTTTAAGTATTAAGTATATAACAATGATGACAATTTTTTTTATAATTTGCTCCCCAACATATTTAACGGGGGTCAAATGCCTCCTCTGCCCCCCCCCTCCATCTCTGGTGCCACTGTATTAGACTAGCTGTTATAATACAGTTTAATAGTAGATAACTAAATAATGTATTTACTATATTATTATATGCAATCTGCAGTATATAATTATTGTTTATAATCCATTAAACATTTTATAATAAAGTATAATGTATAGGAGGTATGTTGGTGAACATTGATAATTAAAAATTATCAATTCCGTAGTTGAGTACATGATATGGGTAATAAATAATAATATTATATTAAGACAACCGAGTTTTTAATTATATCGACGTATATATTTCGCAAAAACTAGATCAGTCAACGTTTTGTTGTCTACCTACTGATGATGGTGACATTGTTACCGAAATTATGTGTATTTACTATATTAAAAGTGAAATGTTTTTATGGATTTGGTGTTTTAATATTATTATAATATTATCATCTACAATTCATCAAGGGTTCTTTTTACGATTAGTAAATTATTAATTCATATTATATTTATACATGAAATACAAAAAAATCGCTTTTACTTATTTGAACTTGACGTATATAAAATAAATTCATTTTTATCCTTACTAATTATTATATTTTCATTAAAGCACTAAATTCATACAAGTTATGGCCAATAATTTATAGGTAAAAAAGGATATCGTCATTAATTAGTTATTATTTAATAAAGTATAATAAATAATTAATTGTAGATGGGAAATTAGAACTTTAAACATTTTATCACGGAATCGCTATTTTTTTTTCTATTGTTAGAATATTGTATTTTTCTAATATTATGTCTAAACTATATCTATATACATTACAGAGAGAGTTAAAGAAAAAAACATTTTTTTTTACACATATGGTGGTTTAAAGCAGTGATTTTTTTTATTCATCCTTTTATTGTATTTGATTGTTGTGGTGATATTGGTGGTTTTTCGGGAATAACGTTTGATATTGACTCTCTTTGAAGTGATCTTCTCCCTTTTTTATATAAATCTGATCAACCCATTGTATATTTTTACTTATTATATGTATATTACATGTATTACATGGGCGTTTAATCGTCAAAATTTAACAACGTCAAGTGATTTATAATGATATTATTATTGAATATACCTATATAGCTATTCGCACGAGTACTTGATTGTAACTAGAACGGTGTTACGAATTACGATACACCTGCATGTATAGAGAAAATAATTCCGATTCTTAATCATTATTATTGCAGTAACTACCAACTGTATAAATTTAAAAAAAAAAACGGGTATTTTTATATAACGTTGTTAGGATTACAGTAAAGCTGTCATTATTATTATAGCGGTATTCTATGACTATCGATTATTATTATTTAATACCCGATGCCGGTCGCACAGTGAAAGGATTAAGGAACGATGTCGGTGGTTATGTGTGAACTATATTGGTCAACTGTTGTGGTATTAATTAAGAGTAATAATAAAATGTATTCTCATAGAAATAATACGTTTATTCTATAACATCCGTATTCGAACACATTTTGTGTAATGTCAATCAAGTGTACCTATTCTCTATCTATATGATCGCTTTCCTTTTCGTTCTCACATGTAGAGACGCATCCTTGGTCCTTAATTATTTGTGAAACACTTTATAGACTCTATAGTATTATTATAGTTAATACTTGTATAGTTTATAAGAATTGTTATGAAAAATAAATATTCAGAGGGAGGTAGCGAAAAAGATCGAAAAAGGAGTGGATATATGGAATAAAAAGTGATATGAAGATAGCTGGTGTGAGGGACAGCGAGGTAGGATATTGAGATTTATGGTGGTGTAGCAGACCGTCTAGTTGGGGGTGAAAGTATCGAAGTGAAAGAAGACGATTTTAGTCTTGTGGACAAGTCCAAGTATACTATACGTACTATAGAAAATATTTGTTTTAAGCCCAAATCGATAACTGAGCGTAGTACGCAATAATGACTTGTGAACATATTTTCAGAATCAGGTTCAAACAATTAATACGATAAGTATTAAAGGTAGGTTGTAAGTATTATGGTGATGATTGTTTTTTAGGAGGTAGAGGAAAGTTCACTCGAGTGCAATATTGTTACTCGTAACAATTCGATGTTAGATTTAATTTAGGATTTTTGTCCTACGAAAAAAAACGAATACACGGAGAGAAATCTGGTTGAATTTTATCAGAAGTTATAGAAACGATTACTCGTATATCAACGAGAAAATCATGTGAATAGCACACTCCTAAACACGTATTTGATTTTTCTAAAACAAGCTATATATAATATAATATCGTTTATAATTTATCGTGATATTAAGATTAATAATTTCAATTGTCAACTGCAGATTGGACATGCGTACCAGATGGAAGGAAGTGCTGTTTACAGCGTTAGCGCTGTTGATGATTCTCAACTCTTGTCTGTCCGCCAATACTTCATGCGAAGACTTACAAGCAGAGTTTCGGTACCCTTGTGTTTGCGAGGAACTGATTCAGATCGGCGGCCTTGCGTTGAACTGTGACGGTGTCGTCTATCCAACCGACCATGTGAATTTACCAAAAGACGCGCCAATTTTGGTATTTACCCAGCGAAATGCTGGTCACCACACTGTACCCACGCAACTATTTCCATCGACAGGTAAGCACAAATCGAGAATTGTATCTCGTATATTATAGTCTATTTGATTCGTATCCGTTTTTTATTTTAGTCAAATTGGATTTGTCGCAAAATTCTATTAGGAGGTTATCAGAAAAATCATTCAGTACCATACAAAACACCGTTGAAGATTTAAGATTGGCCGGTAACTTATTGGGCGATAACTTAAATCCGATATTTTCTACTACGGAATTCCATGGATTATCGAAACTCATACGATTGGATCTCAGTGAAAACCGGATATCCTCGTTGGAGGAAGGCATACTAAAGGGTTGTGAACATTTAGAGGTAGTGTATTATATTATTCTAATATTATACATTATATATATATTATACGTGAATTTTATAACAAATTTATAGGAATTAAAATTAGATGGAAACCGTCTATCACTTATACCCAGTTCTTCATTGAATGGTCCGGAATCACTAAGAAAATTATTTTTAAAAAAAAATCGAATAGGTATGTCGTATATACCTATAATATTTTATCAACAAAAATACTTAACAACATACATTAAATATTATAATATGTTTACAGATAGTATACAACATGGTTCTTTTCTGTCACAAAAATATTTAACAACCATAGACTTATCGTCAAACCGGATAAACAACATCGAAATCGGTGCATTTGAAGGTTTATCCATATTGAAACACCTCCTGTTATCTGAGAATCGTTTATCTAAATTTAATAGTGATGTCTTTTATGGTAAATGTTCATATAAAGATAGTTTTTGAACGATTTAATGAAATTATAAAATTATTTATTGTAATTTTTAGGCGCAGAAAAACTGGAAAAATTAGATATTTCCAACAATTTCATTGTCGAATTCCCTTCAGTTTCTTTGAAAAAAATGGAAAACTTGAAAATACTAGATTTATCTTCAAATTTGATACAAGTAAATATATATGATAATAAATAATAATTATGCTATAGTAAAATTATTTATTTGACTGTAATACATTTTTATTATTATTTTAGAAATTGGAGAATACACAATTAACGTCGTTAGAAGTTTTAGATGTCAGTAGAAATAATATAGGAAATATTTCACCGGGAACATTTACAAGCTTAAAAAAATTAGAAGTTTTAAATTTGGCTGTAAATATGTTAAGAACTGTAAGTAATATATAATTCATCATTTACATATGATACGAATTATATCAATAAAACTTTTTATCTAGGTCGAAGATGATGCTTTCGAAGGACTATCAAATCTTAAATCCTTGTCTTTAGCAGATAATAACATTTTATTGATACCAGCAACAGCACTCAGTAAATTGCCACGTTTAAATAAACTGAGTCTGGATTATAATAGAATTGCAGCACTTTCTTCGAATATACTTCGTGGATTGTCAGAGATCTTAATTGAACTAGGTCTGAGTAGAAATGTAATCAGAGAAATTCCAGCAGATGTATTTCAGGTATAGTACTGTTAACTGTTATGTACATATTACATATAATTATAATTGAATACGTACTTTACTAATAATATATATTATTTTTAGGATTTTAAACGATTAAAAGTACTTGATTTATCGGGAAATTTACTATTATCAGTTGAACCATCGACGTTTTCTGGCTTAGAAGATACGTTAGAACATTTGAATCTTCAGGGCAACCGAATTGCTTCACTTTCATCGGAACCAATTAATCTTCAAAAATTAAAAACTCTCGATTTATCATTCAATCAAATAAAAGAAATACCTCGGCATACTTTCACTGTTATGTCTTCATTGTTAAATCTAAACTTAAGTCATAACCCTCATTTAGCCTTAATTCCAGTAAACGTATTCCACCCTCTGACTCAATTGCAAAAACTCGATATAAGTTTTACTAGTATAAAAGTTTTAAGTTCCGAGTTATTTTTCAAAACATTATCACTAACTCATCTCTACATACAAAATAATGGTATAACTGAATTACCTGAAACCATGTTCCAAAGTCTAACAAAGTTAACTACGTTGGACTTATCAGACAATCAAATAACAAACATACGGATTGGTTCGTTTATGGGTCTCAATTCTATTAAGTATGTGAATTTGTCCAAAAACAAATTGTCATCGTTCAAAGGCGAATATTTCATTACAAAACGCAGTAACGGAACTCCATTAGAAGAAATTGACATGTCTAACAATCAAATAAGTTATCTGTTTCCGTCTACCTTTAAAGTACATCCCAATATTAAAATAATCAAAGTTTCAAATAACAAATTCAACTTTTTCCCTTCCGAGTTGATTGCCGGTTTGGCACATTTACAAGAAGTGGATTTGAGTAGAAACAATCTGAAATCGTTAGAAGAATTCGATTTTGCTGGTTTGCCGAGGTTAAGAAAATTGAATTTGGCCAACAACATAATAGACACCATAAGTGAGACGACGTTTCACAATTCCACGCAATTGCAAAACATCAATTTGGCCAACAACAATTTAGAAAGAATTGGCGAAAGAACTTTCCAAGGGTTGACTAGATTGCAATATCTGGATTTGGAAAATAATAACTTAACGGAATTACCAGATTTAATTTTCGACCGAACGCGACTAAAGGTTCTCGAAAACATTAACTTGGCCAGAAATAAGTTTACCATAGCTCCGTTGAAAAGCTTACAGAAACAATACTTTTTTTTGTCGTCCGTAGACTTGTCTTCAAATCAACTGACAGAACTGCAGACTGACGACAGTATCTTGGTAAACATAAAAAAACTAGACTTGTCGTTTAACCATCTTTCGCAGTCGACCGTTAAGAATATACTCAGCGAACCGAAAACCGTGCGCGAATTAAATTTGGCGGGCACCGGCATAACGTCCGTGTCGCCGCTGGAAACGCCGTTCCTACAAAAACTGAACTTATCTCATAACGATATAGATGTTCTGGATGAACATATGTTTGATAGAGCGACGTTGATCGAGGAATTGGATTTGTCGCACAATAGATTACGAAGTTTCACGTCCATCAAAGGCGTCTGGCCGAAATTGAACCAGGTGCAACTGGTCGACCTGTCTTGGAACCCGATATCGAGCGTCGTGCAGGGCGACCTGGACAAGCTGGAAACGTTACGGTCGCTGCGGATCGACAACTTGCACGATTGCGACAAGATCGAAAAGAGCGCGTTTAGGAACCTCGGCAATCTGATCGAGCTATCGATGTACGATTACCCAAAACTAGGTTACCTGGACGTGACCGGGCTGTTGAACTATCTACAGTCCCTGGAGACGCTGGACATCGAGGTGAAAGACTCGTCGGTCGGTAGCCAACTGTCTGCGGCGATGAACCCGCGGTTGAAGTCGTTGACCATACGTGGCCAGCGGATCACGTCGATATCGTCGGGCGCGCTGGCCGGTCTCAAGTACCGGCACGTGCACATCAAGGTGCAGAACACGTCTTTGACCGGCCTGCCGCCGTCGTTGCTGATACCGTTACCGCGGTCGTCGGTCGTCCAGCTAGACGTGTCCGGCAACCAGCTGGCCACGCTTACGTCGCAGTTCCTGTCCGCGCTGGACGACCGACGCGGCCTGCTCAAGCTCAACGGCCTGCGGTCGAATCCCATCTACTGCGACTGTAACGCGAGAGCGCTGCGACGATCGCCGCTGGCGTCGGACCTGGTGTGCTCCGCTCCGGGTTTCGTGGCCGGCAGCCTGTTGATCGAAGTACCGGACGACGATCTGACGTGCGACGTGAGCCGGCAGACGACGACGACGACCACCACCACAACCACCGCCGTCGCCGTAACCGCGACGAGCACGACGAGCCCGATCGTGAAAGCGCCCAGGCGCACCACCGCCGAGCCGGACATCATATGGTCGCTGCCGCCGCCGACGACCGCGCCCAGCCAGCACAAGACGCCCGCGGCCACGGCCAAGTCGCCGTCCGTGGCCACCGCGGCGATCGCGAACGACGACACGCTGATCATCGGCATCGTGGCCGGCGTGGTGGTGTTCATCGCGATACTGGTGATCATCATATGCGTGGTGCGCATCCGACTGTCCGCCGTCGAGTACAACTCGCACATGAACGCACTGCCGCCCGTGCTCGGCGCCCCGATGCACTGCAACAATCCGTCGTGCCCGTGTCCAAAGATGAACGGCATGCAGAACGTAGTGTACCCGATGTCCGCGGCGCCGTCGTACAGCAACAGCTACGCCACGCTGCCCGCGCACAAGTTGTCGTCCGCGTCCGCGCCGTTGCGGCACCACCAGTCGTACAACACCCTGAACGCGCCGGCGCCGTACACCCAAAACCCGTATTACATACCGTACGCCGGCGGCGACGAGAAGGACTACATGCAGAGGTAACCGCGGTCGCGGTATGCGCGTGTCATCGTTATAGGTTAGGTAGTAATATTATAATAATATACACGTACACAACACGGTGTCTCTGCAACCGGGCGCCGTTTTATACAATGCTGGTGTTTTAACTCTCTTTGTAAAATTACATAATATATTGCCGTCTGATAGATTTGAATTTTACAACGATTTTTTAGTAAAATTTGTAAAAATACACATTAAATTTATTAATTAGTAAAAGTAATTCATTATATTATTATAATTTAATTAAAATTAACTCGACTCGTCCAATGCCCAACATTGGAAACTGAGAACAATTTTAAAATCTGTAATAGTTACTAATGAAACGACTAGATTATAACAGACATTTTTTCTTTATATCTTTATATTGTTTTCTAATGCGATTTAAATATACAAAATAGCTATTTTTATTCTTACAAAAATATTTAAAATGCCAGATTTGTAGCGCAGAGATTAATAAATAATCTAAAAAATAAACGGGTTTTTAAGAGGACACTGTGTGTACTATATATTTTATACATAAACCTAATATCTATTAATATTGAATAATAATAATTATAATTACAAAGCGATAATCAAAAGGCAATATTGTTGTAATAAATTGTATAAATATCATTTTTTATTATAAACGATTTCCTCCTTATGTCTTGCCATTGTATATACATTTCATGTTCGTTTTAAGTACTTATTATGTAAATGAAGTCGTATATTGAACCATATTGTTAAGCAGAAACGATAGTTTATTAATTTATAAATTTAAATATACAAAATACTTGTTAACTAGTTAGTTAAATCTATAAGTGTTTATAGATTTTTTTATTTCTTTCAATAAATGTAATTAACTATATATTTTTTATTATTTTGAATAAAATTTAGAATATAGGATCAAAAATGAGTTATGCATTTTTTACACACAGAAACAAATTATCTATCCATAACCCTATTGAAAAACGTAAGTATAAGAAGTTAGTCACATCTTGTGTTTACTTCGTAGATGGTAAACTAGAATAAAAAAATTTACAATCAAGGAAAATGAAAAAAAACATGTTTTATAGGGTTTTAAAAAACAGAGTATATATTTTTGTTATTTTAATTATAATTATGAATCATTGTTCTTTTTAAGTATAATAATTAAAATACATAATAGAAATGTAAAAGATAAAAAAAAACAATGAGCTATTTAATAATATATATTGTTATTATTATTATATTTAACATAAAGTTAATAACAAATTTAAATAAAGTGTAGCTAATATAAAATGCAAAAGCGAGGTTGAATAATTTATACAAAGAAAATTATGTTTACTATTGTTGAGGTGGTTGAGGTTGGGGTACATAATTCATGACTTGGGGTAAGGATTCAGACGTGTTGAGCCCTGGACCATATATTTGACTGTAATTGGGCACGTTTTGCATGTTGGCCATTTGATAAGTTGGTTGATCATGAATCGGACCTCCAATATTTGGCCCAGGCATCATGTGGCCAGGATTGACAGGATATTGTGAGCCAGGCATATAATGTTCGACTGACATAGGCGTGTAATTGGCCATCATGCCGTTATACATTTGCATGTGTGGCGATATCATATGCTGTGGTGACATTGTAGGTGGCTGTATGGATTCTGTTTGGGGTTTGGGTGTGTAGGCTGCCACCGGATCTTTCATGAATATATTATACAACTTAACTGCCTCTAAGAGCTCAGTACAAAGCTGCGTGAGTTGGGAATGTTTCTTGTCGAGTTGTTCTAGTTGAGCTTCAATCATTGGCCCCATTGCATTCACTTGTGCCTCCAATATAGACATTTCTTCAGTGTCTGTGCTATCATCTTCTGGGTTAGCTTCGCGTAACAAATGTAACAAACAGTCAATCTTATTTTCATCGATTTCTACTGATTTGTAATCTTCAGCAGAATGTTTGACTGGTATTTTTTTTGTATCTGCACGTTCGGTTGTGTCCTTTGGAATTGACAAGTCTGTTGTTACAAAATTAGCTGGAAATAAACCTTCAGGGCGTTCAGCAGTACATCCTTTCCACCAGTTAGGATCGGAAGAATCCAGAACGTAAATTATATCTCCAGCAGTAAACGATAATTCATTGTCCTCAGCAGCTTCAAAATCATACAAAGCTTTTACTTTTTTTAAATTGTGTTTTTGGTTAGACTCAACTGTTGGTTTCTTTTGTGTGGAACGTTCATTTTCCATTAAACTAAGTTCAATTGCTTTAGCTAAATCATCTACTTCTTGCAACGATACCAAATCTTTTGATTTGGTTCCTTTTGTTGGGTTTGTTTCTGAAATCATTGAAAAATCCACTCCTTCTTGTTTTAGTTTTGTATATAATGAAGGTATAAGATTTAATTGTGGATCATTTTTGAATTCATTTTCTGACCATTTTTTTAAAAGTGATTTTAATCTGTCAGATACTTTTTGAGGCAAATTTTTGGCCAATAATTTACGAAATTCCTGTTCAAAATGTCTGGAAGCCACCTCGAGTAAAAAATTTTTTCCACAATTATTAACACAGGCATCTAAGAGTGTAATAGCCTGGAGTACAACATGAGGATCTTGGTTGTACAGTCTTTTTATTATAGACTTGAAGCAGTCTTTTGAATTAACAGACGAAGCTCCAACTTTATCACATATTTCCATTATTAAAGCCCAATCTTCTGTTGTGCTGGTGCCACTTGTTGCCTTTTCGACATCAGCATCGAATGAAGATGACAACAAGAATGACCCCATCTTAAATGTTATACTACAAAATAAAAAATTTTAATTAATTATATGTTCGTTAAAGAATGACAAAATTTTAAAAAAATTATTAGTTAATAAACACATTAATTTTTTTTAATAAATAAATAATATTTTAAAAGACTAGAAACATTTAGCTCAAATAGTTTTTAAATGTCTAAAATTGGATTATTATTTATTGAAATATTAAGGTGCCTATTGTAGTTGGTAATACGTACTAATAGAATGTTCGCTGAATAAGGTGGATATTGGATTTTGTTGAGACAAATAAGAAACAACTGAGCAAATATTATATTCAATAATTAATGTACAATGTATAATTATTCTGTGAATTAGACTTTTAGCACAAAGCCATAACTATACAACATTGATAACGAAAATATGATTTTATAAAAATAAAAAAGTGGTTGATTACAATTGACATTATCAACAAGATTAATTTTTAAAGAATTGTTATTATTCATAAAATGTTTAATGAAATCTTTAATAATTGAATATAGTCAAAGTCCATTAATTATATTATATAAGTTCATAACTTTGAGATTATTGTCTAATTTAGTTTGATTTAATGACGCAATAGAGTAGGATATAGTCCGACATTAGACAACTACAGAATATGGTCATGTGGTCATGTTACAGCAGGGGCTGGTAACTGGCGGATCCGGACCGCAGAAGGTAAATTTCTGTACCCCATCAACACGTTATACTTGACTATTTTATTTATTGTAATAAAATAATATACAATATTATATTAATTTATTATTATTATTATTATTTACAGAAAATGTTTATTTCATTTCATTAATCAAAATCTTTAGGACTCCAATAGAAATTACTTGCCGACCTGTGTTACAGGAAACATAATGCGCAGTATCATATATTCGACGGATTTAAAACGTTTAAATGAAATGTGAAGGGGAAGATTGCTTAATATTATAACATGATATTACTTACGTAAACCTCTCAACACAACCAAAACTGTCAAGTCACTGAATCGCGAATCGTAGATTATAATATAATATCAACGATTTTACCGAAACGTATTGAACACTGAACGTTAATTATGAAATAAAACACAAATATACGGTAGATTTTAAAATATATTTTATAATATTTTTGTTACCGTTCAATATTTATTATTTTACTGCTACGTTTAAAGTATTTTTTGTTTCTTGTATTAATTTTTTATATAGTTTTTTATTTTTTTTTTGTAACAAAGGCGAGGCCACGAAATTGGCTAGAGATAATTGACAATGATGATTGATAACAGCGCCGTCTGAAAAGAAGTGATAACGTAGTATGGTAACCTCGGTAAAAACATTGGTTATATAACCTGAAAAACGGAAAATGTTGTTATTTACAATGAAAAAAAAATCGTATTATCCGACGATAATGTTAGTATTATATCAAAGTATCACATATTCAATATTAAGAATTCGTTGATATTTCGGTGTTTCTTTTTTCGTGAAATCGTGACGTTCGTTAACGTTACAGCGTAAAATGTAAAATATTTTTTTACGAACAATAAAGAGATTTACGCGAATTTTCGTAATATTTTACAGTGTTAATCGTATTCGTTAAATACCAAAAGAATGCCGGAAGGTGTTGAAGAAGTTCCTACCATAGGAATTATTTATCCACCGCCTGAAGTAAGGAGTATCCTTTAAAGCGTAACACCGACTGTTGAATTGATAATTTTAATTTCGATATAAATTACGCGAATCGCACATTAATAAATGTTTTTTATTTCACAGAAAAATTTTTTCTTCAACTAGTTTTTTGAATATATTTTTCTAATTCGTTAAATAAAAAAATTAGATTCTCCGAGGTTTTTAAAAACATGTATCTATTGAGATTAGGAAAGTTTAAAAACCCATCGACCTTAAATTCCAAATTTAATTTTAACAATGATCATTTACCCTACTTGAACGTTACTGGTATAGTAATTAGTATTATAGCCTAAATTTTTCGTAAAATGGTTGTTTTAGTATCTATAGTAGTATGATTATTAATTTATAGAAAAGTTTGGAATTACTTGTATAGATTGTTGTCATTAAGTATTTCCTTAACTGTAATTTAATCAAGATATTGTCGATAAAACTGCAAGTTTTGTCGCGAGAAATGGACCAGAGTTCGAGTCTCGTATTCGTCAAAATGAATTGGGAAATCCTAAATTCAATTTTCTTACCCAAGGTGATCCCTACCACGCATATTATGTGCATAAAGTCAAAGATCTCAGGGAAAAATCTGGTGAGTGTTTATTGAAAATGATGTAGTATTGAGTTAAATAATGTTTTTATTATTTACATTAGCTCAAGAGCCGTCTCTACCGCCTAAAGAAACGAAAAGCGTGCCAACTGCCACCCAACTCAAACAACAAGAGCTTCTTAAACAAGTACAGGAAGCGATATTTGTGCCAAAAGATCCACCTGAAGAATTTGAATTCACAGCTGATCCTCCGTCGATTTCAGCTTTAGACTTGTATGTAATCATGTTCAAATTATATTATAATTCATAATCAAATTATTGCGATTTCAGGGACATAGTGAAACTTACAGCATTATTTGTTGCTCGTAATGGCAGACAGTTTTTAACTAACTTGATGGCCAGAGAACAACGTAATTTTCAATTTGACTTTTTACGGCCACAACATTCATTATTTCAATATTTTACAAAGCTTCTTGAACAGTATACAAAAGTATTGATGCCTCCTAAAGATCTTATGAAACGGTTAAAAGAAGAAAGTTATGAAAAACAAAAAATTTTAGATAATGTCAAGTATCGTTCTGAATGGCAAAAACATCAAGATGCTCTGCGTAGAAAAGAAGAACAGCTTATAGAAAAAGAAAGATGTTCGTTTTAATTGAAATAGGTTTTGAATATATTATAATGTTTATATATTTTTTAGTGGCATATGCTCAGATTGACTGGCATGATTTTGTTGTTGTTGAAACTGTGGACTTTCAATATGGTGAAATTGGCAATTTTCCTCCGCCAACTACACCTGATCAAGTCGGTGTACGTACTCTTATGCAAGAACGTGTAGATAATGGTGAAGAGGCTATTGAAATGAGTGATGCAGAAGATGACATGCAGGTGGACAGTGATGATGAAATGGAAAAACGTACCAATGGTAGAATGTACGCACCTGAAAGTGAACTCAGAGTACCCGGTGAAGAAAAATCCAGTAGAGATAACAATCAAGTAAGATCTAAATGTTATGTAATTTGTGTACTTTAATTTATATTGCATTTAAAATAAAATAGGTACAAGATATGGATGAATCATCTAGTGATGAAGATAGTGATTTACCACCAGGTGTTACTAAACCAGATAACCGTTCAAACAACCAAATGACACAACCAGCAGTTCCAGAAAAAGTTATTGTGAAAAAAGGATACAATCCAAAACAAAGTATAACTAATTTAACATGAAATACTTATTTTGTACTCAAATTTAAAATGTCATTAATAGTTGTTCGAGCACCAGTTAAAGCACCACCAGAAGAATATTTAATATCTCCAATTACTGGTGAAAAAATACCGGCAAGTAAAGTCCAAGAACATATGCGTATTGGATTGTTGGATCCTCGATGGGTAGAACAACGGGACAAACATATCAGTGATAAAATGAATCAAGAATCTGTATATGCTCCAGGTAATATATTTTTGATACTAAAATTGTATTTAATTTGGTTTTCTCATGTGTAATATTTTTGCTATACAGGAGCTGCTATTGAGGCAAGTTTGAAACAATTAGCTGAACGTCGTACTGATATTTTTGGTGTTGGTGTTGAAGAAACTGCTATTGGTAAAAAAATTGGAGAAGAAGAAACTCGAAAAGATGACAAGGTAAAAAGTATAGTTAGTTTAATTAAATGCATAAAATCTTAAAAATTTGTTTTTGCTAGGCTACTTGGGATGGTCATACTTCAAGTGTAGAGGCTGCAACTCGTGCAGCACGAGCTAACATAACATTAGAAGATCAAATCCATCAGATTCACAAAGTTAAAGGTTTAATCCATGACGATGAAAAAGAAAAGATTGGACCAAAACCTGTATCAGGTACGGTAACTATTTCTCACCCACCAACTTCTCAAGCGGTCTCCGTTCAAATGTCAATGGCTAGTAATATGCAAAATGCAATGATGCAGCCTCATGCACAAAATATGATGCAGTCGCAACCTATGATGATTGTTCAACAGCAACAACAAATGATGGGTGAGTTAATAACTTTTAATTTAACTGTTAGATCATAAACGTATGAATTTTGTAGAGTATAAAACTTACATACATACATACATATATAACTTACTCTATAAATCAGGCTGACTGTATTGAAAATGAATACCGATAGTACAGTATTGTTTTAAATACCGGTTTGAATCGGTATACCGATAATATCAAAATGTATCAGTATATTAAAGTACCGGTATATCGTATCATACCGTTTGGCACAATAACTTAAAAATACCTGTGTATTGGTATCGACGGTATACCGAAAATAGTGTCAGTCCTACATCTATATATGGATAGCATAGGGCTAATGGTATTGAAAATGAATATCGAGAGTACGGTATTGGTTTCAATATTGGTCTGAATCTGTATACCGAATATCCCAAAATATACTGGTGTACTGAAATACTGATATGTACCGGTATATCAAAAATACTGTCTGCCCTATCGTTATATTGTATCATACGCTTTTTATAGTATACCTTTTAGCACAATAATTTAAAAATACCGGTGTATTGACTGTATACCGGTATTTTTAAGTGATTGTGCCAAATTGACGGTATACCGAAAATACTGTCAGCCTTAATAAAACTATAAACTGTAAAGTATAGTGTAGTGCTAATGTTATATCATCATTGCACATGAATATGTTAAACAGTAAACTATTTTATTAACCGAGTTAATTATGTTTAAATTGTAAAACAACATGTTTTATTTATACAAGAATAAGTACAGAATAAAATACAACTTAAGCAGACACCATACGGCAACACGCATATTTCGTTATAATGCTATCTCCGTCTATCAATCATATTAAACATAAATTATCGTGGTATTTGAGTTAAACATACATATTAATCACTTAATGATCAAATTTAAAGAGAGGAAAATGGTTATACATATTTTTTTACTATATTTTCTGTTGGATAGACGAAGACAACAAATGTGATGTCTTCTTAAATTTATTTTTTTTTTTAACTATATTTATTTTTATTAATTGAAAATATATTTTTAGTTCCACAACCTCAGGCTTATCAAGTCATGCCACCTCAAATGCCACCAAATCCATTTTTGGGTGCTGCTAGAGGAATGATGCAACCACCATTACCTCAGGGTCCGGTATGTAGCATATAATTTTATCTATTTATGTAATTAATTAAATTAATTATTTTAATTTTAGCCTGGAATGAAACATATGATGGAGATATCTGAAGATGAACCACTTATGAAGAAACAGAAGACCGAAGAATCGTTAGAACCTGAAATTCAATTCATGATGAAGTTTAATGTAAATATATTTATATAACTTTAATAATCGCAGAATTCTTTTAACAATAATATGTTTTAGGGTCCAATCATGTTCAATGTGTTAACACCTATGCTTACCGATAAACCTGAATGGTCTCTCAATGGACAACTATTAAATATAACATTACCTCTACAAGAAACAGTAGCTACAATCAAGACGAAAATTCACGAGTTAACTGGAATGCCACCGGGAAAACAAAAACTTCAATGCGACGTATGTAAACCTAATTTAAACTTTAAAAATAACAAATTTAAAATACATTTTTTTTCTTTGTATTTTAGGGATTGTTCTTTAAAGATTCTAATACGTTAGCTTATTACAACATAGGACCTGGTTCAACTATTCATTTACAATTGAAAGAACGTGGAGGGCGTAAAAAATAATCCTACAAAAATGATTTGGATAATGATTTTTAAATATTTTATTACTTGAAATTATACTTGATAATTATTAACAATTATAATTAATAGATATATTACATACAATATTTAAGTAACAACAATATATATATATATAAATAAACGAATGTTTAGATCCAATTTTATTTGTATGTAAATTTGATTGTTTTTTTATTTCACTGTTTCAGATAATAAACTTTTAATAATATTATTGTACCGCTCTACCATTGGAGTGTAAATCTAAAATTAACAATAATAAATTAGGAAATTTTTGTATACATAATATATTTCTAAGACATACTTCATAAGCGTCTTTATGCGGTGAACATGCTAATTTGGGTGGAATCACAGTGCTTATAACCGATTGAAATGAATCATTATAATTACTGTTCTTACTTTGCATAAGACTGTGTTTTGCTTGATAAGCAGCTCCCAAAAGTGCAGAATTTGCAGCCTCCTGTAATTTAATTTATTTAATATGAAATTTTGAATCTAAATTAAATTCATATACAAACTTGTGTATAAACAGGTGTGTTGAATACGTCAGATAATATTTGCAATATTGTATTATTTGTAGAAGCACCTCCAGTAGCAATGATCCTAGTCTTTTCATCTGTTTCATTATTACATAATATATTATAAACCTATTAAGAGAAATGTCGCACATTTACAAACCTATAATATATCCTAAGTGCTCGGTATGGGCTCTTTTGGCTATGAACTGTCCTTCGATTAATGCCTTGACTTCTATTTCTCTACTGGGGAACCTGTCTAAAGGCTCATCATTCTTATCGAAACGATAGTCACCTTGTATCCACGGAATGATTTCTTGTTCATCATAATATAAACCTAAATAACCAAAATTTCCCCTGGGTGTCCTTTCCAACAAAGTATTGAAGTGGTCCCACGATTCATTGGCATAGTGATTTCTTAATCGTTCCCGGGTCAATGATCCGTTTTTGAAACTTTAAAAACATTGGATTAAACTAATTAATATTATTTCTACTTTTTAGCACTCATATTTACCACAATAGCACCATGTATGCATCTCTGTTGATCGGACTGACTAAGACATGCCCTTCCATGAGACATCTCGGCTCGTCTAGCGACAAAAACAAGGTGTCACTGGTACCTAGACTTATGGCTATGTCGTTTTTGCTCAAGCACAGACCAGCTAACGAAGCTGGATTGTCGCCGGTAAATGATGCAACTCTGCATTCAGAACTAAACCCGAACCTTTCCACATAATAATTACTAATTGGACCCAAATCAGTACCAGACGGCACGGTTTTCCCTAATCTGGCCTCTAGCCCCGGCGCACACGCCTAAATTTTACAGAGGAAAAACTTCAGAAACATTTCTAAATGATAAAATTCACATTTTTTGTTCGTGTAGCGCACAATGGGTAATTACTTCCAAACACTTTTTGGACCACTCCTTAGTCTTGATGTCCAACAGATTCATTCCAGATCCGTCCGACCAATCGATCGGTGCGTAAGCCCCGAGAAACAGGGAACAACCAAAACTGCTTACCAACGATATCCTCTAGAAAATAATGTTTCAATTTCATTAATTTGAACAAATGACAATTGCGTATAAAATATTCATTATTATTAATTAGTCTCTAACTTCCGTGTTCTGGTAGGCTCCTGGTTTGTTTTCTGACATTTTGGCAATTTGTGGTCCAGAAAATCTCTCGTAGGCCTTCGATCCGGTTAAATCCGCTAATTGCTAGAACCGCATGTAAAAATCATATTAACTAGAGGGTTAGTTACCTAT
This sequence comes from Eriosoma lanigerum, assembly GCA_013282895.1. Lineage (NCBI taxonomy): Eukaryota > Metazoa > Arthropoda > Insecta > Hemiptera > Aphididae > Eriosoma > Eriosoma lanigerum. The sequence goes on from CM023360.1 coordinate 39,274,127, forward strand.
CTACGTTTCAAGAGTTATTATGATGCAAGAATAAGAATTTTACTTGTGGTCCTCCAACGGCGTTTTCTAGTTTTTCACATTGTTTAGTGGTACTCGAATCCATCCAAACGGGAGAATTGACTACGGAAAAACAAGAAGCCAACTGGGTGTGTAAAAATCCCGAAGGGTTCAACGTTTTCAGCGTTTTTTCTGAACCGTTTGTCCAATAAACCGTGCCATGTTGCTGTAAAGTTATATTTCATTAACGCTCATCTTAGATGACAATATCTGGCACGATAAATTGAAAAAAACAAATACAATATATCAAATTATTATACGGTGTCTCACAAAATCGCAAGGATTTTTAACAACTCCTAGATCAGTAGTGATCAATAGGGGAAATATCAGGCGACAAACGTTTGTTTTATTGCAATTTTTAGAAATTATATTTTTTAAATATTTTACGCTTATACGAAGGTACAAAGTTAAAAGTCAACTATTGTTTGTACAAAGCTACTCGAAAAAATAGTAAAATAAGAAAATAAAAAAAAAAAACGAGTCATAAGGCTAAGAATAGGAGGATTTTAAAACTGAAAAAGTATAAAAAGTTTCCCTGTAAAAAATGCTGATAATTTTATTTTTGTATTCTATTATTAATAATTAATAATTGTAGAAAAAATATAATTGTGAGAAATGCTCTAGAAAACCCACATAATGACCTTAAAAGTTAAATTTAATGAAAAATAAAAAATAAAAATCATTATTTACTTTTAACACGTTTTAGAACATAATAAAAAAATAATAATAACCATTTACATGTGCATTTATAATTCAATTAAGATTTCTTATTTTTTTTCAATAACAACGATTAGGTTAAGTAAGGTGTCCCACCTACCCTCCTAATCATTATATAATAAAATGATTCTCTTCAAAAAAATTCGTAATATTTATAAGAAAAAAAGATAATATTTGATATTTAAATGTTATTTTATTTATTTATTAAAATATAGGTAGGTAATTAAAGTAAATTTACGTATAGAATTTACAGTTTTTTTTTTTTTTTTTTTTTTTTGTACGCACACCCAGTCAGTATCAAATTAATGAAGACATGCTTGAGAACACCTTTATTTACTAGTTATCCGCCACTGACCTAATGTGTTAGAGTAGTACTTAAGTATATGTGAGTACCTATAATAACATTTAATTTTCTTTTGTTTGCTTAAAAAAAAAAAAAGGCATTTTTAAAAATTGTCACAACCATAGTCTGAGATCGGGAGGAGGGGCTTAGCCTCAAAACTCATCAAAGCCCTCCCCACAAAAAAGATCAATTAGCTATTATTTAAAGGTTAAAGCCATCATGAATCACTGCGTCAATAATTTTTAGCCTCCCCAAAAATTTAATCAAATCTCCGTCTATGATGGTCACAATCAATCACAGTTTCGGAACTTTTGATTTGCAGGTTTTACGCTCGAAAATCTAATGAAAATTACCTACGTCCTATAATATTATATAATAGGTCGATTTTTACATGCAAATCAATTATTGGTACCGAAAAAAAAAATATATATATATATATACTCTTAAACTTGTCCAAGTATAATGATAATAATTCGAAAGTATTTTAGAATTTTTGTGAAAACGTCACGGCGTGTTAGGTACTTACCTGTCCGGAGCCAGAAATCGCGGCGACGGTGCTCAAATCTGCACCGCACACTTGCAAACGATCCAACAACACGTCCAAGGCTTTGACCCACATGACCGTGGGTGCCGTTACCTCGCGGTGATGTTTGTCTTTGCCTCTGATCACGCCACCGTGAGTCCGGAACTCCTGGAGCTCCGTGTCGAAATGCACGGTGGCCTCGAAGATCTTTCGCAGAGAATCATCGACGATCATTCCTTTTAACTATTGTTTTTTTTTTTTTTTTTAAAAAAAATCGTATATTAGATTATACGCTCGTTGTAATTAATTTATAGTTCTCATAAAATGTCTCTATCTTAAACTTGTATATGTACCTCCATATTTCTTTATTTATTTATATTAAATTAAACGGCAGTATACAAAATGTTAAGTATATGTGTAAGTACAATATTAATGTGAGTGAGAGGAAAAAAAATACATAAAAATAAAGAAAATATTTAAAAGTGATGTGTAATTGTGATGAGATAGAAATATATACAACCAGTGCTGTAACTAGGGGTCATTAGACCCTCTAGCAAGCTCAAATTATGAGCCCACCACTTTAAAAAAAAATGTCCATTCTTTATCGAATCATTCTACTGTAATAAATCGTGTTAGAAATATTGAAATTAATATTAAAAATTTAACAATCATTAAATATTTTAATTATTATTTTGGTAACAGCTTTTGAGTATGGGCCCCCTAAAATCTAAAAGTATGGTGGGCCTCGGTGCAATGAACCGCAGTTTCTAAGGCACTTAATAATTAAAAATTAATGTCAGATATACGAAGCATCCGGTGTAGTGGGTCATTGTGTTTATAAGAAGTGTTATGGGTAGGTATCGAAAACAAAGAAGAATTACGAGTAGTGTATGAGGGAACTCTAAAATGTATGCTTGAAAGAAGTTCTGGTGCGTCAATGGAGTTGGAAAGAAGAGATTTGAAACAATTTTGCTCTGCAAGCCTTCGGCAAGATGAAAGGGTGCCAATATGTAAGAGATCTCTAATAGAAGTATAGTTATGGGAGATAATTGTGATTTTTAATTAAAACGCTATGTAACCCTTTTAATAGAAACAGCAGTGGCGCCGAAGTTCATTCCTAATCATGTTACGAAATCAATAATATATTATACAGACAACACCACCAATTTTATTTATTTTTTACATGCAGTAGAGAGCTTTAACCCCCCCCCCCCACCCAACAACAACTTATAAATGATTTTATTTTAAAGAAATGTCGATTTTTTATTCTTTAATCTTGTATAATTGTAAATAAAGAATTATTTATTAAATATATCACAAACGACAAACCCCCTTTCGACAACAGGACATTAATATGTATATCAATAGTGTTTAAATATATAGCCTATGTGTATAGGTATGTTTTGTTTATATAACATAAATTTTAAACGAATCTCTAAGTTAGGTTAGGTCGATTGTTTTTTAGCAATTATAATATTATTTATTAACATTTTATCAAAACCATATATATCGATTTATTAACGAAATAAATGTAATTCTTATGATTTTAAATCTAATATTTAATTTGAAATGTGATCGGCCGTCAATATAAAATTGAATTTATATTTTCAGAAATAAAATTACATCAATTGAATTAGTTTGTATAGGACGATTTTTATTCGAAATGATGAATAACGTGATTACCTAAACAAATTTCTGACAACACTGCCCCTTGCCCTTTTGACAATATACAAAATTCGTGTATTCATTATTAAATATTGTCGATTTGTATTATTGTGCTGTCAACTATTGAAATTTTCCAAGAAATAAATTGTATACAAATCGGTGATTTTATAGTTTAAAATAATTTCTGTGTTATGCGATGGAATTTTTGACGAGTCAGATATTTATTTAGTACATAAGACATAACTATTTTTTTAAATACTGCAATTAACCGTAAAATCGGGAGACTTTTGAAAAATATCGTTTTTTTATAATATTCTAAAAGTATTTATTTGAAATAAAACAACAAATAAATTGAACTTTGTACAATTATTTAACATATTTATGTGTTCTAATTAACAACCTTTATAATTTGAAATTGTAAAAAAATATTTCTAAACATAATATTATAATTGCGTAAATTTAACTCTTAAACTATGCACATAGCACATCTATATAGTTTACAGTTGAAAATATGTTTAATATAAGTATGTTGTATGTATATATTTTTAAACAAATGAATAATGAACGTTTTACTGTTTTAGAGTACCTAGTATACATTGTAATGTTTTTATTTTTATTTATAATATAATTTTTATATCAAAACGTAAACGTTCTCTAAAATATTACCTATTAACTTAGTATAGTATCTATATGCAGCCACGCAGGAACTATTTATAATATAAATTATAATTAAAAATGGACACCACAACTGCATATATTGTATGTCTCTGTCTAAATCCTATAGTAAGCATAGCAAAATTATAGCCACGGAAAACTTAAGATAAATCGTGACGTTTATCACTATAAACTGACACAGCCGTATTTTTTGCTTAGCCACAATTTTTGAAAAGGCGGAAAATTTTTACCTAGACAAGCAAATTTCATCTAATATATATTTTTTATGTAGAACTGAGGCAGCCATCGTGTAATTCGTCATAAAGTCGACATTTAATTACAAAAAAAATTATTAATGATTTTAATTTTTGTGCATTTCATGATTTTATTATGTAGGTATTTCTACCTATATTTGAATAGAAATAAGGTTACATTTTTATTTTATTTGATTATTTGTTTTATTTAAAAACATATGGGTTCGTTTTTTTAAGGAGGGGTGGCGAAATCGTGATGCCAGGGGCGCAAAAGTATAAATATGGCACTGTAAACTGATAAGAATTGAAACACTTATAATAATTAAAGAGATAAGCTTTTTGTAAATTATTTCATCTGATATTATTATACCGTATAGTTGGTATACGCGTTTCAAGTACCTACCTATTTTTATATTATAATTTGCTACCTATAACTTAAAATTTCCATTATCAGGAATGTTCCATTCATATTATAATATGACGTACCTAGTTAGACTATTATAGTTTCAATCTAAACGCTAAAATTTAAGTTTTGCGTATCTGTGATTTTACTATATAATAATAATTAATTATTACAGAAATATATTCCAATTACCTTTGAATTAAAATTTTATATAGGACATTATTATCTTTCAAATAATATAATATATTCAATTCAATTGTATACAATTATTATTATTCCTGTTTAGATGGACGGAAACAATAATCGCCCTTTAAAATTTTAAATTACATTACAATTTTTATTTCATTAAGAGTTTTATTTCATTGTGAAATACGTATAGAAAGCCAGCTCGTTCAAACGTTATCACGATTTTTCATTAACTTTTAACAATACTACATACTGTACAATGTCATAATATTATTTATTTTGTATTAATTAAAAGAGTAATTCTCTTATCTTATTTTAGATAAAAAGTTTATTGACTATTCATAGTTTAGTAGAGAAATAAAGCGAGTAATTAATAATAAATTAAGTATGTGTGTGAGTATATGCACCATGTAAAGTATTGCCATTGTAAAATTTAATAAATTATTTTAGCCTTTACCATTCAATTTGTATATTTTATTATAGTTATTAATTTAATATATTACATTCGAAACATAATTATATATGTCTGTGACTTATCGATTTTATTAGACCAAATAATATTACCTATTTTAATTTCAAAGTATAAGTATGAATATATCATATTTTATAGAATTATAAATAGGTAATACAATATTTATACTATAAATAAAAAAAAAAATTAATGTATTCGATGATAATAATTATTTTTTACGGCTGGTTCAAAATTATTTTCATAAAACATTGACGAACCACAGCTAATATACATTATAATAAAAAAAAAAAAAATGTGTTACCTAGTGTATTTCTATCGCCTACAGAAATCGCGTTGCCGCACCTCAATACTAAACTTGTCGAAAATATGAAACTATTATACTGAATACAAAAATCGTTTATCGCTTGCTACATAACTATTCGCTATCGTAAACGTTTATTTTTTCTCAAAAACGATTGTCATGATTCATAATAAATATTTAAATCTATACTATTTGAATATGTCAAAATCGTGCGGACAATAATAATACTATGAGTTCGTACGAATTATCGTATTTTGTATAAACCAAAAATTAATACTAACAGGTGAAGAATATGACGATTTATAATATTTATTTTTGAATCTATAGTTTATACCTGTTGAGTGCTGAAGTCCAGTCCCAAGTACGTAGGCATGTCGGAGTTGTCTTGATAGACGTTTTGATGAAGTCCATCGTCGTTCACCGGCAGCGGTACGCTCGCCATCGTCGACTTCGTCACCGAACAGTGACGACGAACTCACGAAGACTACGTAATTATTATTATTATCTCCTCTACGGTCGCGGTTGAGGTTCAAACTTCCGGGCGGCAGAACAGTCGCAGCGAGTAAACCACCACCGCGGTCCAAGTACAATGGTGGTGTTGTTACTGTAATAATGTTATAAATATTTTTAATGAAATGACAATGACTGGCGCTCGAGTCTAGATAAGACAATATTATTGTAATAATAATTTATTTTATTAATTATTATTAATTGGTAATTATTGTCGAATCGTGGTAGGACGTATCAGTGATAATATAATTATTATGAAAATTTAAGGATGATCGCAACCGCGGTATAACGAATAACTAACGCGCGCAATCGCGTAGACATTGACATTGTACGCAACCGGTCTAAAATACTATACTATTCGGTCACGGAAACCATTGCGACTGCAGTCGTGATTCGTATACCTTCTTCTTACCTTCGCGGCGGCGGCGGCGGCGGTCGTCGTTAGTCGACGAGCGGCGAGAAGTCGTGAAGAAGAAAAAAAAAACGGTGTATAAACGTTATTCGGACCGTGACGCACTGCCGACAATAATAATATTATAATTATTTATTGTAAAAATAAGATATATACACCGCGGACGCTGTGTATGCATATGCGTGAGTGTGTGACGTACGTGTATTATACGACCGGGGTTGGGCAGTATACTCGATCAGTTATAATGTGATATGTATCGAAGTTATGTAACAAAGTTTCAGAAATTGTAGTTTGTATAACAATTAATTAGTTTAAATTTTAAATGTTTATAAAAGCTTGACTGTGTTTTTTTTTTTAATTACACTTAGTATATAAAATTACTTCATGATATTATTATTATTATTATTTTTATTACTTGTTTTACTATTCAGTACAGGTATGCTGTACATAATTTTTTACCAACACAATGACAATACGTTAAAGAGCGTCCGCGGGGAGAGGGGCAAATAAGGGCAGTTTCCCCTCTTTGGATTTTTTTGGCTCCATTCTCAATTATCATAATCATTACGTACAAGTAATACAAAGTCACAAAATAAATATTTTTACATTATTAAATTATTATTACCTATATACGTAGTAGGTACCTATGACAGAAAGCATTTCACAAACCACAATTTGGTACTAATCTGATAGCGAAATTGAAAATTTGAAAAATTAAACTATTTTGCCCCCCTTGACAAATTTCTACGGACGCCCTTGAACACGTCGAATATGTTACAGTTTAGCGGTTATGTTAAGGTCAACCAAATATCCTTATAATACTACTTGAAAAAAAATATGCATTTTTCGGTTTCCTTGAAATCTCGCAGTTTATTATAATGAAGCGTTTTGTAAATAATTCATTATACTTTTACAGTTTATAACAATTTTTCGATTAAAATTACTTAAAATATTATGTGATGTGCTGGCACACATAATTTATAATAATATGTTCAGAGTCCAGTAAGTCGTGTTACCTTTCGTTATACCTAAATATATGTTGTGTGTTTTAATATAACTTGTAACTTAAAATTTAACTTCGACAAAAAATATATGTAACTGTATAACTAACTGATATAGTTATTTTAAATAATTATAACTTGTAACCAGATAAGTACTCCAAATTAGAATAATTTGTAATTTATATATCTAGATACGTAGTATTATTATGTAACTTGCAAACCCTGTATAAGACTGAATCAATGGCGAACTGGCGAGTTGAGAGCGCTTATAAAGATCACTTGCTCCACAATTAAAAGAGTTGGGCGGTGGAGGTCGAGTGTTATTATTTGAAATTCAATTATGAGTATAGATATACATTTATATTTAAATATTTTATATGACACGCTAGATTAAATGTTTTTTGTGGAGCACCCAAAATTAATTTTTACTCCTCACAAAATAATAGCTCGACACGCTACTGATACAAATTATTATAATTTATAATAATAATTATTATACGAATACTCTCCCGTTTCCGTCGCAGATCGTCAGTTCGTCATTGCATTTTACGGGCTTACGGCCGTCAGCGGATGTCGTCAAAAATAAATACGATGCTATGTATCGTCGTAATTTTTCGTTTTTCGGTTATTTAAATTATATCGTTATACATGATACATAACATACGAAATAGCGCGTTTAATAGGTACAAAGAAAGGTTACATATCAAAGGTTAGAAAAAACCGGATTGGCCTCTGAACTTCGATTATCACGAAATTAAAAATCATCATGATTCCAATCAGGCGAAATTATATTAGGTCAATATTTGCGAAAATAATTATTACATTTCCAAAGAATTCATTTACGCAGTTTTAATATCTAGACAAACGACTTTTTTGATACATGGGTACTTAAAAATAGCTAGTAATAACCAGCCCCGGCCTAAGGGGCAGACAGGGTAGGTATTATTCAGGGGTGAAATTTAGGTAGGCACTTTCTAATTTAAAATCTATTTATTGTGATTTTTTATATTGTGTATCAATAAAAATTGTGTATAAATCACTTGATTTTGCTTCCATGGAATCATAGAAAGTTAATTTTTAAACGTTTGTATTTTATATTTTTTTCTAATATTGATTAAATATAAAGTATAAAAGTAGTACGATTTTATTTTTCGTATATAAATTTTTGAATAATAATAAATAAAAAAAATTAGTGAAGTATAATGGGCGGCAAATTGAAGTTCGCCTACCCATCTTGAGTTACTTAGCCGGATCTGGTAATAACTAACAACCGGAGTAAATGAGATAAACATCTGCGTTTGGGGCAGACTAACTTAAAAATATACGAAACTTGTAAGAACAGCTAAGTACTGAATTGTGAATGAATAAACCCAACGGACCGCGTTAAAAATGTTGAAATGGTATTTTGTTGGATAACTGCCACACGTAGCTTGTGGAGATTTGTATCGTTATGTGTTTTTTTTTTTAATATGACAAATCGAAATTATCACGTGGGTAACATTAATTATTTTGTAGATAAATAAATATAAAGCATCATAGATGTAATTAATATGTTTACGTAAATTAAAAAATCGGTGAAATTATTGACCAATGAGAAAATGTCCATTATTTTTCTACTTCAATCGTTACTAGACATCTGTCTTTTGAACTTGACCACTACAAATTGCAATCTATATAATTTTGAAGTTATAATTTACTCGCATAAATAGTAACTACTAACTAGAGCTATATATATATATAATGTATTACGTAATTAGGTACCTACCTACAATTTAAATTTATAAGAATTTATATGGGCTTACTAAAATTCATACATGCAGTTGATTAAAACATTATTAATAGTTAATACCTAAGTACGATAATCAATAACCAAATGAAAACATAATGTGACTTATAGATAATATAGCACATCTGTAGAAAGGTTAATAGAATATAATATTACAAATAAATTATTATTTATTATATATAAATTATAATATAATATACTATTAACCTGGCATATGTATGTAGCCTGTAGTCGATTCTGTAATTCGACAATAACGTATCAAAAAATATCGATAAGAATTCGAGTAACCCAAAGTGTATTGAAAATCGATATCAGGTACCCTTTAATCTGTAGGCTTGATTATGTTCTAAAGTATTTACCATTTAGTATCGTATTATTTAAAAATTAAATTTTTATTAAGACGGATGAATTATGTGTTGTTGTTTATTCAATTAATGTTTTTATTAAGCTTTTTAACTTTGAACTAAATCAAGTTACTTTTTAAAGTAAAACTTTTTAGGTCAACCAAAATTAAAATCGATTTTAAATTTAAACTCTTCTTATATTAACTTAAATATATGTGTTAATAAATTGACTAATTTTCCTTTTGTTGTATTTTGATAAGAAGTTTCAGAAATAAACTTAATTTTTAAGTATCAAGTTGGTACAAAAAAGTGACACATTTTAGTCCTTGTAACCTCTGTACTTTGTCTATTATAGTACAATTTAAACGTATTTTGATGTGTAGCAGTGTAGGTCCACATTTTCATTCAAGTATAATGTATAATTAATACTATACGAATTAATAAGTAATATTGATAAATTAGAGGGTTGTCGAGTTCTTTTACTATTTTATTTCATATTCATTATCATTTGTCTAAAATTACAAATTGAATCTAACAATTGAATTATTATTATAATTTAAAGCTTATATGGTAATTATTTATTATATATTATATGAAAAAAATGTCAATTAGATTTAATAATGATTTAATACCTGGTTGTTTCGTCAACATTTCATCCAAATAAGTATCGTTTTTGCTAACATGAATTTGTATACTGTGTATTGTGTATTATGTTTTTATTAAGTAATTTTATAATTTGAATGAAAACCAGAAATCGTGAAACCAAAATTGAAAAACTGTAAAACTTTCATAGTTTCATTTTTATTTTATTTGAAAAACAAAAAATGAGTGTCGTCTGTATAATGCAGAAAAGCAGAATGACAAAAAATACTCAATACGGATTGATAGTTGATAAATGGTTAATAAAAATAAAAATAATTCTATTCTGTGATACATTCACGAAATTTATACATTTAATCCTTTATCAATGTATACACGATTTATCGTTATCAATTTATAAATAATTATGATAACAGATAAAATGATAACTATAAATAATAATAATAATAGTAATAATTATAATAACTATAATATCTATTTATGTAAATAAATATCTATTATTAATTAATAATTATTATCTTTTATATTATGCTATAGAAAGTATGTAGAAATAAGAAATATTGACATTTAGGCAACAGCTAATAGGTTTATATTTCAAATCATGAGTAATAGGCAACAGTTTGGGAGTTAGGATTGCTGGTATTATCTTGATTGTTGATTGTTTGATCCTTACTAAAACTGACTATGCCACCAGTTAAAGGGACTTGCATGGAAATGTGTCCTAAGGAGGAAATTACTATGTGTGTAGTACTGTAGTGTTAAATATTTATAATAAATATTATGTTAATAATGTTAATTTATTGCTTTCTCTAGGCGAATAACTCAAAAACTTGTACACCAGTTGGAATGTAAGCCTAACAAAATGGTCAAGTGCTATAGTCGATCAGCTGCTGGACGTACATTAAATAAATCTCATATCTTAAGGCCTCCATCAATATTGAAGAATACGATTTCATATCTTTTGAAAGAGTAATATTAATCATAATTTGAAATTATTATATATCATTTTTTCGGATCTATTTCTTTAATTGTATACTTACTGAAATTTTAGACCTATAAAAAGTTCCATTTTCATAATGTATACAATCGAATAAATAAATTCGTAAAAGAGAAAATTAATATTTCAGTACATAAAAACTTGAGCTTCAATCAAATATTTTGTAAATTTCTAATTATTTTTAGTGTGCTCAAAATTACAAATGTACCGTTCAACATTGTTTACGATTTTATTGATGATCGATTAAATGCTATTAGACAAGATGCAACTATTCAGGAAATTTCTAATCAGGAATGGTTGACTATTTTATCACCTATTGTTCGATTTCATGCATATGCAGCTTATAAGTGTGTTGTAAGTCAATTTAGTATTTAAAGTCGACTAATATGCTACGATATGTCATGTTCTTAGATGTTACAAATATGATGTTAACACATTTGATCCATTTTTAAATATGAAACATTTTCATGAGTGCATTTTAAAAATAGTTAAGATAATGTTAAATGACTGTAACGAATCAACTGATGAGAACCTTTGTTCTGAAATGGTATCTCTTTTGATCATAGCTAATTTAGGCAATTACAATGTTCTTCACCAAGTTTTACCATTTATATCAAAGAAGTAAGTTCACTCATATTATACTTAGTTTACATTATAAGATGAAATTTACAATTTAGTTGGTATAATAATAAAACAATTTATTATTATATTTGTGATTATTTACATGTAATAACGAATTATATTTATTTATAGAAATAATTTAATAAAGAAGACAATGCTATTATCAATAAATATTATGAATGGTCATTTTGAACAGTTATTCAAAACCTACAACGATTTTCCAGCAATACATAAATGTATCCTGGTTGTACAACTACCAATGCTTCGAAAGTATATATAAACATTAGTTAATTGTAAATATTTTAATAATTTTAATTTTATAAAATACATTTTAGATCTATATTAAAATCAATGTGTGTGGGATTTAATTGCAAAAACAATTATATTCCAATTCCAATTTTAACAAAAATTTTACTCCATGATGAAGATCAGGAAACCATTAATGAGTGTAAACATTACAATGTATCAGTGATTGATTATAAATCAGAATTATCTAAGTCATCATTCAACAATGAAGTCGATGAGGTAATACAATGATTTTATAATGTAGTACCTATATATAAAAATGTTTAATTAAAAATTACCATTTTAATTACTTAGCTACAAAATTTTTAAATTACTTAAATATATTAGATAGTACCATTGTTTATAGAATAGAGAATAGATTTTTTTATAATCAATGTTGGAACCTTAATTGGAATCTTGCTGTGTTTTAAAAAAAGTGCTATATCACAACATATAAGATACAGTTAATATTAAATTACTAAATTAGTATTGTTACATTGACAGACACTACGGCAGTAAATCCCGTAATAGATCTCCTATTTATACTTAAATGAATAATTTAAAATATTATTTTAGAAAAAAGTAATATTTGATAGTACATTTTTTTTTTTATATAAATATAGCAAAACTTGGTAAACAAACAAGTAAAAATGCTAAATTATTTTAAAAATGGCCCAAAAATCTAATAAATTTACAAATTTTAAGTTTTCTCTGCTATTTTTAAATATCTCATAAAAATATGCAAATACCAGTAAATTTCCGATAACCAATATACTTTTTTTTTAATGTGCACCATATTTAATGAATTCATATTTTTATGGTATGTTTTGTTGACTTAAACTTATGTCCACTAGTACAAATTTACAAGTACCTATTCAATTAAATAGTTTATAAATTATAAATAAATAAAGAATATATATTTTATTTATAAGTCCTTTGTTTTTTAAATTTTAGTTTCATTTAATAAAAAAAATCATGTTCGATGTAGATGTATCAACGATGATTCTCAATACCTAGTATCTAAGAAATGTAAGTATATACAATTATTATAATAATCAATAAATTATTACTTGAAATATTTATTTATTGTTCACTAAGTTATTTTGTGTAAAATAAACATTTTTTTAAGAAATTGGGCATTAGTTTATTGTTTTAAGTTATTTATGCCATGTTTAATGGACAAAACCTCAAAATTGTTACTGATTAAAATTTGTTTAATATAGGTACCAGTAAAGATCGATTAAGTTTACTGTGTTCTAATTTTATACAGTTAATTTAAAACTGTTAGTATAATAATTGTAATTGTAATTTAATTACATTGTCCAACTTATTGTATTTTTAAATCTAAATAATATTCATTTTTGATTTAAATAGTTATTGATGTTTAACCGGACTCGTATTATTATATACTTTAAAACATTATTGTTAATTTTATTTGATTGTTAATAGATTTAGTAATTATTTCTATTACTTATAGTTACACAAGAGATTTTTATATTAAACAGTAATAACTTTATAGTATCAACTTGTTATGTATAAGACGTTATAACCATTTGTTACTGTGCGTGATAGTCTCTTTTCAATGGAGATTATCAGAGATAGGGTAACTTTGAATATAGATATTAAAACGTAAAAATTACTAAAACTTATCACTTTAGGTAGTACAAATCTACCAAAGGACATTCGAAGCTTCTACAGTTTTATAGTACCTATTTTATTAGACTCTAATGGTTTCATCAGGGGGCCTGGGTACCTATAGACCCAAGCAGGAATTCCTTTTTGGGACCTAATAACATGTAAACAAATTATCAAACTAAAGATTATTTGGTTAAGGTTATTAGCATCTTCCATAAATTCTTTATGGAATTTTCAGCTCTTATTGCTTCCCCAGATATAAATTCAGGTATTATTAATGACACATGTCTATATGAATCAATTATATTGACATCAATATATATTTTTGGAATAAAAATTGTAAAACAAAACATTCTAAATAATTCATTAAAATAATGTTCAATAACATTTTAATAGTTATATAGTGTTGTGGTAAAAAAATTGAGGGCCCAGGAACTATAATATGACAGGGGCGTAGAGAGGAATACCTGTCCCCCTTCCCTGGCCAGGTCGACCTAGGTTTCTATTAATATAATATAATATTAATTTAATGTAAAAATGTTAATTAAATATGAAATAAAATACAATTATTATCGACGAAAATATATATTTTGTGAGTTAAAAAAAAAAAAATTAAATATACACAAGTATTTATGAGCTGTACATAAATTTATAATTTAACGCAACATTCTGTATTGGGATATGGAGGCAATTTTAATTGGTATTTTTCTTCCAATTCTTTGGGAACAAATCTTCCGCCCAAATAGTGGTATTTTCCTTTAAAGCTTCTGGCACATTCTTTTGGTGCAGTTAACGAAATCAATAATTCCGGATTAATCGCATCACTTTCAGGAACACCTTCAATACTCCAACCGCTGGGAATATCTATACTACATACTGGTTTGTCAGTCGTCTTAAGCACATCCATAACGGGCAAGAAATTTGCACGTACCGGCGGCTTAAAACTGAAACCAAACAATGCGTCTACCAATAGGTCGTAATCGTTCATCTTAGTAGGCAAGGCGTCGGACACTGGCACGCCAGAGGATATGCATTGGTGGACAAGATTATGGTATAGGGGTTTATCAGTGCGTACCGGATAATACACATCCGACGAGTAACCGAAGAGTTTCATATGTCTAGCGCAAACCAATCCGTCACCACCATTGTTGCCGGGCCCGCAAAGCACCAATACTTTGTTATGACCATTGGGTGGAAAACATTTGTGTATAGCCACTGCACAGCTTAAACCGGCGAGTTCCATCAACTGATCAACGCTAAATTTGTATATATTGAACAGTTCCTGATCTATATTGATAGCCTCGTCTTGTTTTAGATATTTTACCATTGTGATCGAACTTTTAGATACAATATTGTTCGATATAAATTTCCGAAGACCGTTCGAAATATTTACCATTAAAATAAATAAATAAAACTCGGACGTTTATAAGTTATGACTGTAACGAATAACTTCCTCAACTTCCTTTCATATAATTCTATAGTTCCATAACCTGCGGTTTTGACTTGATTTACAAACAATATTGCACAACGGGTAATTATACAGAGATAACACACTGATTTTGTGTTATCACTGAATATAATTTAAAAATAACAGGTACTATGTGCATATTAGTTATTATTAATTATTAGTATTTTTAAATGCTAGTATTTATAATCAATGGTATTTGTAATTTTTCTAACGAGTTATCTCTTTTCTATAGTTATAACTTTTTAAGCATTAAAAATGAAAACATCTCTAAATATTGAATATATTATAAATATTAAATGGATATGTTAATCTCTTCAAAATTCTTGTCTCTTGTCTGTAATTTTTATACTAGATATTTAAGTTTTATATTTACATTCAATGCCACAATTTTTGTTTATCGTACTTCTTATGGTTATTTTGCCAAACGTTAAAAACAGCAAATTGGGCGCTAACAATCTGAAATCTTTATTTACAGTTATTAGAAAAGTAGGTATTTCTAAAAGTACTAAAGTACTAAAATAAATCTTTCGTTAATAATAAAAACAATTTTTTTACCAACTATTTAAAATGGTAATGTGAAAAATAATTTTTAATCATTGACAAAATTATTTTATTAAAAATAAACAGTTCTTATTTAAAAATTTAAATAAATTTAATTGGGTGAACAATTAAAATTAAAATGTAATAATAAAACATGGAAAATTATTCCAATAATATAACTTGCTAAGTAAAAGGTTTAAGAGTAAAAGCACTTGCAATCAAAATTTTAAATGTTATTAGTGTATGTCGTATGGTGAGAAATAACAAGTGCGGTAAAGAATCGTTTTATTTGATATAAAAATGCATTTGTTGTAATAAAAAATGCAAAAATAACTATAAATATTATGATTAAATTCAGAGCCGTAACAACCAAAAATAGTGCCAGGGGCAAAATTTCAAAATGCGCCCATTAAAAAATTATATAAATTAAATATAAATTCTAATATAAATTAGAATTAATTCTTATAAAAAAAATTTTAAACTATAATATAAGTAAATAAATGAGTTGTTTAGTAATTCTATTCAAATTAATAACTCATTAATTAAAAAAAAAAATATTTGCATTATAAGTTTTCAATTTAATTTGCGCCCGGGACACAAGAACCTTTCGCTCACCCCTCCTCCCACCATTGATACGGTTCTGATTATATCGATTATATTTCTGCATTGATTATAAATACTACTAGTAGTGTATATAATCAATAATTTCTGTTCTATACATCTTTGTGACTATAGACTATAGAGGCTATTAAACGTTCGATGCAACACGTAAAATGTTGCTGATTTAATCATATAAATATTTTATTACAATGTACTAAATTTCTAGCTTAGTGTTGGTAGATATGAAAAAGAAAAATATTACAATCATAACAAGTATATTATTATAGCACAGTTCTCTTCCCTAAAAAAAGAACATACAAAAAACGCAACTGAAACATGAATGCAACCATTGGTGGTCATATGTCAGATGTTATATTCCATACATAAATCGGAGAGTATACTATATGTTAATATAATTTTTTTGTTATCATTTTTTAAATAAAGTAATAACGAGATTAAATTCGGCGTTCTTAATGAAACATTCTATATGTGTGGATTTTAAAACGAGGCGGGAAACATTTAGAATTGTTTGATTTATTAGAAGAGTTACGTTGGCGACACTGATTTTTTATTACGTATATATGGTCATGTTGTGCGTTTATCACCGGCCGTGCAGCAACCTTCCTCAGCGGCTAAGCCCGAGACCTGTATCCTGCAGTCGTGAACAGCAGGGTTATAAATTTATAACAATATTATCTATATTGAATCTATCTTATTTATCTATCTACATTAAATTTTTTAATTCCGTGTCGTGAATTGTGAGAACTTTAAACATTAACTTATATTACATTTTTTATTTTCCATTTCTGTAACGAGAAAACAATGTGATTTAACTAGTACATAATTAAATCCGTTTACATTGAAATTAAAATAACGCATGCGTTTCATAATATTTTTCACAAATCTGTTCAGTTAGTCGTTGGAAATGTCTCAGAGGTTTTTTACCATATCGAAAAAAGTCGAAAGGCTGTTGATGAACGGAATTCGTACCGGCCGAATAGATAATTTTGCAGTAAGTATGCATATTGCTTGTGTAAATCACTAGTGTTATCACTGAAGAAAATTTATCTGTTTTTGGATAAAAAAAGTATTTTTTCTTATAAATATTTCTTTGTTGGTTTTATAGCTAAACCGCCAATTGAGTCTCTTGAGCAGACGTCAAGTGTTGCCGAGTCTGAGCACGGTGCTCAAACAGTGGACAAATTTATGTGAAAAACCGCCATCAGGGTTTGAAAAATATTTTGACAAAGATAAGAAATCTAAAGATGACGATAAAGCTGATAGCCGTCCAAAAAGATCAAGTCCATTTGACAATGAGTTTAAAAAACGTGTGAACCGAATGTCACAAGGGTAAATAATTTAATTGTACTTAAGTACCTATTCGATCAAAATATATACAACATATTAATGAAAAATGTGAAATGAAATAATATCTAAGAGGATGTATGTGTTTTATTTCATGTTTCTATAACGAGCAATATATCAAAACCAAATATACAAATTAATTTCTCAAATTGTACCGTTTATATTAATTTAAATTTAAAGTGTAGAACTTTTATGAGAATAGTTTAGTTATTTTATTAAATATGAACCGATAAAAAAGTAATACCAATTATAAAAATCAAAAAAACCTAACTCAGTACTTTATCACTTTGTCACACACGGAAATGAAAATCATGCTGGTATCTTTATTAGATAACACTATACACATTTGTTGTTTTTGCTTACATACACTCACATAACATGAAAAATCTACATCACTCATTCTTACTACAGTTTATTTATAATTCATATTTGAGTCCATTTATTTATTTTATAATTTGTTGAGAAGAATATAAACTGTGCTCTAGAATTTATTTTTTATTTTAATTTTAAAATATGTTAGTAGTATTTTAATAATGAATTATATTTACTACTCATAACTTGTTTACATATATTACAAACATACTGTACTTATTTGTTTTCTCTACATATTTGATAATAATTAGGTTAAAAATTCCAATTCCAGTAAAAATTATATTATTCTCTAGGAAGATCAAAACTTCATTGACTAATTTATGAATAATGAATTATTGAGTGATTTAATTTAATTATTAATTGGGTTCGGCAAACTATATTATATCCAACCACTTTTGTTTAGGATGTATGCTATTAGTATGTATGTTTTGCACTAATAGACTAAAATTTACTTAGTATTATATATATTATATATTTTGTTTTATACATATAATATATATTTTGTTTTATACATATATTTGCTTCTCTAAGTCTTTAAATTTTTCAATTTACTTCATGTTTATTCCATCTGGGATCAGGTTTGGCTGAGTGGTTTAATTACATGTTTTGATGTATGAGTGTTTAATTCAACTCCTTGGTATCTACGGGTTTATTGGGTTTTCTCTTACATCTATAATAAATATGTATATAAAAAAAAAATGATAAATATTGAATTTAGTATTTTTAATACTAAATTATTAATTATATTATAGAATTCAACAATTTAGTATAAAATTAACATTAGCTTTATCCGTGATAAATTTTTAACTGTTGAAGGGGACTGAGATTTTTCTTTGTGTTAATTATTATTTTCTGCTATGATCAGAAAATATTTTAACTAACTGTATTTGGTGGAATTGGCATGCAATGTTTGCAATGTGTAATGTTCCTTGGAAATAGTTTGGTTAATGGTTATATACTGGTTGTTTCACCAGTGGAATTAAAACAAGTTACATTTTACATAATGCATACGAATTGTTTATTTATAATATTATTTTTTCAATAGATCTGGTTCTTCTGGTGATTCTGAAAAGGAGAAATGGATTCTTTACAGTGTAGCTGGAGCTATTGGCTTAATTAGTCTTCTTGCATTTTACAATATGAGTTACAAAGAAATAACATGGAAAGATTTCGTTAACAAGTAAGAATTTCTAGTAATTACCATTATTCAATAATGGATAATTTTGAATAAATTTATTATTCTAATAAAAATACTCATATTATAACATTTTTGACATAAAAAAAATTTCCCATGTCAACGATGATGAGTAATTTATAATAGTTAATGTCAGAAGCAAATCACAGTATCTATATTTTTTTAAACATTAAACATATAATTATGTTTATTGTTTTCAGTTATTTGAATCGACATGTTGTAGATAAATTAGAAGTTGTTAACAAGAAATGGGTTAGAGTTAATCTTCAGCCAGGGTCTTCTATTGATGGAAATGTAAGATAAAATTTAACTATTTATTGTATGTTATATTAATTTTAATTTTACACTTAGGCAACTTTGTGGTTCAATATTGGCAGTGTCGATTCTTTTGAAAGAAGTTTAGAAAATGCACAAGTTGAATTAAATCTGGAGCCAGCCAATTTTATACCAGTAGTCTATAAGACTGAATTGGAAGCTAGCAGTTTTTCTGGGTTCCTTCCAACTTTATTATTTATTGGATTTTTACTGTTTATGATGAGAAGATCAGCTGAAATGATGACTGGTCGTGGAAGAAAAGGAGGTGGGTTATTTGGTGGTGTAATGGATTCAACAGCCAAACTGGTAGATCCAAAAGACATTGATGTCCGTTTTAAGTAAAGTGGTCATTTTTATTAAATTATTTGTACCGTGTCTTTAATTGTCATATTGTTTCAGGGATGTTGCTGGTTGTGAAGAAGCCAAAATAGAAATAATGGAGTTTGTAAACTTTTTGAAAAATCCACAACAATATTTGGATCTTGGGGCCAAAATTCCAAAAGGAGCAATGCTTACTGGTAATCTTATGCTCTATTGGATATAAATATATATATATGTATTAATTATATGCTTTTGTCTTAATATTTAGGACCTCCGGGTACCGGTAAGACGTTACTTGCCAAAGCAACTGCTGGCGAAGCAGATGTACCCTTTTTATCTGTTTCTGGTTCAGAATTTTTGGAAATGTTTGTTGGTGTTGGTCCATCTAGAGTTAGAGATATGTTCACTATGGCTCGTAAACACGCTCCATGTATATTGTTTATTGATGAAATTGATGCTGTTGGTAAAAAAAGAGGTGGTCGTAATGTAGGTGGTCACTCTGAACAAGAAAACACTTTAAATCAACTGCTTGTTGAAATGGATGGTATGCTGTTATTAAATTATAGTAGATATGCTGTACGAATATACTTATGTTTGTTTTTATGTATATATTAGGGTTTAACACAACTACTAATGTAGTGGTTTTAGCTGCTACAAACAGAGTAGATGTTTTAGATCAAGCACTCTTACGTCCTGGTCGTTTCGACCGACAGATATATGTTCCAGCACCAGATATTAAAGGTCGTGCTTCTATTTTTGGTGTTCATTTGAAACCATTAAAAACTGATTTAAATTTATTAGAAACTGCAAGAAAAATGGCAGCTCGCACTCCTGGTTTTACAGGTATGATAATTATAATTGTAATAAAGAAGTTCATAAATTTTATGTTATAATTATTAAAAAATTAATTTTTTTAGGGGCGGATATTGCTAATGTATGTAATGAAGCCGCACTAATAGCCGCTAGGGATTTAGCTTCTAGTATTACAATAAAACATTTTGAACAAGCTATTGAACGGGTGGTAGCTGGTATGGAAAAAAAGAGCAGAGTTTTGCAAGTGGAAGAGAAGAAAATTGTCGCATATCATGAGGCTGGTCACGCTGTTTGCGGTTGGTTCTTACAATATGCAGATCCACTATTAAAAGTATTGTAAAATATAATTTAATATAAAATTGTATGTCGATTTGTTATCATAAATTATTTGTACAATATTAAATGTTGAGAATCATGGTCAAAGCCAACCGTAGAAATATATTTTGGGGGGGCTTCAAGCCTCGAATAAATGAACATCACTATTTTTAATACATTCTCAGTATAAAAACTAAAAATTGTAAATCATAAATCAAAATTAATAACACAATATAATTATATACAAAAAAGGATTGTTTATTTTTTAAAAAAATAAAATTTAATCATAAAGTTATCCATAAAAGTAGGATTTTGCTTTTGTGAACTCATATTTAATTTAAAATCTACTTATTTGTTTTTATGTTAAACAACTAAACAGAAAAAAAATCATATTACAATTATCTATCGAGGGTAGTCACTTAAAATATAGGTTAACTTGAAAACTGATCAAGACAAAAAATGCATTTAATACCACAACAAATTACCCCTACATGAATACTTTATTGTTGGTAATAAATAATGTACCTATTGTATATTTTATGACCATATGTTTTGAATCTCTTGTATGCTCTTTGCTATTTCGTTCCTTACCCCTACACTCCGTATAGCGATAACCACGTGCCAGTGACGACATGCCCCTATCATGCTGGGCCACTTTCTTGTTTTCTGGCATCCAGTCGATACAGTGTACCTACTTTGTTACTCTACGTTGTGTTTCTTTTTGATTCCTACGAATTATTTTTCCGATTTCAAATATTTCTAATTAATTTCACCAATTTAAACAAATATAAAATAAAATAGTGGGCTTGCATGACCCCTTCCAGTCCCTCATGTGAGCGTCCTTAATCATAGTACATAAATCTAAAACTAAATTTCTTATTAGTTAAATTATGATAGTTTAATTTTTTATGTAATATAATAAAATCATTATTAAATCATTATTTTAAAAAACTGATTGTTTTTATGAAATGTATTTTCAAAGCTTTATGATATGTAAAATTATGAAAGGATATCTCTTCCACATTTTCTTTTACCGTTACCCGATCTTCCAATATATACAACCAATATTAAATCGATATCAATATATGTTAAAAAAATAACTTTTTTAGCCAAAAACTATTAACCAATTCCACATACTGACACTCAATAAAACATAACAACTCAGTACTCATTACTTAGTAGTATTGTTCATCAATTATTAATAATTATTAAGAATAAAGTCTTATTTGCAAATAAACTATAATACACATAATATAATATTAACAATTAATAAATAAAAATTAAAAATTGTCGAGTATTTACTATAGAGATAAGATTTAAATTCAATTGATTTTTATGTTTTTTAATTTTACTAGGTTTCAATTATTCCTAGAGGAAAAGGATTAGGTTACGCCCAATATTTGCCCAAAGAACAATATTTATATTCCAAACGCCAGTTGTTTGATCGAATGTGTATGACTCTTGGTGGACGAGTGTCAGAAAAAGTATTTTTTAATGAAATTACGACAGGTGCACAAGACGATTTAAAAAAAGTTACTGAAAATGCTTATGCACAGGTACTAATAATTTTAGTTGAACATTTTAGGCAAATTATTAATATTCTAAAATATTTAATTAATTTTATTTTTAGGTTGCACATTTTGGTATGAACGAGAAAGTGGGTAATCTTAGTTTTGATTTACCTCAACCAGGAGAAATGACTTTTGAAAAACCATATTCGGAAACTACAGCTCATTTAATTGATTCAGAAGTAAAAGAATTGGTTTCCAAAGCCTATGATCATACCATGAAACTAGTAATTAAACATAAGAGTGACATAGAAAAGGTAATACATTTTATTTTAAAATTCCTCCTTTTCCAATTAATCTATTCTGTGCTATATAATACATTAAAACAAATTGACAATATAATTATATTAGATTCTGAGCGGAGCCAGGAACATATTGTTTTTCAAAGATATTTTTTTTTTATGTATGAAAACATTTTTTTGATTAGAAATAATGGTCCAATTACCATAAGTAGGGTATGTTTTCTATAGAAAATTGTATTTAGTTGATACATTATTTAGCTCATTTTTTGAATTTCTCAAAAGTTTTTCCTTAGGAGAAAAAAAACTACCAAAAAATCGGAAAAATTATGATTTCAGTTATTTAAAATTTTTTTATTTCATATAACTATTTAAGTTTTGATCGTAGGGATTTAAAAAATTTTTTGAGTACTATCATAGATAGTTTACACATGTGGTATAATTTAGGAACAGATTGGTTGATTTTTTGACTAAATATAGAGCTTTGAACTTAATTCCAAAAATGTTTCATATTACCTATAATTTTGGGTTTATTGGTTTGAAATTTTTTATAGAAGCGTAATAATATACTACTTTTTATAATATACTTTTTCTAATAATATACAATCTTTTAACAAAATATTTTGAAAATTGTGATTGATAATTTTCATTATGAATTGATAACTTCTTGAATTTTGATTGAGGGGACTTGAAATTTATTTTGAGTATTTAGATAAGTAATTTACACTTGTGGTAAAATTTTTAAATGGATTATCAGTATAATATATTGAGATTCGCTCAGAACCATGTTTTCTAATGCAATATCATTGTCTTCAAATTTTAATAATTATAATAAACCACTAATTTCTCCGAGGACTGAAGGGACGAAGAAAGAACATCCTAAATTGACCTTTCCGCTTTTTTATATTATATTATATTCTCCTATTTTTAAAAAATAATATTTCCTATTATATTAGCAAATTATAATGTTTTTTAGGATATACAAAACCAAATTTTTTCATTATAGATATACCAGAATATAAAAAAATTATAATTTATTATTAATTGTCAGGTTGCTGAAAGATTATTAAAACAAGAAGTTCTCAGCAGAGAAGATATGATTGAACTGTTAGGTGCCAGACCGTTCCAAGAAAAATCAACTTATGAGGAATTTGTAGAAGGAACCGGTTCGATAGATGAAGACACGACATTGCCGAAAGGACTACAAGATTGGAACAAAAGTAGTGAGTCTAAAGACCAAAAGACGCCTAAAGATGATAAAAAGTAGTAAATTATAATTTCGGTTCATGTTTTATGTTACAATGTTAGTGTGTAGTCTGAATAAATATGATGAAAAAGAAGACATTTATACGTTAATTATTCTTTTTCTCATATATTGTATGGTTATTACATTTGTTTGTAATTTATTCAAAAGTCATATTTTACCAATTTTGTGCCTAACTTAAAGAATGTCATATTCACTTAAAATGAATTATGTAATTAGTTGGTTAGTGAACCATGTGTCTGATATAACAGAAGAT
This sequence comes from Eriosoma lanigerum, assembly GCA_013282895.1. Taxonomy (NCBI): domain Eukaryota; kingdom Metazoa; phylum Arthropoda; class Insecta; order Hemiptera; family Aphididae; genus Eriosoma; species Eriosoma lanigerum. The sequence goes on from CM023360.1 coordinate 39,298,524, forward strand.
ATATATCGGTATCCTTGGTATCCTAGAATTGGTTGGTTTTATTCTTTATTATTATTTTGTCAACAAAAGTTAACAATTAAATATATATATGTATAAATCCAAACATAGTGTAAAATTATTTTCATTATGCAATCCACTTGTGTAATGGCAACACAAAATTTATGTACCAAAGTATTGGGTTAATCATTTTTTTGGGAAGTTATAAAATAACGAAAAGCTTTTTTCCTCTAAAATGGCTAAAACAGAATAACAGTAGAAATTTATATTAAAATAAATCAGCTTTGATCTGTGAGACAAGTTTAACATTGTAACATAAAATAGCAGAAGTAAAAAAATGATAAAAATGTCTTATTTATCAAAATTCAGAAGAAGTACACATAGTAGGAAAAAATATATTTGGCATAAATAAGTATTTAAGTAATATTAATTAATAATTACTTATATAATATTGTTATTGTCTTACATAAATTGACTCGAATCTCATATCAGTCTGCAAAAAATTGTAAGTCATAATATTAAAATACTATTATTATATGGTGGGTGTACTTATAAATCTTCAGAATGTAGGAAATATATACATATATAATATGCGTTATTTGTATAACAATACAGATTTAAAAAACAAAACCATGTAAATCCTTCGGGTATTATATTTATGGATACCTACTCGCACTGACACTAGTTTATATGCAAGATTCTATTGTCTATACTATATTTTTTGTTCACACCCTACAAAAGCACAATATGGTAAAAAAAAATGTATATATTTAGAGAACAAAGTGTTGGAAAATCTATGTTTATAATAAAAAAAAAAAAACAATTACATTATATCGTTCTTGTATAATTTACTGTGGCCGTATTTAAATATTATATCCTAAACATTATTTACGTGCTCGTTTTAAATCTATGCAGACATACACACGCATAAGGTGTTGATGATAAAGCTTGGAAAATTGGGAATTCTGATTTTTACAAATCTAAAAAAAAAAAATTTCATTATACATTTAATGTCGAGTTAGACGGTGAGTATTTTTTATATTATCACAAGATGCAAATTATAATATTCTTTAAGTACACCAGATTTTATGGTTTATGTAATTTTATGATTTGTTTTTTTTATATTATTTTATGCGGTTGTGGACACCGGAGAATATATTATTATATGAAAACGTTATTAAATGATTTAATGATGGGTACAATGTACCTGTATTTATACTTGCAATACAGGTTTTACCATGTCGGTAACTGTGATCAATGGTCAGTGGTTACTACTTACCAGGGGCGGCTTTAGATCTTTGCCTGAGGGGGGCCAATATTTTTTTGAATATAAACATACTGGCCTTTAGAAGCTGATGATGATGATGACGACAGATGAAACTTACTCAAACTATAATAAAATTATTTAACACTCAGCAAGTGTAAAACATAAATTAACAGTATATTTATAGTATATGTATATACAGTGTATTTACAATATATTTATAATATTTTGTACTTAGTAGTGTATATGTAGTATATAGTATGCATAAAGTATATGTAATTTTTGAGAAATTCAAATCCTGAAATAAAATGATAAATATTATTTTAGTAGTTTTGAAAATCTTAAGATTTATATTAAACATTTGAATTTCAATAGTTGTTATTTATAATATAAAATCTAAATTTCTGTTTTTCATATTTGCAAATCGATTAATTACATTGTCAATTGATATTTCAAAGTCAAGATGCACATATATTAAAGCAAGCCCAACAAGTCTCTCTTGGCTCATTTGAGAACGTAGCCATGTTTTTAATCTAATGTGTATAAAGAAATAGAGAATAATAGTAGAATTAGAGTAAAATGTCTTGGGGGAGGGGGCATGGCCCTATGCCCCCCCCCCTGAAAACCGCCACTACTACTTACCCAAATGTGCGTTCATATTTATTTTATATTTGTCCCGTGGCGAAATAATATGAAGTAAATCAAATAGTTTGCAGTTTTTATAAATACAAACGATCGATATATTATTATTTATAATATTTTCTCAGTAAAAGTAGATGCATACATTTTTTTTTATCGTAATAATCCTCCGAGCATGCGTTTACGTGCAAAATACAATTTCGCGATATTATAATCTCCTACAGATTGACATAAAGTATAATCTTTTTAAATAAACTATAATAAAATTGTGTTTTCTTTGGAGAGATTTCCGTACGCATCGTCGTATTTTCTCTAATAAAAATATATCGCAGCATAAAATCTGTTTTCTAACAAGTATCATATTCTTGTAAATATTAATGAGAAATAAAATGAACTAGAGCATGTCTTGTGTGTCGTTTAATCCTAACCTAAACAGCAATATACTGCCGTGAAAAATGTAATTATTCGAAAAAGTCAAATGACGTCGTTATGATAAAAAATATCGCGGAAAGTCATACGATATAAAATAACATTATTACGCTTGAAAAAAAATAAAATTACGATTCTATCTTATATATAGTTTATACTTGTTGCTAGACATCTTAATTTTTTTTTATATACTTATCTTAATTTCATGATACGTTGCAGATTTTTAATATTATATATTCATTGCGGATTTAAAACACTACTCAAACAATAATTTTTAATCTGTTTGATGGGTTTTTTAGAATGTGAATTAATTATAAAATTACGCTTTTTCAATTATACGAGTAATAATCGTAATAATCGAAAATAATTTATTATTTTACATTTAGGTTTGTAACCTAACCTTCGGTTGTTATGAGATGATAAAAAGTTATATTTTAAATATTTTGAAAGTATTTAAGTACCTATACTGAATAGAATGGAATAATCTTGGAATATATTGGACAATTTGAATGTTTTGAACTGTATATTTATTCAAGTATTAGGTATCTAGTGTAGTGTATTAAATATATAGTGTATTTTCGCACATATTTTGTTGTAGGTATTGTCAAAACCGTTTTCCGACATATATTTGTTCGTATAGAAGGTTGCAGTTTGATCCGATAATTGTGAATTATTTCAAGTATCTAAACAATACTAGCAGCTAATCTATTGTTTGAGAAAGATTGTGATTTCATAAATAGCATTTTATCACCTATTCCCGTATAGGTCGTGTTGTTTTGGTGTTCCGACAGTTTCTTCGGATATTACAAAAGCAGCACAATACACTTTTTAAATTCTATAATACGTATTACATCTATCTATCTATATATATATATATTTTCGTATTGGATGGACTAAAATTTAATTTTCAAAGCCGACGCGACTATAATGAGAAAAGAGGACACACATATAGATATTATGATAAAATGTAGGTGCATGGAGGGGGGGGGGACACCCGCGATAGGGAGAAAAGTTTCGCGAGATTTATAACTGTTATTTCTGTGCTGTTGGACTGTTTAATTTCACAGATTAATCGTGGGCGCAACCGAAAGCGAATCCGGTTATGTGCACGGAACTTTTTGCATTAAGTGTGTATTTTTTTCCCGTAAAAAATAAAAAAAAACAGATATCAGTATCTGCAAAATTCGCACTTTAGTCGACTATAATAGTCGTCTGTTGTGTTTTTTTTCCGGGTACGCGTGTGCTCGGCGTGGTGCGGTCTAAATGGGGAAAGGAAACTATCCGAACGGAAAGGAAGTAAAATATAGAAACTTTAAAGTTTTAACCGCGAGAGCCGCGTTATAGTACGAGTTATATTCGTCTGTACTCTTATGTAATGTTACAATTTATACTCTTGTTCCCTTCCTATCCGCACAAAAAGAAAAATCACGTTCTTTTCGGAGACGCGAAACTTTACCGCCTATGACGTATCGAAACGGAAAAAAAGAACGGCCGTATAAATCGACCTATATCGAAACTATATATATACCGCGGTAACGACGACGGCGACTAAATTCCGATATTAACCACTAATTTATTTATTATGTCTTTCACTAGAACAATGTTTTTTTTCTTTTTATAATACGCATATATTGTGCAACATTAATAACGTATAAAAAGTTGGAATTCGCATTTCGTACGAGACGTGTGGTATTTTATTTTTATACTATGTTATGTAGAATGAAATATGTATTCAGAATGTCCCCCGAAAAAAAGTCATCGAAACTAACTCTACAACTTTGATTTAGTGACAAAAAAACAAATTTAATATTTCCATAGCTCTTTAAAACCTAGTCTTCCCTGTGCCATAATTATTATGAAGTACTTGGTCACTAGGACATTTGAGTCTCGGGATATTAAAAACATAAACTTATCATTATTATAATTTATTGTTCATATAAAATAAATATGTAATCCGATAAAATTATTTAACAAATATCCTAATGATTAAAATATATAGGATTCAAAATCAAATATATTAACAATTTAATTTATTATAAACGACTTGAATATTAAATAAATGTTGAATAAATCTCATCGATATTTAATTTTAGCTAATACTTACACCAATGGTTTTTTTTAACAAAAATATTTACTTTTTATTTAAAATATTTAATTAATTGTATTAACATTTTATACTTTTAAAATAAATAATAATAATAATATTATGTTTTTAATTTATGGGTTAAGTAACTAACATGGATTAGTGTCCATGTATACAGTTATGTACCAATTTTACCTATACAAAACGCCTTGTTAAACTAATTGGAAACAAAATTACTTAAAAAATTAAACTTACTACAATATCAGGGTTTTCGGAATCCCAGGTGTCGGATTCGGTGAGTGGAACCGGATTGAAATCTGGGGACACTGTAGCAGGCTGCAGTAGTAGCAGGCAATATAAACAACAAAAATAACGTACATGAAGAAATAAAAGAATGAGTTGCTAGTGCGAACAAATGTTATTACAGTTTACTACAACTATTTAAGTCGAAGCTAACTTTCTACACAAGCTTTTTTTCACAAGACCAGTTTTGACATATGGGTGACTACAAAAGATGACTACTCCAAATTAAGTACAACAGAAAGAAAAATACTTAGAAAAATATTTGGTCCTGTTTATAATATGGAAATGAGAACGTACGAAAGGAGACATAATAATCACTTACAAAATTTGTATGGAAGACATAATATTCTATCATATAGCATAGGCAAGAGAATGGAGTGGACTGGACATGTTTGGAGGACAGAGGGAAAGACTATAAAATGAGTTACAGAAGGAAAAATTGTGAGGAAAAGACCTTTAGGAAGACCTCGAACAAGATCGTAATAGAAAAAGATTTAAGAGTGATGCATGAAAACATGAAAATGGAGGATGCGAATGATAGGGACCGATAGAAGGAATTAGTGGTGGTAGCGATGGATCTATATAGTCCGCTAAGCTGTTATGAAGTATAAGATTAGTTTATGAGAACTCTTTTGGATAAAGCCTACGATAATCTTTCGAATAATATAAAGTCGTGACTATAGGATCTAGTCACTCCGTCACATTTTGCTTTCTTTATTTAGGAATTGAGTTTCGAAAGTATCTCTGGGTAAAATGAAACAATTATTAATACGGTAAATAGTTGATGATGAGTTAACTGAAGACATATCTACTATTTCGTACATGGAAAGATAAAAATCTAGAGAAATTATCAAATAGATTACTGCACAAAATAGACAATGGGTAGATATTAAAATACTGAAACATTAATGTTAGTTCATAGAACATTAATAATAATAATGTTTTATGGTTAGATGTAGTTTTTTATCTTATCTATTTAAACACTACAAAATATTTATGAGAATATAATAATACAATAATAATAAAATGTTATAAATGCAATATATTATCTAAGATAGTATTACAAACTATATAATCTAATGTGAAATTTGACCCAAATAAAAACATTTGAAGTATATAAATCGAAAAATAAAAATATAAAGATTAGTTAGATAGGTATAAAAGATTTTATAAATATAATTTTAATATTTCACGTAATCCATATTGTAATTAAATACGGTTAATTTCTATAACAAAAATAACGCAGCCCATTATTTCATTTTTGCGTGAAAAATATATACGTAATTTATATGTTCCATATATGAACGTTTTAGGTAAATTGGTGTTCATAAAGATGAAAGTATCCAAACCTGGTCCTATATACGTGCCCTGCAAATAGAATATACAGTTTTAATGTAGGTAAAATGTTATGTTCTCGAAAAATGTTTGATAAAAAATTAGGAAACGTAGGTGACCACAAATTAAAGTACATACAATCTTTTGTGATAATAAATTCATTTTAATTGATAACATTAGAAAATTTGGAAAGATAATTGTAATTACCGCTGGTGTAGGGCAATTTTGATTCGCAATCCCAAGACCATCATTAAACGTATTCCATTCGTTTCCCATGATGAGCTTCAATGACGAGCACGCATTCGGTATTTTGTGTAAATAGACATTCTCTTTCCAAACATTTACTGGATCTTTCATGGCCATATTTATTTCTAACTGAGTAAAAATAAAACGTATTAAAAAGAACACCGTGCGTTTATAAGGGTTTTAATAATACTATGATCTTTACGAGCGTTTTAATAATCGATTTTTTCGATTTTTTTTCCCCAATCATCAATCTACTAATAATGTTAACGATTCAAATTCTTTTCAAATTCTTGATTATTTTTCTATATTTTCAATCCGGAGCAGTGGTGTAACGATTAGTAGGTAATCATAGTCCTCAGTGTAGGGGGAGGCGGAAAATGTATGGGCCAAATAATTACTGATTTTTCTTAATTATATTTTTAGGAATACCTAAAGATATCTACCTGTAAGTGTAGTATCTTTTTATACAAATTTATATACCTACCTATCATAGTAGTCAAATATTAATTAGTCAAATTTCAAGATGTTAAAATGTGAAACGACACATTTCTCTGTACTTGCTATGGCACATCTCATTTTTGAAATTGAACCTAATTGGCTCGATGAAATAATTTACTATTGTTATGTATGTGTACTTCGTATACAAAAAAAAAAAAAAAAATAAATAAATAAGAAATGACGTCTCTACTTAAGGGCCTTGAAAAAAGTATGCTTTTGAGTATAATTTTTAAAGTTATACAATGGACATTGTACAACATTAAATTATAGGCTTATTATATTATGGAATAAAAATATAAAATATATTACTATCTAAGAAATAAGTCATAAATATTGTTATGAGAATGAAAAATAGTAAAAAAAAAAAAACTAAAATTATCGAAACGTTTTACTAGATTCAAGTAAGTATCTATACTTAATTAAACACATTTTAGTTTAATTCCTTAGAATTTAAAATTAATAATAAGTTTTATATTGTGTTATTTCTTTACATCAGATATTTCGATAATAATACTAAATAAAGTATCTAAATAGCGGAATACTTACAAACATAGTGTCATCAAACTGTACATCAAATGTTATATTTCCTTTTATTTCCATTGAATTGTTAGACTTCTTATTTAAATAGAGGTTATATTGTAATTTATAGTTCGTGTTAGGATCGCAATTGTATATATCTTTGAAGTTTGTGTCGTATGGACCCTAAAACATTGAGAAAAGTAGATGTTGTTTAAAAATATGGCGGTTTTCGTAATTATGCCATAAATGCTATAATATAGGTAAGCAAAATATTTTAAATTTATTTTTGATTCAGATATCTAAGTGTCGTCTTATCCAACGAATTACGAGTTAAAATCGAATTAAATTTTAATCAATTACGCTGACGTTTTATTTTCTAATTAATATTATATTAGACTTTAGCAGATATCTGTTTTTTCAATATTTTAATATTTATAGAATGACCTACTTACGGCAGGTAAAATTGAATGGATCTTAAAAAGAATTGGTTTGGGTTTTGCACAAAATCCCAAACTAATTTGCGATAGAAAAAATACTACTACTATAATAAATTGTAAATATAGCATGATTTTTGTTTTTGTTCAGAATAGGTTAGGTATGTACAATTTTTGTCCACGAAATTTAAATTAGGATATAAATAAATAACTGTGCGGGGGTCTTTATTTTAATGTTAACTACAATATTATAATATATTGTACTGACTACAAGTACTATAAAATTAAAGTTCACCAATTTTATTTCAAATAACGTTTCGGAATATTAACTTTTATAAAAATTAATAGAAAAACATTACCAAGGTTATCGCGAATTATCTGATTTCAGTTCGAAACAATCCTTAAATACCGAATAAATTTAATGGAACAATGAAATAATGTATAACTATTGTACTGTTATTGCAGAAATTGTATTTAAATCACAAAAAAAAAAAAAACAATATCAGAATTGAATATGTAATTCAGTAACATTCAAGGTGTTATATTATATGTTAAAACCGTGTGATTAATTTTAAATTGAGTAGTTAGATTATATGATAAATGTTTTGCGTGTTATACACAAACTATACATCTAACATTTACAGTAAATTTTCGTCTTATCATCATTTAAATTTTTAATTGGTTGTCAACAATAATTCTCCTCACTCTTATTACTATTACTACTTCAATATTTGTCTCCTATACTCTGTCCCTTATTTCCTACAATAATTATTATAATTTCATGAGATAGTCAGATAGAATTTAAATACACTAAAAAAGCATTAACCATATGACTACTTTATTATAATCATTTAATAAGACTAGATTTGATTATGATTTTTCGTAATGAATTGGTTAATATTTAATTCTATGCACCATTACAGCTGAGATAAAGTAGATTTTATCGTTAACCAGTGGCGATTATATTTCAGGAGGGAATTCTACCACTTTACTTTTATACTAGATAACGTGACTTTTGTTAAGTTAATTCTAGTCTTACTGTTGCGAAATTAAGAAAACACATTGCTATGAAGAAATAATCATTTTTATGCTAAAATGTTCTTCCTGAGCAAAATAATATACCTACCGAATTTTTTAACACAATCTAAAAATATAAATAAACAAACATTTCACAATCATTGACCTAGGCTATCTATAAGTGTGATGTGTGACCAATATGAAGAATGTTTATATTTATCGTAATTGGACTGTTTATAAAAACCGCTAACTACATACGACGTATACTTGTACGTGCTTTATGTAATCTCTTCATCATCGTCAATTATATTATTATAGACAGATAATCATCAATTCAAATGCGTTTTAAAAAAAGTGTAAAGTTCTATTGTCCTTTCGGTTTTCGCGAAAATTAGTGGTTTCAAGTCCCTAGGATCAAAACTTAATTAGTTATCACAAAATATAAAAATTTAAAATAACAGAAACCGTAATTTTGCCGATTTTCCTCCATTTTTTTTTCTATTTCATTTTATTTTTTTGTCTATCAATCTAATTTAACCTACCTAAATGTAACTTGAGGTAACTGAATTAATTTTTTAAAATTGTTTTTTAGTTTAAACTTTTTTCTTTATTGAGTTGTATTTTTTTTTTGTATTTCCTATTCCTATTCATAGTTTTCCACAAACGGAATTTGTTAGTTTATGAATAATTTATTTAGGGTAATATTAAGCAATTTATTTCCCCAATAAAAATACATTTTAAGTATCTATTGATAGTGAATTTGATTTATTTATCATTTTATCAATGATGTATGTTAAATAAAATATTTTATTTTTCGGTACCTATTATGGAAATTATAGTAAACGTTTTCATTTCGATCGAAAATGCTATATGATATGAAACGTTTTGGAATAAAAATGATTAGTTGGGGGTATATATTTATACGGTGTCATTTGCATTTTTGACCTCCAAATTTTTTACCTGAAAATATTAATAATATTTATTTGCATTTATGTTAATATAAATAATTATAAATAATTCTACTCGATATTTTTTTTTTTTGAAAAAAAAAAAGAAAAAGATTTCACAAGTAATAATAATAATCAGCGGTGTAGTGGAGTATTTACGCGAGCATATGGCGTATAACGACTTTTCGATTTTTACTATAGTGCGTAAATTTATAAAATAATTTGTGATATGAATATTTTCTTATATAATCAATTTAGTTTTTTCCATAATCATTATTCACTAATCGGATTATATTTAGTATCTTATGAAATTAAAAAAAGAATCAAAACATTTATGTCAAAAACAATTTACAATTATTATACAGCTCACAATTACAGATTTTAATATATTTCAAATTGTTAGAAACTTAGAATATATAATTATATACTTCGGGTATTTTTTGCGTATAGGTACTCAAAACTTTTTTTACTACTACACCACTGATAATAATAAAAATAATAACAAAATATAATAACAAAAACCAATTTTTTTACACCTAAATTTTTTATGAAGGAGGTTAAAAATTAATTTAGTTAAAAATGTTTAATACATTTCTTTTGCATGTACATTAATTTTAATAACAAATTAATAAATAACTAAAATATTTTCAATTTTTATTTATAAGCTTATTTGATATTATTAGTAGGTTTAACAATTAAAACATATTATCATCATCAACAATTTTCAACTATACTCTGTTTTATAACATACATTATAAACAAATAACAATCGGCCAACCACTATTACGAACGGTGCGCAGCGTAATATATTTTTCTTTTAAATAATAGTTCATCATTTTTCCCGGCAGAGAGTGTACGGAATTGTCCAAATAATTAAAATATTCTCTTTCATACTTAACTTGGTACTTCATGGATTTTGAGCTTCATAATGGTCAGAAATCATTGTTAT
>CM023360.1:39319183-39437569 GCA_013282895.1 Eriosoma lanigerum
TATTTAACGACGGTAAATTTCTACAACAAAAAGGATGCAGCTCATAATTTCATTTTTACGCGAAAACATTATGCGCAATTTATATGTTCCATAAATGAACGATTTCGGAAAATTGGTTTTCATAAAGATGGAAGTATCCAAACCAGGTGCTATATACGTGCCCTGTAAAAAATGATATATAGTTTTAATATGGATAAAACATGTTTTGTGGTTGGAAAATGTACGATAACAAAATAGGAAACGTAGGAGTTCGTAAATTAAAATATATTGAAATATTAATGATAACAAATGAATTATAATTGATTATAGAATGATAATTTTACATACCATTGGTAAAGGACAATTTTTATTAGACATCCCTAGACCGTCCAATAAGGAATTCCACTCGTTTCCCATGATGAGCTTGAATGATGAACATGCATTCGGTACTTTGTGTATAATGACGTTCTCTTTTCAACCATTTACAGGATCTCTTATTGCCATATTTAATTCAAACTATGTAAATGTAATAAATGTTAAAAAAATTATCGCGTGATTTCAAGGTTTTCAATTATATTAGGACTTTTCACGAGGATATTTGAAAATTGGATATTAACTATTTATCATCAAAATCATTATTAAAACTTAATAATTGTATATCTATGAATTTATATAAGAAAATTAAAATTTTTTTTTCAACAATATCAACAATCAAAAATCATCATCCAAAGAGATACAATGAACATTTATCAACAATAGGCCTTATGATAATATAGAATTATTACTTATTTCTTAAATTAATATACTAGGTAGGTACTAAAAAAAATTTATACATTTTCTTACGAGAATAAAAAATAGTTAAACTCGACTCCGTTAAACTCTTTGTTAAATAAAATTATTAAAACATTTTTAATAAAGAAACAAATTTTTGAATTTATCTCAAATTTTGAAAAAAATATTACGAAATTTATTGTTATTTTCTTCACATCAGATATCGTGATAATAATAGATATATTTTCAGCGATTTGTAACTACAGGTTAGGTTAGTAATATACTTACAAACATAGTGTCATCCAACTCTATACTAAATGTTGAGTTTCCTATCATTTCCATTGAATTATTAGACTTTTTATTTAAATAGTAGTTGAATTGCAATTTATAATTTGTTTCAGGATTGCAATTGAATATGTCTTTGAATTTGAAGTTGTATGGACCCTGAAACATCAAGAAATAGTATTGTTCAAGAATATGGTAGTTTCCTTAATTATATTACAAATGTTAAATATAGGGAGGTAAAATATTTTTAGAACAGTAGATTTTATTTAAGGATATGTTGAATTACGTTGAAAATGCGATAAACGTAATAAGTAGTAGATAGATAATTTATTATTAATTGAACTATTTATTCAGATATTGTAAGTATTAGATAATATGAATAATTATTGATGTAAACATTTATTGTGATATACAAATTGGTTAATAAAATAGATTATCTAAAACTAAAGTTTTGTTATTTAGTTAATATTAAGGCTTGAAATCTATGTGACATTTACTATGCCATTTTTATTCAATTCTTTGGAAGTATATAATTTCGGTATTGTTTACCATTTTGTTTTAATAAAATTAGAGATTAAGATTTTTTGTTGTATAATTTTTAACTAATATCACTTTTTAAAGGTTTTTCTTTTCAAATTCATGTAGCGTTTATATAAAAAAGTTAAAACAATTGATATTTTAAATACGAATTAAAACTTGTAAAATATATACAGCAAGAAAAAATAAATCGATAAATTTTGTTTTATTTTTAAAATTTAAAATTTAATATTATTAATAGAGAATTTTTGTGCTGAAATTCCGTCCCAATTGTCTCTTGATTAAATACTGATTATAAGTTATTTCAATATGTACTTTATATTTTTGTAAGTATTATATATTTATAAATTATGTTTTATACATAATAGATAAAATGTTTTCATAAAACTGAATAAGACATTAAGTTATCAAAACCAGGATATGAAGATGCAAAATTCGTAGTTTGCACATTTAAGACTATAATTATTATATATAAAGTAATAATATTTTATAGTCTTATAGGTATTGGTAAGTATTAAAATTTTATGATTTCCAGGAACAATTTTATTTAAATAAATGAGTAAAATCTATTTATACAAATACAAATTAAGAGAATATGATATCCGCAAGGTTTACAATGATGCTTACTTTGTCCATCTAACAGGGATTATAGAAAAATCATAGTATTGCAGAACATTAATTATGTCGTTTAGCTTGAACTTTGAGTATAAACATATATTAGCAAATTTAAAGAGAAGCATATTTTGGAGATAATATCATAGATAATGCCATATCTGTTTTATAAAAAATTACCTTACAAAGAAGTTTAAAACATTTAATACAGATTTATATAGACGAAGACAGAGCATAACGTCTTCTTAAATTATTAATATTAAGGATGACAAAAATAAAATAAAATTTGATCTAAAAAGGACCGAAAATTTCAATATATACTTTTCGGTATTGATTTGGTTTCCTTATAAAAGTGAATAAATTTTCCGGTAACGTTTTGGTTCTAAGACTTTTCAAAAGGTTCCGGTTCCATATCGGTATATTGGTATATAAAATTTGGGTTCTAAGGTTGAATAATATTATATAGTACTATAGCATTAATCTGCAAGAGTTTAATATTTTAACAATAACGTAATAACGTACTTACAGCAGGTAAAAATAAATAGATCTGGAAAAGATTTTGTTTTGGTTTTTCACAAATATCCATATTAAATTGCGATAGAAACAGTAATACTACCATAATAAATCGAAAATATGACATAGTGCTTGGCTTTAGTTACAATAGATAAATACGTCTTTTATTGACGAAATATAATATTATAAAATATACAAATGCGTGTTGGTCGATATTTGAATGTTAACTATAATACAGATGTATTATCATAAAGATTTATAGTAACAATATGTACGATAAAACTATACCTCATCAATTCTATTATACATTGTGTCTCGGGTGATTAACTGTAATTACAATTTATAAAACATAAAATTATCGATCAAGGTAATCGCAAATGTTGTGAATGGGTTAATATCGGTGATAGTTCTATTCATGGCTATAGATATCATATAACTAATTGAGTTTTGATCGCAGGGACTTGAAAATTGTTTTGTGTACTCACATAAGTATTCTACATTAGGAAAAAAAAATTGAATCGATTGGTTGATTTTCTGACTAAGTAAAGGGCTTTAAAAATTTTTCCAAAAATATTTAATATTTCCTGTAATTTTGGGTTTATTGATTTGAAAACTTTATCAAAGCCTAATCTTATACTACTTAATTTTATAAAATATTTTGAAAATCATAACTAACAACTTTTTTTAGTTAGCGTTTAAAGTTAAACGACCAAAAAATTGCGAAAATCGACAAATTTACCGTTTTCATTATTTTAATTTTTTTTATTTCGTGATATCAAATTGAGTTTTAATTTTTTAATCATTTTAATAGAGAAACTATAGTATTATTATTAGTACTATTAGTTAATTTTTTGACCAAGTACAAAACATTGATTTTATTTCCAATAATGTTTAATATTACATGCAATTTTAGGCTTAACAGTTTTAACATTTTATAGAAGCCTACACATAAACTATTTTCTATATATTTTTATTAAATCGTAAAATCTTGAAAATCGTAATTAACAATTTTTTTTTATAATCTTTTATATTTATAATCGTTAGTAGTATTGTATATTATAATTAAATACATTTTTTCGTGTCTAAATAATGATTGAATTATCACGAATAGGGTATGCTATCGGTAGAAAACTGAATCTAGTTGTTACTTTATTTAGCTCATTTTTTAAATTTTTCAAATGTTTTTCATTAAGAGAAGAAAAACTACCAAAAAATTGCGAAAATCGAAAAAATTGCGGTTATTGTTGTTTTGAATTTTTTTATTTTACTCCTTGGATTTTTATCATAGGGATTTAAAATTTATTTTGAATATTTACATAGGTATTTTATACTCGTGGTAATATTTTGGAATGTATTATCAGTATAGTATATTGTAACATATTGATTTTCGCTCAGTCGTATTTTCTAATACAATATCATTGCGTTTAAATCGTAAGTATAATAAACCACTAATTTCTCCGAGGACTCAAGGGACGAAGGAATCGACATTTCCACTTTTTTATATATCGTGATAACTAATTAAGTTTTGATCGTAGGGACTTGAAACCACTAATTTTTCTGAGGATCGAAAGGACAATAGACCTTCCCACTTTTTTTTAAAATGCATGTGAATTGATAATTCTGTCTAAAATAATATAATTGACGATGATGAAGAGTTTACATAAAGCACGTACGAGTATATCATCGCGGTTTTTATAAACAGTTCAACTACGATAAAAATAATTATTCTTCATTTCGGTAATGATAAAACTGACTTTTCCACTTTTTATTCTTCTATTATTTTTCAACACATTTACAATGTATTTCAGTCCACCAAGATTTTTTCGGTAACTCGTCTGGACAATCCGGACCTGGACGCAATAGCCACTATTTCAGACTCCTACCGTGTTCTTAAAATATACACAGTTTATATTGACACTCCGTGACGTTACACATTTGAACAGATTAGGTTGAACCCCTAACTTATAGTCAGAAGTCAGTAATACTTGTATAAGAAAAATAAAACACCACGTTTAGCAGTTTAGTGATATTGACTAACATTGCTATCGATATGACAAGTTAATTAATTAACATCAATTTATTAAATTGTTTTACATAAAAAATATTAAATATTATTTATTATTACATTAAAAATATATATTTTTATACTATAACTGGGTACAAACTGCTAAAAAATAATAAAATATTATAATCTTCAATGAAAATACACTTTAAGAAATATTATACACATAGTAACAATTAATTTAGGTGTGTCAAAAGTAAATAAAACGAAAATAAATGTACATCTTAATATTATAATATTTTCTTACTTTATATTGGATTCTGAGCCGAGCAAGGAATGTTTTGATTCTACTAAGATGTTTTTTTTATTTATGAAAACATTTTTTAGGGTAGAAGTAATAGTTCCATTTTCACGTATAGCATATGTTTCGTTTGGAAATGATGTCTACTTGGTACTTTATTAAGCTCATTTTTAGTATGTCCCAAAAGTTTTTCCTTAATAAGCAGAAAATTGGCAATTTTTTATACACTTTTTAATATATATTTTTTTTCGTGATTTCTTGTTAAGTTTTTATAGTAGAGACTTGAAAACTTTTTTGAGTACTAACATTTACTTACAATTACTAGTATTTACAAGCGTGGTAAAATTTTGGAATAGAATAGTTAATTATTTGGAAAAATATAAAGCCTTGAACGTTTTCCTACAAAAAAATTAATATTACCTACAATTTTGGGATTATCTATTTGAAAATTTTATAGAAGTCCAATACTATATTACTAAATCTTTTTACAAAATATTATGACATAACATACTTACGGTAGGTTAAAATTGAATGGATCTGAAATAGATTTGCTTCTACACAAAAACCCAAATTCAATTGTGACAGAAAATATAATACTATCATAACAAATGGTAATTAATATGACATGATTTATGTTTTTATTCCGATTGTTAGGTTAGGTATATAGGATTTGTGGCGACGATATATAAATTAGAATACAAAAAAACAATTGCGTATGGGTCTATATTTTAATGTTAACTATATAAACATTTTATACTGTGCTACAGATACTATAAATACCGTTATACCGTAGTACTAAATACAGTTTAATTGGCAAATTCAAAATTTAGAATCATTGCGTGATGAAAATAAACAATGCGGTGGAAATTGTGTATCATTCTCTTCCATTTATATAGTAACTGTGCTCTGTAAAATTTTTGTAGCATATTGATAAAAATCTATTTCGTCATACTGGTAATGGCAATACATTAATCAATTTGTGATCAAACTACCATATATAGATAGTCCATCAAAAACAAGGCTTATAAATTAGGTACACAATTGTAATTTTAATATTATAAATCTTACATAATTATTATTAGTTACATTATTTCAAATTAGGAAATTATAAGTCATATAAAATACATAATAAAATAGAAAATACAATTTCTATTTCATAATAATAATTATAATAACAATAAAACAAATTATGTTAAATATATTTTAAACTTCTATCTTTACTACTGCTATAAAAAAAAAATCCTGATTGGGAGCCGAATCCCCCTCAGTCTTCCCCATAAATACATCACAGCATCCGCTTTGTTGCTATATATTTGTTATATAAAATATGTAGGAATTTTTACGTATCTTGAAGTTTTGATGAACTATTACCATTCACCCTACAGTCGTGTCATTAATATAATATTTATTATCATTTCTGTATTTAGTATGGTCTACATTTGGACACAATACAATTACAGACACATACGCAATGTTTTTTGGAATAATTTTGTCGATAAAAGATTAAGAAATAATTTTTCTATTTATAAATTTTTTCAATATTTTTATTTTATTTTTTCAAATAACGTTCATCTCTATTAAAATTAATATATAGATAGGATAACATGTTATTAATACTTGAAAAATTGTTTTTGAAAGTAAATTTCTATAGTATCTGAACCTACTTATATTTTTTAAATTCGTTGACAAAATATGTGAGATAACTTTGAACATGTATTAATATAAAAAAAATAAGTTTAGAAATTGGTAGTTTTTTTATTAGCTTTTAATATATAAGTAATATATTTCACCTATAATTAAAAAAAATTTAATTGAATCATAAATAAATTTTTTTTAATCGTAAATACTTAAAAAGTTTCAGAACTTAAGCCATATAACGGTACCAATATTTGTCAGGCAACAATAATGTAATATAATTAACTTTAAAAAGCGGGTAGATCAATTTTGGATGTTCCTCTATCATCACATCGGTTTTTAGAGAAATTAGTGGTTTATTATAATTAAGATTTAAATGCAATGATATTGCATTGGAAAATACGATTCTAAATGATAATCAATGTAATGCAATATATTATTATACTGATAATCTGTTTCAAAATTTTACCACGTGTCAAAATGACCTATGAGAATACTAAAAAAAATTGCGAAATTGTTCAAAATTGCATTAGTTATCGTGAAATTTAAAATCAATTTCGTAAAAATTAAGATTTTCATGGATTTTGCCGTTTGTCCGATATTTTTTTTTTCCGAGGGAAAATTTTTAAAAAATTGAAAAATGAACTAATTATAGTACTAAGTAAATGCAATTTTCAAACGAAATAATACTTATTTTTGCTAATCGGACCATTACTTCTAACTGAAAAATTGTCTTTAGACTTTTGAAAAGAAAAATATCTTAATATTCAGTTCTACTTAATATTCTATGTATACAAGTCTATTAAAAAAAAAAAAATGTTATTTATGATTTTTAAAATATTTTAGAAATAGGTTAAGTAGAACATGATTATACTTCTATTAATTTTTTTTACTTTAAACTCAAATTCATTATCTGCATATCAAATATTTTTTTAATTTTAAAGTACTATATTTAGTCAGAAAACCAATCTGTTCCAAAATTTTTCTCATGTGTAGAATACCTATGAGAATATTGAGAATATTTAAACAAAATTTATATTCCCTATGTTAAGTTAGAATATTCGATACATATTGTTCATATTGTACATATTGTTTTCTGTAGTCAGATTTAAGTTTTTTTTTTTTAGTATAATTCCAATGTAAATGTACACGCGTGCTCTCCCCCTAAAACGGTCATAAACATGTGTGTGAACGTTTTAACGATGCGTATTTTCTGGATTCTCGTAAGTAAATTCTAATAATAATTGATAACAGAATATAAATTATATTAAAACATTTTATTAATACATAAAACTCATATTTTACAATAATACATTTTAGTGTTTCACTATTTCCTATTGAGTGTTAAAACTAAAAAAAAAAAAATTGAAAAACTAAAATTAAAAACACAAAATAATTTATAAAGCTAATGATACCCTGAGTTACCTAAGTGAAGTTAACCTAACCAAAACAATACGATTTATATTTTCGTGTTTAATGTGTTTATAGAAACCGCTCACTATGATCATATTTCTTTGAAATTGTGCTTAAAAAATATTATGAAGTCTCCGGTTAAAAATAGGTATATAGTATAACAGTGGTGTAATTAGGACTTTGGGGGGGGGGGGAATATTAGATACATGACACAGATCTTCACAAATAAATAATTAATAATCTTTTTACTTTATTACCAATTCATTTTTCAATTTTGTACTAAAAATATAATAATATAATGAAAAAAAATAGGTACAAAATTAAAAAAATATTGCTTAAAAATTAAATTTAAAAAAAGATCAAGGGGGAGATATGACACCCCCCCCCCACCGTTATTACGCCACAGTAGTATAATATTTACCATGCATTAAGGACGAGTAAATTCTATAATTATAACGTTACAACCAAATATTTCGTCATTACGCGAAAAAAAAAATCGTACTTTATACGTTCCATAAATAAATGTTTTTGGAACATCTATATTCATAAACATTGATGTATCGAGTCCTGGCCCTATGTAAACATTCTGGAATCATGAAATCAATGAATCAGTTTGATTAATATTTGTAGAATGCAGATAATAAACGAATAAATCATGCATTAATTTTTAAAGATTAACACAGGGCCGCAACAATATTGTTTCTTTAACCGGTAAACTATTATATATTTATGTCTTGACTGTTTGAAATTATAATAATACTTATAATAAATTATAATAATTGGACATAACCTTAAAAAAACTATTCTACAACTAGTCAAGAGAACCATTTTTTACTATTCGAAAATTCGTGACTTCGATGATTTATCTATAATTTTATGGAAGTATAATATTATTAGAGTTTTATCGATCTTATATTATTACCGGAGGTATGAGGCAAGAGTGATGGGAGACACCCAAACCGTTCTGGAATGTAGTCCATTCCTTTCCCATCATCCGCTTCAGAGATGTGCAGCCTTTGGGAATTTTGTGTGTAAATGTATTTTCTTTCCAACCACTAACCGGATCTTTTACTGCCATGTTCATTTCCAACTATACGAAACAGAAATAAAGATTACCTAACCCGTTTAAATTGGAATAATTTTAAGTATAATTGTCTAATTTCATAAAATTTTTTTCAAATTAGTAATCGCATTTTAGTATTACTATTAATGCAATCGAAATATTTTAAAAACGATATTTTTTTATAAACGTAAGAGAAAAAAATTCCGTTTAATAATTGAATTTTATATTATTTTTTAATAATAGTTATTGCATAATAATACATTTTAGAATGATATAAATATCATTCTACAGTTACTCACCAAGAATGTGTCATCTAGTGGTACTTTAAGTGTTAGGTTTCCTTTTATTTCTGTTGAATTATCATCATGTTTTATCAAATAAATATTAAATTGGATATTATTTTCCTTCGTAGGATTACAACCAAATACGTTTTTTATGTTAATTTTGTATGAACCCTAAAATTACAACAATTATAATAGTAAACGATTTTGAATCAATTTTCCATAATGTGGACATCTGTGAATGTTAGTAATAAAAATAATTTTGCATTAGAACATACCTAATAATATGAGAAATATATTATTATTTTTTAATTATTCATAGCTGATATTCGTATGTAGTATGTTATATATTAAAATACATATAACAGGTGGGTTTTCTTCATAAATGTTTGTTTAATAACAAATAATAGTTAATATTATAACGTTGTAAAAACTACCCATCTTATATAGACGTTTTTTGTAAATACCCACATACACTATAAAAGTATAATTAAACGAATTTTTTTAAGTTTTTTTTTCGCTCAAGTCTTTTGAAACTAACTAATTTAGAAATGAGTAATGACTCATATCGTTTAATGCAATGTCTTAAAAATCAAAGATAAACAATTTATCATCGATTCATTTTTAAATAGGTATTACACTTATCAAATATCGATTGAACGAAAAATGTACCTAATATTAATAGCCGTAAATAATTTGTTAAAGGAATATGATAGTATGTTTTATAATAAATATATGGTCTCTCACAGCGATGGGGCTAATTGGAAGAAACTGATAGTCCTTTTCTGCAGTTCTTACGTACGAAATAGATTGTAATAAAACAATTATAACGTTACATAATAATAATCGAATACTGTATGACATTATAATTTTTTTTTTTTTTGTTCCGTTTTGAATAAAATAATTTTTTCACAATTTTACTTCATAAACCACTGATCAAACAAAACTGATCAACTAGATATATATATATCTAGTTGATATATATATATAATACGCGAATATCGATAAATAGGTGAGTTTAGGTTACGTAAGGTTAGGTTAGTATAATTTTTAATAATGATATAAAAAACGTTATTAAAATATTAAATTTTGTCAGCAGATTTTAGAATTGTGATAATATATCCATTATTATTACTCGTTATTAAAATATGTATTATTCTTAAATTAGTACTAAAACTGAAAATATAATATTCCTTATCGAGGTCATCTGCAGTATTTATTATTATTTTTTATATATTCAATATGATAAATTTCCAAAATTGTTTACGTTGTGTCATCAAGGTTAAAAAACATTTTCAAAAAGGTTATTGATAAATTATAGTAGATGCCCAACAGTGTAAAAATAATCAACATTCAAATCAACGCAATGACGCAATAATTTAATAATTTTATTAGTCATAAAATTATCTATGCAAATTATAACGATATTTCGTTGTAATCCAACATAATATTATAATGGAATATTTAATGTGTAAATTTTCTTTACAGCAAGACATTGTAATTCCGAGTTTTTTTTTTCGGTCGAATATTATATTTTTACTCATTTTAAACATCACATAAACCAACAAACTCTTTTGCGTCATCTTCTGTAACATATGTAGATACTAAGTACTCGATTTCAATTATTATAAAATTAGTACTTATATTAGTTATTTAGTTATATATATATATTAGTGTAAAGTAGCTAAATATAATTTTACATAATATGTTTAAACATGAATTCGTATCGTAGAGAAAATTTAAGATGTTATATAGGATATATCATTGATCAACATTAATTATCAATATTGTTGACTGTTATGTCCTAAAAATTGCAAACCATGTCATACAAAAACACTAAAAAAGCTTTTAAATTTAATTTCTAATTAATTCTGATTAATATTATATTTCAATAAGAATTGTTCAATTTATATATGTATTTTGAATAATAATTTTTATAACGTATATTATGTAATTCTGATGATGTTCATTACAAAGATAAAATATTTCGAGTTTCGATAATCAACTTTGGTTTTGGTTATGCTTTATTATTGTTATTGTTATATTTCTAGCAATATGCATAATGTTGAAGAAAATGAATGTTGTATTTGTAACATACTAAATAGGGACATAAAAACAAATGCATTAAAAAAGTTAAATTTGTAAGTAAATTGTAAATAAATATTATATTAAAATAATCAGTGTTAACTGGGGACATATTTTATATCCTTTTTAAATTTGCATCAAAATTGATGATAATATTATGTCAAAGGATTGGAAGATAGGCGGAGATTTGATTAAATTTTAAGGGCGGGTAAAAATTATTGACGCAATGATTTATGATGACTTTAACCTTTAAGTAATAAAAAAACTAATGATTTTTTGGGGGATTCGATGAGTTTTGAAGGAGCTAAGTCCCCCTAATACTGCCAATCGATGCATATGTGAAGAAGGATTTCAATTTCGTATAACAGTAGGGTTACATATTACTACAATATTTCTTGAAAACGTGATACAACAATAATAATATACATATTATATTTATAAGAGTAAATTATTTATCACTTTGAATTATTATATATAATAATTGTACTCAAAATGTATGAAAAATGCGTTCAATACGTTAGTTTTTTTTAGTATTTTAGAACGCATTTAACAAAAATAATGTGTTTTCAAATAATATTTACTTATCGTCGTGTGTAAGGTTAGGTTCGTACTTAAATTTTGTATAATCCGGAATAAAAAAATACGGTTGATGAACACGAGTTGAAAATAAATGAACGTTTTCGACCACTTTGTTTCGTTTGGAATACGCCATCACCCCGTCCTGGATTTCCGGATCTCCGAGACGATATATTTATGTGTATGTGTGTGTGTAACGAAACGATACGTAACCTACGTAATTATTATCGAAATTCGTTTCGAAAAATAATAATATTTGTAATTCGATTGTAGTAGCATGCGGTGGCCCTCCGATGCGTTAAAACCGAAACGGTGAAAGTCAAACAATCGATTCGTCGTCGGGGCACCAAAGTTAATAATAATAGCAGCAGTATTATACAATATAATACGTAATGTAAGAGGCGCACGCAATCAATTAAATACGTCGGCCGGCGGTAGAAAAATCGCTTTTCGGGGCGAGGCACAATATTCTACAAAATGTATACGACCGTCATTAATCCCCAAGCTCGCACACGAACGGCGAAAAACCATATTATATAATATATATTGTCGGAGTAGTTGACTTTTTGATTGACACCGACCGGAACCGCAGCGGAAACCGGACGAACAAAATGTAATTTGACTTATCGGAATCGATTCGCCGCCACCGTCTGCGTACCTATATATATATATGTATAATATAATATGATATACCCACAGGTTTACGGTACACACACACACACACACACACAATACCGGGCATACCGCGTCGACATACCGCATACCGGGTGGAAGACAATCGAGCGGAATAAACCAGGGTTGTGGTAGGACGTCGGGCGTAAATATAATTTGGACGGCCGTGTTTATTGTGCCGCTGAGGGTTCACGCGGTTCATCTGGGGTATATACGGTGCGAGGTGTCGTACCGGACGAGGAGAATCGTTAGACGGCCTTTCTCTTTCCGAAAGGCGAGAAAATCAAATTCGTTTTATGTAAACTTGGCTAATATTGGAATTTGACGTTTGAGAAGTCGCGCAGAACTCTTTATTTGTATTTCGCTGATATATAGTAAACGGACGCGGAACAGAGCGACAGCGTTTTCCACTCTATCTTATGGTTTACCGAGAGAGAAAAATAGTTGTATCCATGTGCAATAAAATGTTTAACCAATAACCTGGTACCAATAAGGACGAATGAGTTTCCGAAGGAAGCTAGTGAAATCCGATCGTTATTAATTTTATTTTATAAGCATATTATGTACGATTCGATCTCGTAGGTAGCGATACAATTTTTCGTCTCCAAAAAAATGGAACAACCGGTCGAACAACCTGTAATTATTCTTTTTCGTTAAAAATACTATTTGTATTAATATATTATATTAATAGGATGCACAGTGTACCTATTCCATAAATATATTAAGGGGTGAAATTGTATGCGCTTGTCCACGTTTCGAAAAATTAACGCTTTTTCCGATTATTTTATAATAGAAATGGTTTAAAAAATACTTTTACGTATTACGGATTCTTCCATTACACTAATTAAAAAACGTAACGTTATCACATTACTATAATGGTTAGGATAATGATGGGTTAGGATGTTTATGACTATTTTGTATATTATTTTCTTTTAGTCTGTGATATCGAGTTATAAATTTGATTTATAAGATGAGAAAGTATGAGAAACACTCTTACATAAAATTTTATTTTCCATATTTTTCGATATTTTACTTAGAAATGTATATTTTAGTTGGTTTCTATTTTTAAACGATTATTTTATGATTTTTGGTACGGAAAAAAAACCGTAATTTTATACTTGTTATTGCATACAGAAGATGTATAAAAATTATCATTTATTTATCGTCTGAAATTTCATATTACTATTCGGAATACAAGTACTCGAATGAAATATTCGATACGGTTCATATAGGTTGTAACAATCATATATTTACCTTAAACTATAAACAATTATAATTTACAGGTGGATAACTATGATTCATAATCGATTCTTTACACGGGCGTCTATAGGAGAAATTTCAGGAGAGGGCAAAAAAAAACATCATAATATATACGTTACATCATAGGCGGATCCAGGGTGGTAGCAATCACCCCTCCTCTCGATCATACATATTATACACATACAATACGATTCCTTGTCTGTTCAGGTCTAGTCTACGCGCGTGTGTTAAAATTAGATATTTCATTACCGTCATAATATGTTAGATATGTATTATTATTGTTAATATTATTAATGTTAAAAAGTTATATATTTCGTTTTGTTTTGTATTCTCGTGTTTGTCACGACACGCCACCTGTTTCGGATTAGTATATGAATTAACAATAGCCGAAAATAAAAAAAAGCCCATTGTGCCTATTCCGAAATGAAAAGTTCAAACCATCATTCAATCTAAGTGTAGAAAAAAATTAATATTGCTGTGATATATTATTGGGTCGCGATTAATATTTTATGATATATCATATAGATCGTATACATCCAGAATCTGAGAACCTAATAAGAAAATTTTAAAATGTGTCATTTGTCCTTTTCAGAGATGTATTTAGAGTTTTGACGGATTAGGAAAAGTTGTATTTCTTTCTGTACATACACTTTCACCATCCAGGAAAAAATTTTTTGTTTGACGAATTAAAATGGATGATGGATTATGGTTACAAAAAAATGCTGCCACCCCTTAATTCCAAAAAAAATTACCGCCCAGGACGTTTTGATACAATTTTCTACATTATTATTTTACCAAGTAAAACACACAATTAATGGTACCAATCGCGTGTATTTTATCCAAAATTTAGAGTATAGAAAAACTAAACTACGACGTAGATAGTACTTATATTTTACATATTATAAATTATAATATACTGTAATTATGTCTTATTCTTTAAGATATTAGTTTCATTTATTTGAAGACCGTTGGTAACGAAAAAATAATGTGAAACAAAACAAACGTACCTACACGAAATCGTTAATAATAATTTTAAACATTAACGTGACTCGAAAGTTGTAGCCGTCTGAAACTTTAAACGACAAAATATACGCCCATAAAATGACTGGAAACGGAATGTTAAATGCGATTTATTGTGTTTATCGAAATTTTTCTATTCTATTGTCGTTATCGTTCATATTGGAGATTCGGAAGAAACGGTGTTTTAAAAACTAAAAAAATACGCATATCGAATGATCGAAACGCGTAAATAAATTTCGTTCGAAATAATATTTTTTTTTTACGATATCGAATTTGGACGTAGAAACAATAAGTATAACGGTGAAAATCGAATGTCTACATAAATACACAATATTATATTATGTTATAATTGTATTATAGGATAGAATTAATTTTTAAATCATAATATTATTATATGATGTGTAATAACGAATCGATTTGATTTCATTTGCCGCACGCGGTTGATGACGTGACTGATTAATTATAGACACAGCACACGACGTGTATGTTAATTAATAATAATTAGTATACTATATGCTTGGGCATAATATTATTTTGCGGGATATTAACTGCGATTCGGAGTAAGAAAACCATTCGCAGAAAAATCTTAAATATTTTTGAAGACAAACGACTTTAAACATAATTCAAAAAGGACTATTATATTGTTTGGAACGAAAAATACAAATATAGTTTCGTTATTTATTGATATTTAAAATATAATCATTTATATATTTTAGTGTTTTACATAATTCGATATCTAATAACGTACAATTATTAAATATAAAAATAGTTTTTTTTTTTTTTAAATTTTTCAGAATGTGAACGAAAACGATTTTGTTAAAAATGTATTTCACAATGATTACCTCGAAATGAATTACCTATACTAGTGTTCAAAGGTTATGTCGTGATTGATCGCCTTTACATAAAACAAACAACTGTAAGTACGTTTATTTTATAATAACATATTATGTAATTTGTTTTCAGTTTGACGAGGTTTTTCGATTTTCGTTTAAATTACGTTTGTACTGTCTATAAATACAAAATATCGAATTAAGTTTTTGATTCAGTAAAAATATAATCGGATGTTGTAATTGGAAACGGAAAACAATTTCCCGTACGCATAGGTGAAGATAAATAATAATTCATTGTATAACATTAAAATATTTTAAATATAAAAAATATACATATACCATATAAATTCACAATTTTTATACTTAATTTATTCGTTTATTCGTGTACTAAAAAATGTACAAATAAGAATAAAATAACATAATGCTATTAAAATGCTAATGATGCATCAAAATCTGGTAAAATATGTTTAGAAATATTAATTTATATGCGCATTTAAAACAAATTATAAGCACATTTTGAATAATAAAAAATCTCAAAGTAAATATATGTTTTAAAATTATATTTCATTATAATATATTTTATTTCTTTTGATTCTATATATTTTATAACACTTAACGTAAAAAAATGAATACATCCTGTGAAGTTCAAAGCTTTATCATCTTTAATCGAAAAAAAATACTAAAATTTTATTAACACGTTCGGAAAAGTAAATAAGAAAATATTCAAACATTTATTTGTCTAATTTTTTATTTTACCAATCCTGAAATACGATTTGCCTGAATTTATAGAAAATACTATTATGTGCTAAAATTAAATTCATGTCAAATATGCCTACACAACTAAAATATGCAAAAATATGTACTATTAAATTGTTTTATTTTAATTAATATTGGTTATGAAACGGATTTGTACCTCAATAATTAGCATGTTTTCT
Source organism: Eriosoma lanigerum (assembly GCA_013282895.1). NCBI lineage: Eukaryota > Metazoa > Arthropoda > Insecta > Hemiptera > Aphididae > Eriosoma > Eriosoma lanigerum. Next base: position 39,335,954 of record CM023360.1, read on the forward strand.
TATATAGCAAAAAAATTATCTACGAGCCCTCATAATATATAGGTAATACGTAGGATAATTATATTGTTTAAATGATTTCATAATTTTTATCATTTAAATAAAGAATTCTCGTTCTGAGCTTATCATAGACTTTTTGTAATGTAGAATCGGTAATGCACGTTCTTATTTTAGTATTTCTCATTCATTCGAATATTATTCTGCCGTTTATCTATTTATAGCGTTTTAGTATTTAACTTTTGGTTTTGTTTAAAATATTAAAATATAATTGATATGACTTTTTATGTGTAAATGATTTTTCTATATTATATTATTTAAATATTGTTGTTATGAAGAGTATAAATGCATCGCGTGACACATTCGACATTTTTCATTGCGTAGTACGAGATTCGTAAGAAAGATGGCAGCAGCATGGTAATTAAAATAATAATAGTTAAACAAAAACAATTAATAGGTGGTACTCAACGAGTTAAATAATAATAATTATTATTATTAATACATCGATATTACAGTTGGATATGATTTATGATAAACATGTGTTTTGAATGTAAATCGCGTAATAACGTTTATTAATTTTTCCAAAAGAACTGCGTTGTTTGGATTAAAAATATGGTACGATAAAACATAATAATATAGGTACCTACTCGTTGAATACAAACTAAAAACTAAAAAAATAAAATACAATAAAGTGAGATAATAATACGAAAATCAAATACAAAAATGCTTTTGAACATTTTCTTCGAGTTCTGACAATTTTCAATAGGCCTCTCTCTCACTCTCTCTCTTTATAATACAGCTATAATAACCATTGTTATTCAGGAGACGTGTATTATTACGCTCTTCTTCTGTATTATAAACGCTATAAGCTTATAACACTGTGAGGTGGAAAAAATAAAATAAAATAATGTAATCCAATTATTATCGTTGGCAAGGTTTTCAGCCCTGAGTCCAGACGATATAGTCAAGTTCGCATTTTTTTTTTTTTTTATTATTTCAACGGGTCACGTTCGTATAGTCTTCACGACCTCGTCACGTAACCGACAATACCGTACCGACTATACCTAACCTAACCTGCTAACCTATACCTATTATAGGTACTACATATAGTTTTATAATATTATTGAAAATAATATTTCAGTTTTAATTTTCAAATTCATTTTATATTTATCTTTTTTACATAAAACGTGAAAACAATGAAGTATTTCCGGTTTTTAGACGTTTTTACACGAATTTTGGGATCTTCTCGAACGGATTTAGCGACGAAAAATAATAACAACTATTATTATATTTTAATAAACGTATGTGTATATTAAAATATGACGTGGGTTGAGCGTGTGTTGTTCCTCGTTTGCATCTCCGCGATAATAACAATAAAACACGTATATCGTTTATGAGCGTGACAGAGTTTGTTTTTTCGCTTATGACGACGCGATAATATTACGATTTTCTTCTGCAAAGTAGAGCACCAGCTCATATTATGATGATTAAATAATGACTCTTTTTACATTTTCAACACTCTTGGAAATATAAGCACATTACATATTTTACAAAGTACTATGCAATATATAATAAAAAATATAATAATAAGGAGAATAGATGATTATATATATATATATATATTTTTTGATATATCGCACTAAAAATAACGAGATACTCTGGAACGAAATCGCTACCGTATATAATTATATCGTTTGCATTTGAATTTTTAGTATGAAATTTGTTTGCAATTTTTATATAATCTTCGCTCGACGTATCTATAATATTATATAATATATAATGTTCAATTTTCTTCGACTAGAATACAATTATTCGAACGTTTCTACTTTAGTTAAAAAATAAATCACTTAAAACGATTTCCTGAACAAGTTCCTTACAAAGCTTTAACTTAACCATAGTACCCGTAATGGCTACAAATATCAGCACTTATAATAATCTGAAATTTGGGAAAACTTCCGAACCCATTTCTAATTTAAACATAACAATATTACACTTTACGAGTCCGTCCGTTCGTGAACGAAAATTCGACGCATCGTTATATAGTCTAAAATGTTTTCATATAATTTTACAAAAATAAATAATCCGACCATATAATATAAGTATCCGTTTCCATCTTCAAAGATTCACTGTACAGAATGAAATAGTATCATTTTATTGTATATTTGTAAATGCGTCACGTCCTGGGTCCTTAAAAATTACGAAGGATCCGTTCGACGTTTTTATTTCGAGTTTACAAGTGTGGCACGTCGTTATAACTCACACACAGTTCATCTTGACCACTATCTGACGTCGCTAAAGCACTGGAGAAGTACTATACTTAAAGACAGTGCTGAATTGGAAAAATAATAAAATGAGAACTATATAAGGCTTAAATATAAATAGAATCCCTTGTAATGATTGAATTTGACATAACCAATTAGCGATTGAAAAATCAAAAGGGGTACGCTAAAAAATTGTTTAAAAAAAAGAGTTACTCCACTCCACCACGTTGCCCTTTCCATAATTCAAGCACTGTATATAATTCGTCAATGTCGCATGACAGATACTCAGATAGCGATATGAGCGGAGAATATTCTCATGGACATTATTACCGCATAGAATTTTCTCGATAGATAGTCAAAATTGTGGAAAGAAAAAAAACCGTGTGATATAATAGAACAATTTAAAATTTTTTTAAATTTCAGTTTATCATACTTAATATTGCATGATATATTATAATATTTGTACTATAAATATGTATAATAATCTATATTTCGTTAATATGTGACTTATCTATAATCCATTTATACTTATACAAATTTAACTTCTATCTAGTATATAATTTGCGACCAACCACAAAAAGAAAAAAAAAAATTGTAAACAGAATAGTGTATTCAATGACTAATAGATTCGTTTTTTTATGCTTATAGTTAGTGATAGAAATATACATATATATATATATATATTTTTTTTTTTTGCGATTTCTGTGAAATTATCACGTTAGCTTATAAGCGATAAGGTTCCCCTTTGGCTTCGCGTTTCACCAATAACGAGATCTGATATTAGTATACATCTGTGAATTTTATGTCCTATCCATTTCTTTATCATCTATTATTTAAATATATCAAATGTTTTTCTTTTTTTCTACAACAACCACATATTACGTCGTCGGATCACTTTAACCGGATATTTCAAGACGCGGCGAAAGTTTTTCGGTCGGAACACTTTCTCAAAAAAAAAAAAAAATAAATAAATAAAAATATAAATAATTCCAAAAAAACTGCATGAATATTGTATATAATATGCGAAACGCTTTTCCGCGCGCCGGGGCGGTTGTTTCGGTCGTGTCACATTCGTTTTTCGGAAGTAATAATTCGCGTAGACGCGCGCGAGCAAACAGCAACAGCCACGCTGGAACGGCGCCAGACCGACCGACATAACAATACGAATATGTGTACGGTATAAGTGCGTGTGCGAACTGTACAAGAGAAAAACAACCGCCGAAACCCGCCTTCGCATAAAAATAATGTATATAGGATGTCGCGTTTTATTTTTGTATATATATATATATATATTTTATTTTTTCCATCCCGGTTTTCCGTGTTTTCACGTCCTAACGCCGCCACCGTACGCGCCCCTTGTTATATATTATAGTTTTTCGGCGACAGAAGCGAAAGAAACCGAAGGAGGGGAACAAGAAAAAAAAAAAAAAAACGAAAACGAAAATAGGGGGAAAAAATTTACCGAAGAGACGTACCCGAACGCGGGGAGCATCGTCCTTTTGTACGTCTCTTAAAAGCCGCCAACTGGCGTGTTTCTCTTTTATTCAAATAAACAACTTATTCCGGCCGTGTCGCGTACAGGCCGATCGAAATTTCGCGTCGAATTTCAATTCCGACGTCTCATCGCGATTATTTTCGTTACGCGAATTCCCGATCGCCCTGTATACACACGCTCGTCTTTCGGGTTACTATACCAACACTACCATAATTCTACTACCGCGACCACTGCAGTCACCATCACTATATTGTTGTACGTTATGCTCTCTTTTTTTTTTTATCCCTACGCCTCCTCCACATCATACACGTACCCCTCGACACACTCGTTGGAGATTCCCACGCGGGAAACTTTTTCTCAACTCGTTTCTGTCGCACGCGCGTGTGTTTATTCAGTTTGTGCAACACAATGGCGTGAAAATTAAACCTATACACGATTTATATAAAAACACACTCAATATAATAATAATAATAATAATAATATACGATAACTTGAGATTTCCAACATATATATATATACTCCGGTCGTAATTTCTAAGTACATATACAGTCTCCTTGGACTCGAAACCTATATATAATATTATCATAATAGTATTGGGTTTCTTCCCCTCGTCGGAGGGCCGATCTAAGTCCACCTAAGTGGCGTGTCCGTGTGTAAAGAGAAGACCGAACACTTAAGTTGCAACAATGGACGTTTATTCACCACAATCTACGGGCAGGAAATGAAAGTCAAACGTCACAATACAGTCGTAGCCGGCGGCCCATTACCGAATTCGACCGCACTAAGGGTCCGATAGGCGACGGAAAAACGTCTGATAAGTTCGCCGGACGACGGTTTCCCCTCAGAAAACTTCTACCAAGATAATTATAAAATACGAGGTTAGGTTAGCAGACTCTCTCTTTTCACGTTCGGTTTACATAAAATGTAAATTTCGCTTAAGAAAATATCGAATATAAATTTATAATATTGCCATTATGACTTATAAGGTATTCGTTTGAGTTTGCCAATACCAATTGCATAATATTTAGAATGCGTATGTGGATAAATATCAAAGCACAGTTTAGAAGACAGAGAATTCGTTTTTAATGAAAATATATTTTTTATGTTATTTAATACTTTCAATTGAACTTAAACTGTTTATATGAAACGTATTTTTTTAAAAAAAATAATAACATGGTGATAATGATGAGTGATGACTGTTATCTTCGGCGTCTAAACTCATGCGATTATTTCATATAGATTTAAAGTAAATATATATTAAGAGAACACTTTTGATATTATTCATACAATATTATTATATATAATTATTAAGAATTTAGGAAAATAATTCGTAAATAATGCTATTCGTAATGAAATATTCATTAAAAAATATGTAAATTCGAATGATTTTTTAGCGTACAGTCGGTACGAAATTAAAAACAAAAACAACGTTCATAGAGTGTACAAAAATGGTGGGAATTATTTTTATTTCCAAAGTTATTTCTTTTATTATTTTATGCAATACAATTTTCTGATCACCCTGTATTGTAATTTGGCTAACGCGAGAATTATAATATATTTTTTATTTTAATACAATAATATTATAAAAAATAACTTACGCCTGCACCACCTGTTGCCCGGTCACAAAGTTATCTCTGCATAACGTATAATATAAAGTCCAATTATAGAGTGGCTTTATGTTTAAAAATACTATTTTAATAATTCAAAGGAACTGCGTTGAAAATCCTCGGGGAAATTCTTGCTAGCCCATATACATAAATCGTAATTGTGAAAACAAATTTTAATAATAATAAGCGTGACGACGAAATGTTGAATAATGAGAAACGAGAATATTTCGTAAATGTATAAAATTAACGAATGGTAAGTACTTATATAATTACAATTCGCTTTTTGCATTCATTATTATTATATTTTTCTCGTAATTTTCAGTAAATCACAAAGCTTTAACCTAAAATAAATTTATCATTTTACTTGTATTAAGAAAGAAGATTAGTTTATTTTTTCGGGAAAATATATTTTTATTAAATGTTTTAAAAATACAATAAGTTTTATGTAATTTTATTGGATGATAGAAATTTACATTATATTTTTACTACATTAAAAAAATATTTAAAAACTTTAACTTTGATCCTAACTGAATTAACAAGTTATAAGTATTGACGTATTGTATAATATTGTTATGCTTAATCGAAATATCAATTAATGGAAAATCACACTTTGCGGCGATTCTAGTGTTAATTTCTGTAATTTAATTTTGCCAATATTAAAGTGACAATGTTATGTTTTCTTTTTTTTTTATTCGATTACTTGGATGTCTGTTTACGTCTTCTTGAATAGAATATGAAGTGTTCAAAAGACAGTACTAAACATTTTCAAAAACTGTTTTAGTTGCCTCTGACTAAGGTTAATAAACCAGCCTTCTCTTTATCGTTCGCTAAAAGTCTCGTCAATTTCTCGTTCGGGGAAAACTCGTTAATAGTAATCACATCATCTGCTTCGTCTTCTAGTAAATCATATCACGTTAATATTTCCATCTCGCTGTTATGTTATGCAGAAACGAACGAAATAAAAAACCTAAAAATTTAAATTGTTTTTTTTTTGGCGTTTGACGCGAACGCGCAACATAACGAATTTTTTCAATCATTTTTATTGCGCACCGTAACAATATTCCAATATTATTTAAGTAGGCGCGTAACGATTAACGAGCGATTTAAACAATGCTTCACCGTGACGTTGTCGTTTGTTTCTCGTTTGCCTAAGCCAACCTGTGCGAAAATATTTAAGCCACCGCGGGAAAAGAGCTATTAATCTCGCTCGGGACTCGAGGGCAAATCCACTCAATTTTCCGACCTACAGGAGGCCGGTTATTTATACGAGACACCTAAAAAGGCTTAAACGCATACCGCAGGTAGATTCGTTGGATCAACAGGATGTTTGGATAAATTATTAAATTTATAGTGATGAGAAAAAAAAGAAAGAGAGAAGTGTGAGCTTAAAAAAAAAAAAAAAAAAAAAAAAAATACAATATTAATATTATTATTATCATTATTATGTGTTTTGGAACGACAATCAATTTTCCATCATACGGAAGTAATAGTAATATACATCCTATAATAATATTTATTTACGTCCTTTCCGGTCGAGACAGACGTGAGTAGTAATTGTTGTTTATGTAAAAACCACGATGTGAGTATTGTAACAATAAAATATAATATGCTCTTATAGTCTTATGATATCACGGCGGGTCGACAATTATTAGGCACTGGAATTATTATTATTAACTTTAACCGCGTTATTACCACGATTTTATTAGTTAGGTACATAATAGTTTTGTATTTGATTGTGATCCACGTGTTATATTTTATCCGATTGTTTTTTGCTATCGTCTTTATCAGTGGCGCCCAAATGAAAAACTATATTTGTGGCAAGAATTACCTACAATTCCACCAAACCCACATTCTTAAAAATTTAAATATTCACTCAAGTTGTCAAATTTTAGCAACAATTGTAAACAGCTTTTATTAGTTACATTAGTTACAATTACCGGATCGTTTTTTCCTTAGGTAGATACCTATCCCTTAAACAAATTTTAAATGTATGGCAACTGCCGAACATAAATATGGACTTTGGCGCCACTGGTCTTTGTGATCTATAATAAATTGTGTTTGTATGATGTAAACGTTATATTATATCCGTCGTCGTAAGTTCTATAAAAATTCCCCTCTAGATAGGCCCTCTTTGATTGTAAATAAACATAAATATCTATAATTGGTTTTATTTTTAATGAACAATCAAAAATATATGGTTAAAAAAACGTTAGATTAAGCGTATGGAAAATATTACATAAATTTCTTTGGAAATTGGAATTAAGTAAGTTATTTAGTTAATGGTTAAATTTTTATATTTAATTCTGTATTTTTTGTTAATACTTATTTTAAAAAAAATTAAAATAACTTTTTAAATTTATAGTTATGTAGTTATACACGTAGTATAAGTAGGCTTACTTTTCTAAAAAAGAGTAACAGATATTTAAAGTATAAAATTATATAAACATATTAAGTGAGAGACAATCATAATTGAAATTGAAGTTTTTGTTAAAGATAAGGAAAAATTTAATCGTAAGATCAAACGATTGGGTATACAAGTAAACAAATTTAAACATGTTTTTTTTTTTTTTAAACTAGAATCATTTATTGTTAGAATCAATATGCACATTATATTATAATATTAAAAAAACAAAAAATGTATTATGATATTGCTTTATTATTGCCAAGAGGACATTGTAATATTTATAATTATAAATACACTATATTATTATTCTATATATTTATATATAGTATAACGCATAATATCAATGTTTAATTTAATTTATTTTTACGTTATCATATCATATCAGATTTACATAATGTTATCATTAATATTATGTAAAATGTTTGAAATAATTTTCAACCGGGACTAAAAATAATCTTTAATTGCTATCGTCATATAGTATTTTTACAACACACATATTATATTAAAATTGATCTATGATAATTATGTAATGACATATATGATGCCCATGGTTGTTACTTAAACTTTTGTTTCTTCTACAATCTTAAACATTAAAATGAAGTCAACTGTGTTTTCTAAATTTCACATTATACAAAAAAAAATAATAACAATAATAATAATAATAATAAATAAAAAAGGAGCTAAGCATATTATAATATTAATTGTAGAAGATTTATATGATATAATGTAATAAATTTAAATAAATAATCATAAAATCTATATAATATAAATTTAAAAAATGAAAATGACAAGAAAATTTGCGTAAAGAACAATTTTTAATTTTATTAAAAACTAAAAAAAAAGAGACAAGTTTTTTCGACTAAAAGTACAAACGTTTTATAAGACATGACGATAGAAAACATGATACATACATATTTTAAGTATTTTTTCTATCAATTACATAAGAATAGTCAATACTGTTATTTTGTTTTGCGGTTTTTCCTGTAATTGATTGAAAAGATTAGAATTTGTTTAAAAAATAGGCGAAATTTATATTTTGATTTAATTAAAGAAAGAAAATTAAAAACTGTATATTTTAAATTTAGGACTCAAATGAAAATTTGATGGTTTACATTTGTTTGAAATAATATTTTCCCACTACTTCGTATTATTTTCGTAAAATAATATGCTGAGTGGGGATATAATATTTGTTCAGTTGTACAAATCGATAAACAATTGTAGTTTTAGGATAAATCGTAGATTATATAAATGTTTAAAGTAATATTCTTTATTGAATTAAAAGTAAAAAAAAAAATAATAAAAACAAATCACGTTGAAGGTTTAAGTGCGCGTTTCGTGAGATATAAAACTAATATTATAAGAATAAAATATTATCAATACTGCAGTATATTATTCGGATACTATTTCGATATCGGTCAGGAAGTACGTTTTAAAATTCCATCTGTTGCGGTCTAAAAACGTTTTTAATTTATATATTTTCTTTCTACAGGTTGAAATTGAAGGAAAAAAATCTGGTGTTTGGCTAAAAAATGATAAACAGATATGATATAAAAAGAGGTTTTCTTACAAAAAATAATAGTTTTATTTTCGACCAATGATTCCGCCGGACACGAGCGTTTTGTCGAAAACCTCGACGATAAACTACGTATGTCGTTTGAAAAATAGTATGGTATTATTTTAAGTTTATTTCTAGAATATTATACACACGCCGCGTGTCCTGACTAGCCGTTTTCTCGTATTTTATTATTTTATTTTCTGAACTCTTCCTCGACTACGTGTTCGGATAACGTGATTTCCGTCGTGTTTCGGCCCCCGAAAGGGTTGAGAAAATGCATTATCGTAGAATATTTATTTGACGTGTGCCATATTATTATTATTATTATGACACATAGGCATAACAAATATTACGTTTGCGTTTCCCTTACAGAGCACCGTGTGGAATTCCAGTTAAAACGAATATTTAAACAATATTTTTATGCGTGTGCAGAATTTTTTTGATATTTTATTCACATTAAAGTATTCTGAAAAAATTTTAAACAATTTGATTACGATTATTTTCTGTAAATATTTTTTATTTGATGATATTTTAGTGGTCTTGTGTATCGTATTATTTAAACTCGACTAAAACGAGTGACGATAATTTTGCAAAAAAAAAAAGAAAAAAAAAAGGAAAATGAAATCACTTAGCCATTGGAACCTAATCAAATATTTATTGCGATTTAAAAATAACTGTTTTTGTTGTTGTTGTTGTTCAGTAAGTACATTAGTAAATACCTTTTCTAAATATACTTCTAACGTTTTTATTCAAAAGTGTAAATATTTAAATGCCTTTTAAAATTTTCTTTTTATACAAAACTTTCTTTTTATAGATGGCCTTTTAAATTAATTTTTTTTTTGACATTTCTCAATAGAAATAACGAAATAAATATCACAGTTCGATGTATTTTTACGATTTTTTATTATACAATTATTTAAAAATTTTAAATATTAAACTGGTCATTTTAATAAAATTATTTTATTTTCAATCGATTTATTTTAAAAATTTGAAATTTAATTATTGATATTTAAATGCGTTTTTTCGGAATTTTTAGGACATAAATGATATAAACTGTTATTTGTGAAAAAAAAAATAAAATTGAGCAATTTCCGCGTACACTATTACAGCTTTTATATTATTATTATAATAGTTTAGTTTGCGTTTAATATTTGATTTAGTTTTATATATTTGGTAAAAAAATGTTTTGTTCTTGTGTTTTCTATCGTTTTAATAAATAATTTTCTGGATAAATACATTAACAATATAATATTGATTTATTGCTATATAATTAATCTCGTTACAGATCTTTTCATGCACTAACTATAATACTATATAATTATATGTATACAAATTTATATTAAATAAATTAATTGTGTAACTTAAAAACAAATGTTAAAAAAAATTTAAAAATCACTAAAAAAGTATGTTTTAAAAAATCTCAATAAACTTTTCTACCTATATCGATAATAACACAATATTATAATATTATAAATATTATGTAGCTAAAATATTTGTTTGTCCACAATTTATTGAATGATTATATAAAATTAAATATTTAAAAATTGTATTGAGCATTACAAATTATGGTTATAGTCTCATAAATTATGTTCCAAACCCTACCTATAATATATTTATATCAGTATATCATAATTATTTATAATAATATAATAGTAAATAAAACGATATTTGTTATAATATTGCACGATTTGCTTTGCAGTGTTAAGTTAAAATTTAGTATAGTTTAGTGATGGGAAGTTATGAGTATTCATGTACTCAGTTTTTTGGACGATACGAGTGTAGCCTACTTTAAAATATGAATGTTATAATTTTTCAATCAGAGTTTATTAGGAACTACATATCTTTCTTTTTGTTTGTATTTATTAACAATAAAAAAATACGAATTAATTTTTCCGTTTTTATTTATTGAAATTTTCTGAATTCCCATCTCTAAATAGCCATAGGTGCAAATATGCTAAAAAAAATATTCGTAACGACTAAATTTTTGTCAGATTTTCTTTTATGTCAGTTATACATGAAATCTAAATACAATTTTAAGTTAATCAAATACATTAATGTATACAATAATCTAAGTTTTTAAACTCTAAATTAAATGAAACCTTACATCGTCTTCATAATAATAATAATACATCTTTACATTTAGCTATTATTATTATTAACTAAAAAAAATTATATAAAATATAAAATGGTATAAATATTACAAATATTATGGTTGTCGTCGTACATTAAAACGATTAAAACTACGGAGAATAGAATACTAAAAAATAAAATTTCTTATATTTTACTATAATAATATGTAAATATAATATTGCCATAGTAATGATAATAATAATTTAAGTCTTTCTCTAAACCTTTTTTTTTTTTAATTTTTAAAAATTTTTCAATAGGAGTTATGTTTTATGTAAAATAATTTCGCGCGTGCGTGTATATTACTATGATTATTTGCGTACCGATAACATTAATAGTATATATTAAATATGTTTTACATTTTATTATTTTATTGATTATACAATGTTTTTTTTTATGATTTTGTTATCACGCCACCGCGACCACCTGTCCAATAAAAATATGATATACCTAACACGATTGTTGCGAGAACATGTGACGAGATCGATATGTAAAAACGATAATATAAAATATAATTTATTAATATTATAATATCATATTGTAAATGTAACGTATTTTGTGTTTAGGTTCCAAACGAGTTTGGTCTATTTAAATTACTTTTTACCTGACCTATTATTGTTATTTTTATTTCTACTCTTTTTATCCCAACATTCAAATGAGGCCAATAATATCACTAAGAATAAGATTTTCATTATTTCAATAAAAACAAATTTCTCGTAAAAATTATTTCAAAACAAAAACTAATGAAAAAAATGATTTTAAAATCGTTTTCTTTTATCAGAAAGAAAGATAGAGAAGATTAGTAGAATACTATTGTATTATTATGAAGGACTTGTGAATTGGAAGAAACGAAGACAGATTTTTAGTAGATTGTTGGGGATTTATTATTATAACTATATAATAATATTATGCCTAAAGTTTCAATATTCTATGTTATTATTACCTGTGTACTACAAGTTGGATTATTGAATATTTTTTTTTTTTTTTTTGTTACTTTCGAGCGAATAAATAATTCTTAAAATAATTTTTAAAATTTAGTTATTTAGTGAATTAATGTATATACGAAATAAACATTTTAAGTACTTTTTGATCAAGTATAATTAAATTCGTTTCCCTCTCACATATCTTCATTTCACAATATTATAATTATAATTTATATTTCAAATTGTATTGACTTAACGATATTCTGCATCATATTCTCAATCTAGAAATTAGATTCTATGAAAATTAAATAACGTATTTATGCAATAACGTTTTTATAAATTTATTTTAGTGACCTTTTGATTATTTTTAACTATCAAATTTCTATTTTTATTGAGTAATTAATTAAAAAACAAAAACAAATATACACGTCTAATTGTTTATCAATGTATAATATATAATTTTTTGATATGTTTCTATTTTAATTATTTTTTTTCAAATTTAATTTTTATTATTAAGATATCGCCAAAAAGCCGAGAATTTATATATGTTTTATAAAATTAGTTTTCGAAATTAAAGTTCATAAAAACTACAGTTTAACGCGATGTGTTCAGACCGAGTTTCTATGCCAGAAATTTTGGACCGCACAACCAAACCTAACTAAACCCAATTTAACATTTAGGCCACGCATATTGTTAATTATCCAGTTTGAATTTATGAGTTTTAAGAAATATAACGATTTTCATTATCGAAAACTAAATTAAGTGCGTCCTTTAAAATGATAATTTTACAACTTTTCGCTAAAATGTTACTATAATGTATATTCAATATTTGATGTTTTTTATTGAGATTATTCATTGACGTTTAGAAGAACTATAGGAATTTATAAGTATTAAATTCATATTTTTTTTCATTTTAATTTGAAAAAGACACTTTTGCACTCGGAGATTTTCATTAAACAAACGAGTGGATAAACGAATGCTGTATTAATTTTTATTTCTATTTAGTATCTCCCGTCTTCTGTTTAACGCTCGCGCGGTTTACTGTTGCAGAGTAGAATTTCGTCGACCGTTTCAAAAACTTTTGGGACCGAGTCTAAAACCGTGCATAATACGCTGAAATATAATACAACGGAATAAAAATGTTTTGGGCAAACAATATATATATATATATTTATTATAAGATACGTACTACGCAACAGAAACAATGTCAGAAAAAAAACAGCTGCTAAACGTAATTTTTTAAACATTTTCTCAGCACGATCACAAATACAGCTGGATTTAAAAGATAAAAGTAATAAAAACACGTTTCGAAAAAAAATTATACTACACAACTACGTACACCTATATAATTTGTTTTTTTCTATTTAATTTTCTTAAAATAAAAATCCTCTTGTACTTATTATTATATCTTATTTCGATGCTCAGCCTTCAGTAAAATGTATTTTTGTTTCACAAAAATGGTGATTAATTATTATTAATCATAACTATACACACCAATGTTAAAAATTCTTTATATTCATTTGTTTTATATGCGATAATTTTTAATGTAAAATACTCACCTAAAAAAGTTTAATTTTTGTAAATATATCGTTTCGGACGATAGGCAATACGGTCGCAAAATAACGGTTCATAATAATATTTTATTATTATCGTTATATTATGCAAAATCGAATATCACAGCCTGCTAATATTATCAATTATTGTTATTATTATTATTATTATTATTATTATTATTTAATCCTTTTTCGTTTATTATCGAATGTTTTATTTTATACAAAACATTGGTTTAGTTTTCGCGATGTCCATTCAATATTGTTATAGGTAATTGTTTCAGGTTTTATTTTGTACATTTCATCGACGATCCATCGATTCTCTTGCAGTATTGTGATATTTGTGAGCCGACAATTGTAAAAGATGCAAATGGGGGAGAAAGGATTTCAGCAGCTTATAAGCAACAATCATAATATAATAATAATATTGTATCGAGCGGGTATTAAAACATTAAACGCAGTAAATCATATTAAAACATATAATATTTCGATTACGTACGTTAACATTGTATTTGAGCAAATAATTTCCATGAACGTAATAAAATGAATTACCCAAAAGTTAAAAATCCTAAAAATTACCTACCGGGAAATGTAATGTATACGAAAATCATACTGATCGAAACCGTAAAAATCGTTCCAAATTAATTTTATAATATAAAATCTAACATATTGTTATATATTCTTGCCGATGGTTATCGAGGAGGTGGACCGCGAGGCGAACGCCGCGTAGCAACAAAACGGTCTCTAAAAACCTAACCTGGTCAAAAACGTTTTTCTAAAAAAATATAATATTACAATAAATTATCGTAAGTGGCCTATTGCCAAACCTATAATACATTATGTTCTAAAAAATTATTACTCGTTTCTTGTATTTATTATTGCTCATTGTTTGCAAAACACACTAAACCGGTAAGTCGGCGCTTACTGTTTGTATAGTATAATATAGTTACATAGGCACAGCGATTATATAATTATTAATATAAATATTTATGTAATAAAATACTTAATTTTTATAATACCTAATAATAATATTGCGTGATCTCTTACATGTAATTCGTAATAGACAATAGATAACGTATACAGTAATTATTTTGACATCATCATTATCCTATATCATAGCTTGTTCCGGAACGGATGTGCTACAGACTCGAGGTATTTTCAATGTTTATACAACGATGAAATGGTCTATTTTGTGTTTAAAAAGCTATGAATGTTGCAGGACATTCAGGAAAAAAACGAATTTCACATTTAAATCCGCGCTTTAGAAATGAGTCGTAAAATTATTTTCTCTCCGTAACAAACCTACAGATTACCCGTGTTGGCTTCGACGTTAGTGGTCTATTGCGGTTTGTACGTTTATACGGTAATTACCTAACCGTTGTTACCTATCCATTGTCTATGCGGTCACAAAAAATATGCGTATGATTAGAAAAAAAAAAACCGAATAAACCTACTTGTCATTTACGACAATAACGTTATAAGCTAACAATAAAAAATACTTAAAAGCTATCTTACTTCTCTGTCTAAATGTTATATAAATTTAAAACTCTAATAATAATATATTTTGTATATTGGTGTCACAGTTGTCTGTTCCATGTCTTTTTATTCGCGGGACATAATTAAATAATAATAACGATATTATTATTATTATTATTTTTGTTTTCATTTACGGTATCGGCCGATCGTGGTCCGCGGTCAATCGCCGGCAGCTGCGACTGACGAGCGAGAGTTTGCTGCAGCGGCCACGGCGGCGAATCGTATGACTGACGTCCGCCGGTGCGGCAACCGCTGCGCGGCGTGACGTTATCCGTCTGCGGACGCCGCGACGGCCGCGGGCTCGGGATCGCGGCCGTCTTCCGCGTCGCCGTCGCCGTCGCGGTCGGTCGCGGCCGCGGCGGGCGCGCAACCGGCCTCCAGGTGCTTGTTCAGGTACGACTTGAGGGCGAACGACTTGCGGCACCAGTGGCACGTGAAGTTCTTGTCGCCCGAGTGGGTCATCATGTGCGCGCGCAGGTTGGACCGGTCGGCGAACGCTTTGCCGCACTGGCCGCACGCGTACGGTTTCTCGCCGGTGTGCGACCTGAGGTGGCCCTGCAGCAGCCACGGGCGGCTGAACATCTTTCCGCACACGCCGCACGCGTGCGACAGCTTGTGCGTGAGCAGGTGCATGGCCAGCGCGGGCATGCTCACGTACGCTTTGCCGCACGCGTTGCACCGCTTTGCCGACTGCGAGTCCAGGCTCCGGTGCGTCTGCTTGTGCCGCGAGAGGTTCGACGACGTGGCGTAGTGTTTGCCGCAGTCCGTGCACGTGTACCGGGCTGTGAACAGAAGAAAAAAAAAAAAAAACAGAAAAAAATCATTAGCCGACCAGACATAATCTAACCGTACGCAGGGACAATATTTATGATGGGAGACAACGCTCCCCTATTGCCCCCAGCGGCAAATGTTTAGGTTGAGGTGGTAAAATCGCGATGCTTAAGGATGGCATACGCCTAAATACGGACCTGACAGCAGGCGACGTAAGAATTCTCCTTGAACGGAGACATCGAACGTGGCGCGCTTATATTTTGGCACACACCGAGCTATGACACGAGATTATAATATTATATCGTTATTATATAAACTAACCTCGGGGGGTCAAACGAAGAAGATATAAAAAATACTACGAAGGAGCTGATAACTAGAGCGCAGAGTATGGGATAAATGATTAATGAAGGGAAAACTAATTATATCGTAGTTACAAGAGGTAACCGATTAGACCAAAACAGAAGTTTGGAGATAGAAAATTACTGTTTTGAAAAAGTAGAAAACTTTAAATACCTGAGAGTTGACATAAATAACCGTAATAATTACCATGAGGATAAAAGCCGGAAATAGATATTATTTCGCGCAACAGAAATCTATCAAATTCAAGTTATTATCAAAAAAATCGAAAATATGATTATACACGGTTTTAGTAAGACAAGTGATTTTATATTTATATATTTTATATTTCACGTACGTGAAATTTGGCTTTATGAAAATTGGCAGTTCTAGAGACGAAATTCCTACGGCAAATTTTTCGTCTTAAAAAAATTGATCAAATAGGTGATTATGTGATAAGATCCAATAAGGAAATTAAAGAACTTTGAGAAGAAGAGGACATCAAGATTCTTAAAAGTAGAAAAATGAGCGGACTTGGAAACGTATGGAGATCAAATGTAATAATAAATGATTCGCTTAATTGGAAACCAGAAGATAAGAGACCATTGAGTAGGCTGAAGAAAAGGTGGATAGATAAAAACAACCAGAATTTCCAGATTATTGGAGGAATTGGCAAATGAGAGAGAGGAATGGAGAAGGTTGTGTGGTGATTTTTTTGTTTTTAGCTTTTTTAGGTTGTATTTAGCTTAATAAGTGATAGAACTTAATGACCTATAAAAGCTGAAGAAGTAAAAATTAATAAATTAATTTTCACTCTCTAAATAATTAAACTTTATGAATTAATTGGTTAACGCTAGTTTCTATATTACCGGCGTTACGAGTTCGAACCAATGTTATTGGGCTATTTTATTGTTTATTTTTTTTTTTTTTAAATAAAGCACGTGCCTGACATGCAATATAAAAATAATTCGATTAGCGCTGAACTTTTAGTGAAATATTTTCGAAAGATAAACTAGTAAAAGTATCGGAATGATAAAAACAAATAATTATACAATGTCTTCATAATATTATGTTGATGATGAATATGCTAATCTGCGTATTTTATATATTCTCAGGTACTAATAACAATGTACATACATATAGTTTATTAAATATAATTTTTACATAAGTCAACATAAACATAATATTATTATAAGTACAATATATGAGAATAACAATAGGAATGCAAAAGTAACGATACCGTACAACTCCGAAGACTGAACCTTGGTTGAAACGAACATGGGCAGTCGTAAACGATATTGTAAATAAAGTATACGCAAAACGCGTTGCAAACAATGGTTTACGCTTATAACAATAATGATAATATATATGTATGGTACTAAATGCGCTTAAGTACGCAACGCGTCGCTAATAATCGCATAATAATAATTACGGTTCTAAACGACATCGAGAACATTATTCTAAGTCGTTTATGACGTAGATGGAACGATCGCAAAACAAAACACAAACTGAAAGAAAAAGCCACGTCAAGAACGTTGAAACGTTAACAATGGCAAAACACACGTGTTCGAAATAAAAATACAACCAACGAAACGCGTCTAATAATGTCTGTCGACAAACGACTGGTAATAATATGTGCAAATAATGCGCCGTACAAAAAACATATTACGTCAACAATAGCAGACGGGCAAGCAGCAACGGTAATATTGATAAAAAAAAGGAAAAAAAAACGTGCACGCAAAAAAAAAACGACTTGAATGTAGTAGAAAATATATCGAACTGAACTGGTTGCGGCGCCAGCTGCCGGTACGTCTTGGAGGAAAAATATCACACGATATATCTATGGAGGCCGTTATCAATAGAATAATTATATCAATTAATAACGGAGCTTTCGGACAATAAAATAATAATCCTTTCACCGTTATTTCTAAATTCACGAAGAACCGAATGAAATCTACCTTTTTTCTATTAAATTAAATTACATGCACGATACCTATGTCTTGTGCTTTTGAATATTTTTTTTTTTATGTAACTTCCAGTAGATTTTACAATATTGGCGATACGACATTATTTTTTTACGAATAATTATTATTACCTAGGTAGTTGTTTTGTTAATTAGTAGTCTCTCGATTATTCTAATTTTCGTTCAAAGTATTATTGTTATAATAGTTTCAACATGTTAATAGTTACCTATATGCTAATATGAGGAATACTTAGTCAGGAAGAACGTCGAACATACTTTGTGAAAGAAATGTTACCGAATTATTAAATACTAACTCAAAATAAATGGTTGTTTTTTTTTTAGGACTAAATGGCCTTTGTATTTATTTGAAAATAGTTCTAAATTCGTTATAAATCGTTTTTATATTCCCAGATTAATTTTGAAAATATTTTCTTTTTATACTGAAAATAAACTATTAAATAAGTAATATCTTATTGTAACTTAAACAACTTAAAGTAATTTGTTAATTTAAAATTTACATGATAAAAATACAGATTCACATATTGTCTTTAATTTTGTTCAGAAGTATTACTGTTTAAACATACTCAGAAAACTTTTTTTTGGTAAAAATTATTGTATAAGGAACAAATAAGCAACACTACTAAACACAAATAAAACAAAAAATTGCATAAACATGACTCCCGTGAAACGACCAATATCCAATAACCAATATTATTACGTATGTGAAGTTAGCCTATTCCATATTCCAATTTTCCACTGACAAAAGTTATGAGTAGTTCATTAATTGAACGTAATAATTGTAAGTGCGTATTCATAATTTGTATAAATTAAGCATCTACCACAAGTTATTAGCAACCAGCCCTAATGTATTAGAACAAATCACTTCAAACAAATTGTAAGTCGATGTCCTTAAATTGTTTTTCAAATGTTTGATTGAATATCTATAGGTAACATACAAATGTATTCTAAAAATGCACATTTATATTATATTATTATTAATAACAGTACCAATATTGTAAATATCGTTTATGTAAAATATCGGTGCACAAACACAACTGTATCAATATTGCCTATACGAGGTGCCGTCTTACATTTTATTTTGCCTCTTCGATGAATTAATTCGTTTTTCGATTAATTCCAACATAATATTGCAATATTATCAGATAAGCGATAATTTCTCGTTAGACTGATTTGAACTAATGAACGTCATGTTGCGCAGATAAAGACCGAACTACGGGTTTATATAGAACGCGGAGGGGAAAAAAAAAAATCAACATTTCTCACGCGAAATAAGTGACGCGGACTTTTCGGTTCGTCGATATTGTTGAATGTGCATTGTGTTTTTATTGTTGTTTTCGGGGTATTTTCGTGCTGTTAAGCGATTATTTGGCATTATTCCATCGAAACTAACTGCCCGGGACTCGGGATTCGTCGTGAACACAAACGCACACAGTGTAACACGACGATTCTCCGTTGTAACGGGCGAAAATAAATAAATAAAATCCCTGAGCAAAACAAAAAAAAAAAAACCCCTCAGAATTTAGGTCAGCGGTTGGCTGATTTGTGAATAACGAAACGCTCGGCTATAAATAATATGCACGCGGGCACAAAAAAAAAAAAAAAAAAAAATGGTAAACGTAATCTGATGATTTTCTCGTATATAATAAATAATGAGAGTTGGAATGAAAAAAGAAATTAAAATAAATAATAAAACGATACGTCCCGAGAAAATTAATGTAGTGAAAAGCTAGAGAGAGAAAGAGAGAGAGTCGCAGCGCGAATATAATGTGAAATTTTTTTATTATAATATTATATCGCACACACGAGATATTAATATTATCATAATATATTATTATGCGCAAAAGAATATTACGAGAAAATCGAAATTTGTGTTCATCCATATCATAAACTAGTTGATCACATTAGAAATTTTTCTAATAATTATAGAAATACGAGGACAGTCGAAGTCACTAGTGTTACAACGACGTTATATAAAAAAAAACGAATATAGACAATGAAATTTCATATAAGAGACAATAATATTGTGGTAAAGAAACAAAATTGTGCGGAATTATATTATATTATATAATTTTTATTTCAGAAGCAATTCGCATTAAATTATTGTAAAGTTTTTATGATTGGAATTATTTGTCCTCGCGACACGTGTCGACACCGATAATATTATTTTCGTACGAGAGTTTTCATAACGTTCTAAACGAAACGTTTTGGATGTATTATTATAAATAGGTTATACTGATAACAGTATTATAAAATTATGTTTAATTATCGTTATAAACAAAAACCGAGACGGCACCGTTATATTTTGACCCACATCTCTCGCGATAGATTATTTTGTTGTGTTGTTATCACCCGTAGTCTTTTCTCAAACTTTTTAAAACCATTTTTTTTTTGCCCACGCGTTCTCGACTGAATTTTGTTTTTATGTTTTATTTAATTCATTAACTTTATTTCCTCCTAAAATTATTCGCGTGTGCCATAAATTATACGTAAACTTTTTGGCAGCCGTTTAGAGTAAGATAGAAAAAAAAAAAAGAGGACGCTTTATGATATAATAATATACACGCACAGTTTTCGGTATTATTATATTCTGGGTCGAGATGTAAAACAATATTATTGTATTAAAATTCCACCAGAAAGACACGACACGATGTTATGAAAAATTATAATTTTGAAAATCGAAAACGACATCCAGTCTCGTGAAACTTTAATTTAGATTATGTAAAAATAATTGTTTATGTTTTATCACGATAAATGTCGCATAATAATCGTTTTTATTTTTCTGCAATGATTGCCAATCGCTATTTACTGCTATTCATTGCTGTAGTATGTGTGTGAATATAGAATAATAATGAAACGGAAATAAAAAAAACAGAGTATTTCAACCAACTGCCGACATCAAAATTTACGAACGATATATTATTATAATTTCGAAAATAATAATCATAATGCTATTATTAATTTACCGAAACGGTTCACTCGATTATTGTACATTCGGGCGTATCAGCGGTTTGCGTACGAACAACTATCGCGTGATTTATACGATTAACAACATTAATATTTTAAAAGTTTGAACACATTATCGAATGATTTCGATTACGAGGGCCGCGTCGTTTATTATGAAATTTTATGCAAAGCATTTACATTACGGACGGACGACTCGTTGTGATATTATTCGGACCATAAACAATCGAAATTGATTTACAAAATAATTTTATATATTATATTATGACTATAATAATACTCTATTTTCAAAATACGGGAAAATCGATACACTTTACAGTACCGAATTCCCATTTCCAGTATTGTTTTAATTATTTACGCCGATGAAAATATTATTGTACTTATTGTACTAGAAATAATACGTTATTCGTGTTTAAAAAACGATGCATATTTAATATATTTAAATCGATATAGATATTTAGAAAATAATTTTTGTCATTTTTAAAGATTTGGCGCAATGCCACATGTTTTACTGTATTAAAAATTTACGTAATGCGTGTTAGCATTATTAGTTCGATATGATATCGACTTCGATAAAAAAATGACGTTTTAAAAATACATAATGGTTTCTCGACGATCGATAATCTTAGTAGATTATACGAAAATATGAGCGGGACGGAAATAATTTATCGTCCTTAAATCATCGTCGTCGAAGAAGAAAATGCTGCTTCAAACTACTCGTCGAACGAGACGGGAACAGATAATAATATTATATGGAAACGCTGTTAAAATATAATATATTATAATATTATCGTTACCGTAAATCGATCAAATTTATATTTTACTTTACACAGCGTTGGTGTGCGCGCCTAAGGAGCTCTTAATATAATGTGGAAATTAATACCAATTTATTCTTTTTAATACGATAACGCTATATTATTTATGTGTATATTTATAAGTATATTTATTTCAAGCAGTGATTATGTATCACAAATCAAATGATAATAATAATTGTATAAAATAATAATATTTGCCAAAAGGTACAAGGAAATTATTGCTCTAAAAGTTTACAAAACACTTGTGTGAATAAATAACGATAATCACCCAAAGGCACAAGGAATATAATATTTTAAGAGCAAAATATTTCAAGACCCGTCTGTCTGCTAATAATTTATCGGTGATCACCACTAACATTAAATTATTAAACAACAGCTAACCGCAGCCAAACGGTATAATACATAATAAAATAACAACCGCGTTAACTCACAAATTATTCAGGAAACCTGGTTATTTTGACTATCCTAGATTGGGAAAAATAATATTAATGCAAAGCAATTATAATTTGTAGGAACGATGTTTACCAAAATGCCTAAATTCTAAACCACTCCGTACAACGAGAAGAGATGAGATTTATACGAAGATGACCTTGCATTGACGAAGATTTCACTGACATGACAAAAAATTAAACACAAAGAAATTATAATGGTCAGAAACGATTTACATGATTGAATTAATTAATTAATTTATAGTATCACTGAAAAATATAAAATAACCAACAACTTTGACTAAACACATGACCGACACACAAAATACAATTTTATATTTATTTTTTAAAACAAAAAAATCACATTTTGAATATATTCAATCTGTTGTCATAGTATTATCTGTGCATAGAGCCAGATGTACGTCACACAATAGAAAAAATTTGTTCCGATTACCACAAGTAGGATATTATGCTTTCAATTGAAAATTGTATCTACTTGGAATTTTATTTAGTTTATTTTTCAAATTTCTCAAATGTTGTTTTCTTTGGAAGAAGAAGAACTACCAAAAATGACAGAAAATTGTGTTTGCCGTGAATTTGATTTTAAGTATTTTGTAAATCTAATAGAACGTAAGAACTTGTAAATTTTTTTGAGCATTCTTATAGGTAGGTTACACACGAGGTAAAATTTTAGAACGAATTTTAAGTATAATTTATTGTATATCAGACTGAGTTTTGCACAGCATCGTATTATTAAATGCAATGCCATTGCATTAAAATCTTGATTATAATAAACCACTAATTTTTCTAAAGACCGAAGGGATGAAGGAAAAACTTCTGGAATTGACCTTCTCGCTGTTTTGTTTTTATTAAACATAAAATTGGGTTCATACATTTGAAAGTAACAATTTGAATTTTTGTGTATTTTTTCCTTACCTTTATATAAAGGTAATATACGTTTTTAACAATAAGTTATTGTAACTTTTAAGTATATTTAAAAATTATCTTTTTAAATAATATTATATTACACATTTATTGTAGAAATTGAAATGAAATATATTTCAATTGTTGAAGAAACAAGGATGTACACGATGGAAAAATATTTTTTAGGATTTCTCTTATATTCTAGTACGTTTATGACTTTTAAATGAATTTCTCATCGGTACAGTTGAAATTGTTTTAAATATTGTTTTATTAAATTTTCAAAAACCCATTGCGATTATTAGATTACAATGATAACAATAGTTCCAGAGTAATACTACTTTCCTGGTGGAGATGGTTTTTCATAGATATTTTTTAATTATAATTTATGTTTTTTTTAAAACCTATCCATCCGAACGAATATATTGTGCGTTAATATAAATGACGGTTTAATGGACGATATATCTGTTTTACGTACTTATTATTATATAATAATATATTTAATGAAAAACTCATCGAAATTCCAAACGTTCAGTCTGCTGCGCTATACCGACACCGCTCGACAACGGAATTTTTCGTTCTTTAATATTTTATTCGGTTCGTACGCATGCTGGCGGATAGCGTTAAGTTAAATTATTGAAATTTTGTTGAGACAGGTCAATTTAATATACATGAAACACCACGTGTATGGAGGCATTCAATTAATTATAACACGGTTTAATATACACGCTCTCGGCAGCGGCGATAGCAAGATTGGATTGTGAGGGGGAAGGTGGCGGGGATGAAGAACGAGAATTATTTATGCGACACGGATGAATTTCAAACGCTTTAATTAATAATAAAATAACTGCTTTTCTGTCGCTTTTCCTTCCATAAATTGCCAAAAAACAAAACAAATTCACACTTTTGCGGTGCCTGTTCAACAAGTAAAACAATTATTATGGGTAGAAAATATAATAATATGAAAATAATTTGTTCTAAAAAACCTAACCTAACCTCATCTCACGCGGTTATCGTTACAATTTTCGGTCACATCCGTTGTAAAGTTAATATAATTTATTTAGTTCTTTGCCAATTATATGCAATTGCAATTTATTTTTGCAGGATTTAACTCATTTTTATGTAGATTTGAAATTCTACATTTTACACCTCGATATTATGTCAATCGAAATTTATAAAGACGAAAATATTATCGTATTATGAAAATTGTTATTACACGTGATGTACCAGATCAATTTACTAATTGTAATATGAGTATTTCTGTGAAAAATCAAGATATTTAAACGATATAAAATATTATTACCTATATTTTTATAAATTTTTAACATATAGTAAACAATTTTTTTTTAAAAAATAACTTAAACTTTTAAGTAATGTGAAATTTGAAGATAGCGATATAAAAACTATATTTTTATGAACAATTTGATAGGTTAAATTTCAATTCAATTATTATGGTGATCTTTAGAAAAAAGAAATTCTAACGTAATTACTTATAATTATTTAAACTTTTATATTATTATAAAATTCTCATTATCAATATTCAACATTGTACATTAATTAAATAATGAGCAAGGTTTTTTTTTTAATACCATAATATTAAAGTATTAAATTATTTAAAATAATGACGTCAGAAATATTAATTAATAAAGCATATTCATAAAAATCGACATCTTTATTAAAGTAGGTCTTAGAAGGTCGTAAACATATCAGTATTTCAATACAAATAATAATACACTCCTAAACAATTTCATATAACTTATAAAATAAATTAGCTTTTTTTACCTATCTAATAATTTTAAAAACAACCAAATTCAAAAATGTTAATTTTCGCAAATAAATTACAATTAGTAAATATATCTGGGATACCCTGAATAACAAAGTGCTTTGGAATTTCTCGGGTTCTTTTTCGCGTCGTTTTTTTTAAGTTTAATTCGCGTGAACGAGTAAAAAACCTAAAACTCATTGATTTGTGGAATATTTCTTTTAGATTTCATACATTTTTTTGACATTTCGGTGGAAACAATAAACGACAAGAAAAATATTTTAGCTCTGACTGTGTTACTACTATACTGACCTTTGTTGCCGGAACTATAACCGATCACTTGGGCCGTTACCCGTTCGCAGTGTTCTTCCGCAACGACCGCAGCCGCCGACGACGCCATTTTTCTGTTGCCATTCTTGTGGCCGGTGGCCGCGGCAGTGGCGTTCAAGTCTCTAGTCAGCAACGGGTCGTACGTGTTGCCCGTCCGTTCGATGACGTAATCGATCAGCCCGTACGCGGCGTCCACGGTGGTCGTCTCATCTCCGGCGGTGTCCGCGCGTTCGGTGTCCGCGGCGGCCGTCGTCGCGCCGTCCGTCGGCGTGTTTTCCGCGTCCGACGAGTACTCGGACGCCGGTGGCGTGAGCGGAGCGGCCGAAACCGCCGCGGACACGTACACAAACCTCGGGGACATCGGCGAGCCGTCGCCGGTCACCGATCCCGCTGGCGTCTCTGGAGGAGTGGGCGCAGCCACCGTCACCGTACTGGGCGGCGGCAGGGGTGGCAACGATCTATAAAGATAAATCGTGATCGCGGATATTATTATATAAAAATACTAGATCACGATCACGCTCTTATTTATCGCTGAAGAACAGTTTAAACGTTCTACCATGCACGTACATAGTGGAGAAATCTATAAAAAAAACCTTACCGTTTGTTGGTACTATTAGCATTTATGTTTAAATTTGTATCATCATTCGGTAAATTATTTTAAAATTAAAATATTTCGTTTTAGTGCATTCTAACGACTAAAATATATTATTAGATTCGTTTTTTGGTTTTATATGTTTGAGGTATGTGATAAAAATATTGTTTTATTTGTGATTGTGATATACTATGAAATTATCATGTTTGTCTGATAAGTGATAACGTTTATTTACAAAGTTTTCCGATTTATTATTGATGATAACAATTCATAAAAAAATATTTTATATTCTTTTTAGGAATGTAATTTTGATAATAATAAAATCTAATGTATCCATTTATTGACGATTGGGATACATTTATATAAATAAACTATTTTTGTTTCATTATAATAATCAATTTAAAAATATTGAAGTTAAAAATAAGAGGTTAGATAAAATATAATAACAGTGTCTTATATAATAGGAGAGTAGATTCACACAGAATGAATTTAATTTGCAAAAGAAATGTGTTGTAATAATATATATTATTTAATTATTATTACAGTTTAATAGTAGAATTTTAGCATTTTTACTGTCGTCAGTGGAAATGGTTATCGCATTGTCGTTATTTGAAGAATATTATATTTAAATTTAATATAGAATAATAATTTCGAATCTCATTTTCTGTACCAAACTCGATAATTTAATGAGTGTATAAAGCCGAAACATTTACCGCGGACTATATATTATACGTTTATAAATTTTGATATGATGTTATAATAATAAAAACAAGGTACTCGATAATAAGGAATACATTTTAGTGTAATTTTATTCTTCATAAACTAAAGTGAAAAAACATAAAAAATAAAATGATTTAATATTTCACTCGAAAAATTGACGAAAAATTAAACAAGGACGACTGTAACTTTTATTTCATTCAGATTTAGGTACTTTGCGTAAGTATATATACTTAACCCGACTCACGCGAACAAACACGATTTTAACTCTTCAAGCCGCATATAGTTTTTAAGTAGTTTCTAGTTTTCGTATTTATTTTTTAATACTTTTACGTTATTTGTTTTCGGTCTACGGCGGACAATCTTTTTATTCCATTATCACTTTCGGGACGATTAGAATGAAAAAAGAAAAAAAAACACATCTGTCTTTTTGAAAGTTTAGAAGTTATACAACAATGAAGTAAGTTTCGCCGAAAGAAAAACAAACTGCTAGCGTATTATTGTCACAAATTTGAAGATATAGGAAAATGTGTCGAAAAATAAAAGTTTTTAACCGAGTTATTACGATTTCAAAGGCGACGTCGGAGTTCTCGTCCGTAGAATAATTTCAAAGGATTGTTTTAATTTCGAAAGTTTTCAATTCTCCGGAAACTTGATGAATTTTTGTTTATCGTAAACTATATATTATACCCACAACAATAACAAAAGACATAAAGATTTTACCGTGGTTTAAATTACAATAATGTACAAGTAGTTACATAGGTGTGTGCAAAAGTCATAGCAGCTAATATGAATATTCATATTAATCGATCTTTGCAGGAAAAAATATCCGGATCCACAACGTCGTACACTTAAAAGTTCAAGTTTTTAAAAAATATAATATATATATATATTTATTTTAATATAATCAAATTTTTAAAACCATAATTATATTTTTTTTAATAAAAGTTAAAAATACCATTTTGTAGATGGGAAAATGAGGAATAATTCGCTAATAAAAACTTTTGTCAAAGTTTACTTATTTATTTTATTTGATTTTCTGAAATTATTTAAAATTACACTATTTTTCTCTTTAATCATAATAATACATTATCATAGATTAAACTAATCGAGATGCTATCTCATAGAAATCCAATATTATTGTCGCTATTTTAGTTAAGGAAAAAAATTATGTTATTATAACGAAAATAATATACTTACCAAATTTTTATAAGAGTTTTTACCAAGGAATTACGGGAAAAAAATTATTAAACGTTGCCTAAATTTAATGTTATAACGTTAATTTTTATTTTTTACACTATAATTATACTATTATATTGACTATATTCATCCTTTTCGTCTTATCCAGGGAATAAAAACAAATTGTACGTTTCACACACCGTTATTTTTGAGTTTAATAATTCTTTTCAGCTACGTCCCGCGAGTTTTAAACTCTCTATAAAGCACAATGAAATTGGTTTGTTTTTTATCGGACGTAGCACTGAACCGTTTGATTTTTGAGAAAACTTTTAACGGTGAATCATGTAACAAAATTCGTATCCCAAAAGAATACCGATGTAGATCGCGATATATTTAGTAACCGCAATTATAGTAGGTATAGTAAAATTTCGGGTTCATAATGCGGTTAAACGATTCATCCGATCGAATTATTATGTTTATGACCGCGTACGAGGTATATATCTACTAACTACCTATATAATATTATGTGTATTATACATCAATAATACCAACAATGTTATTAAACCAAAAGTTTACTTTTTTAAAATATAATAACAGATGAGTGACCTTACTGACGACCCGGGTCAGTATAAACGAATATTATATCGTCGAAATCCGTTTAACCGTGGCAATAATAATAATACGAATGATAATTGTAAAACGATTCGTACTCGTCCCCCTCCGGGGACCCATCACGGTTCATTTATAATTCCAGAATTGACATCGGAGACCAATCGAGTCACCGACGCTATATTTAAATGGCAGAGTATCGTATCGTTTATAATAATGATATCGTTTACGTCGAATTTTTATTTTTCCGTTAAAACTGATATCCGATCGCAATTCTTACGGTTAAATCAGGCAAAGTATAAATAATAATATTATGGTTATAAACTATAATTCGATAGTTAATAAAATTAACAATGGTATACATATTATATAATGTGTACCTGGAGAGTTCGAGCAGATCGTGAGCGGCTTCCGTTTCTTCTTTACTTCTTTGCTTGAATAAGTTTTGTTTTTGTTCCAGCTCGTAGCAGTATTTTAAGTAATCTGTCAAAAGAATAAAAAACTATGTTATGTATTTCAAACGTGACAGGAAGCAGATCTTGCCGAGTATATATATGGGTAGTTAGTTCAGTATACGTATATGGGCGAACACGAGGAGTTGTTCTACGTGCGCATTAATAATTGGAACACGGTTGCGGTACCTAATAATAAGAAAAAATAAAAAAAATACCAACGCAATAACCGCGTTTATGGTATTACGGTCACGACTTCGCGGTTTCATCATCAACGCGGTCTTCGGGCCATTTCACAAGGGATTTTACAACCGTTTGAAGGGATCGGCCGCGTGTATGTGTGCGTATTGTATTATGAAAGTATGCTCGTCGGAAGATGAAGAAGAAGGAGACGGACGAAACAGCAGAAGAAAAACCTCGACATTATGTATTATTATAAGCTCCATCACACTAAGAAGGAGCATAGTAAATATTATCGTACTGTTGCCCGACGGACGTGACGAATTCGCGTGTTGATTCAGTGGCAACCTGTAGCGGTTACCGTGCCGTTAACGGTCGGAGGCAAGGTGGAACGGTCGAATACGGTTTGATATTATGTTTTAGTATTTTTCGTGCACATAAAACTGGAGCAAACGTCAAAGCGAATAATGTCGTAATAATTCACAACGCGAATATGTATTTATGTGTGTGTGACATATACATAATATACCATGGTATAATTTATACCTAGCTTATGTCATTCCACGTAGTATCTATCATAACTACCCTCTCTAAATAAAATTAATTAGTCTTTTTTGATACGTTTTGTAGATCAGAGGTTTCCTTCACGGATAAGATCTATTTTAGAAAAATTGTACATATTAGTGACCTATATTAAAATATAGTAACTTTTTTTTAGGTAAGTTTAATTTAGTCAGTTAAGCTGTTAAATAACTAATAATTAAAACTTTATTAAAAAACTATACTATATTATATTATCATTTATAATGTTGGTGTAATATGATAACATTTAAGTTTCTTTTCATTAAATATAAAAAAGTCATTTTTAAATATTTTCACGACCCATCAACATTTTTATCGCGACCTGTTTTGCACAGTTTACTAATTGAGCGCAGAAATAAATCCACGTGTTGTTTCCTCTATATTTTAACAATTTCATAATGTTTAGGATAGATTAAGTAAGGTTGGGTATTTGATGTTGGGTAAGTATGTGTATATTAAATTTATGAATATAAGGGGCTGCGACTGTTTATTTCATTTGAACGAATAAAATACTAAATAAATAAATTAATATCTCATCTCATCCGTAATAAAATGATTATAATAAGCCAATTTGATATGAACATGACGTGTAGATTATATCTGTGCGTGCTAAAGTTCCTTTAATCAACAAATTTCACAAACACAATTTCCGAGTTTATCCTGAAAAAAAAAGATATTTTGGGAAGATAGGTACTTTCAAATTATTTTATATTTGAAATATGTTTTAAAGATTATATAAATTTAAAATAGTTTTATTAAAGTATTCTAGAACATACATCTTAAATATACATTACATACACGTTTCAAATGCGGAAATTACTGAAATATTTAATTTTATATTTACGAATACCCACTTCTGCAATACATTTAAAAGAATTTCAAAGAAACTGTAAACAAATATTTAAAATACGTGTATAAATACAATTACGAATATAATAATATAAACAGGTACTATATATACGCAATGTTTCGTCATGCAAATTAGTAATATAATTTTAGTACCCATTTAGTTCTTTGCTCAAATATTAACTTTTTATTGTATTATTTAAATACTGTTAATGCTTTTTTTTTTTTAACGTTTATGCAATAAATTTTATATACAACATTGCTTATAGCTGTGTTAATAATATAATTAGTTAATAATATAATATATCTCTACTTAGAAAATAGAAAACGTTTACAATCGAAGCGTGCACATAATATTAAAAAATTCATAAATTTGATCTTTTTGAATTTAATTAGGTTAGTTGGTTAAGTTGTACCGATGTATTGCTTTTCCGTAACGATTTTCAGAGTTTATGATGTCTTTGCGGAAATCATGATTATAATTCGCAAGTACCAAATACGGAGAAATAAATTATTATATATAATTTTATACGAATATAACAATAATGTATAAAATATATTCTATACTGTTGTTTCACAAATGCACGTCGACTGAGGGAAACCAATTTCGTCGGTTACAAGACAAATGCGAAACTTTAAATTGTCAAAAGGTTAAACGAAAGAGCTCATCGCCGCGGCACAGATGGTACTCTTTCGAGGGATGCGTTGAAATTAAAATGCCACTACAGCCGTCGTTTGTAATACACATATACATAAACACGTCGATATTGTTCTTTAAAGGTCGTGCTGTAAAAGTACGAACACAATTTTTTTCCGTTTTCCCGCGAATTATAATAACAATATCACAATAAGAATTCTTATTTTATTAATATATTCTAAAAATATTCGTTTCGGTTTTATTAATTTAACGTTTATAATTTATTTTGTGAGTTTAATAATAATATTTTTACCTATATAATTTTGTTATATTTCGCTCCGGCAATTTTTCTACTACATATCACATGGTATTCGTGTTCGTATTTTACAGCAGTAACTGTAGTTTGTTTTACCGTAAATGAAATAAAAACGAATACAATTTTGATGAACACGGTTTCTATATATATTATTATTATTACATCGTTATATGCGCGAAATTCATTACAGAATCACAACACTCCGAGTCTTTATTCTCATTTGTTCCGACCGAATAAACATTCCTAACCCTTTTGCATTTTCTAAAACGAGATCACTTTAAGAAGATAATATTATTTTTATTATTATTGTATGTCACATCTACTTGGTGGAATCTATGATTTCATAAAGTTGTTCAAATATCTGTGATGTTTCTTTCCACAATTTTACAACAATAAAAATATTTAATTAAAATCATATTTTCCACATTAAATATAATTTTAATATTCTTCGAATCAAAATTGCTTCATCCATTGATTTTGTTTATAATATTTTTTAAAGATTTCGTAAAATAATATCTTTTTTAATACTTAATAATATTACCAATAACGATCATAAAACGAATGTGTTATGATTATCCAACGATACTAATAAATCGAATAACTAAACATAGTTAACACAGTAATTATACCGTGAGTAAAATCTATTTTATCGATCGTATAACGTTGAATTGGATAATATTAATAGACTGATCAAATCTATATGTTAAAATACATTTACATGATCAAAAATTTAGGCTAAGAAACGTGAAATAAAATTTTTAACAATTTTATTGTATAGATAAACCAGGATTATGTAAAGATAAAGGGATTGCGCCTATAGCATAAAAAATGACATTTTCATGATATGGGTAAAATTTGATTTCGTAAAGTGGATATCCACTCCATAAAAAAAAATTATATCACTTGCAGTAAATGCGAAATCAAGAAATGAGAATAATTCGATGGATGTATGGAGTGACTATGGATAATAAAATAATAAATAAATATATAAGAGAAAGTGTAGGAGCTTAAAAGTTTAAGAGTTAAAGAAAATGAGAGAGAAAATATTGCGAAATAAATGCAATAAGAGTGGGAGAGGAACAATGAAAAAGAGGTGGTTAGATGGAATAGTGAATGGTATAAATTTACCTATCTGATATGTGTATCTTGTATCGGTTCCTTCTTACTTTTGTCGATCCATCTCTGATTCAGTCTTCCAATCGGTTTCCTATCCTGCGGAGTCCATTTTAGAACGTCGTTTGTAATTGATCTAGCTACATGTACTCAGTACATGACCAAGCCAACCTAGTTTTATGTGTCGTATTTTTGTTATTATGTTAAGTTTTTCGAATAGTTCCGGTTACATCTAATTTCATATGTTTGGTTATCGTTTCTTTTAAGTACATAGATCCTTCTGAGAAATTTTCTCTCCAGGATAGCAAGTTTTTGTTCATCTTCTTGAGTCACGGGCCATGTCTCACACGCATACATTATTATTGGTCTTGCTAGAACTATGCAGATTTGTTTTTTAATAATAACTTCGACCTCATTAGCCCAAAGAGAGCGTAAAATCATTTGTTTCCTGATGTAATACGTTTTTGTTAATGTTATATTATTATATTTAATTATTTTTAAAATTCACTTATAATTATTGTTTCTTTCGGATTAAAACCGAATTTAATATAATATAACCACTAATAAACCATTAATAATTCATGTATTAATTAAAAGATTCATTAATATTGTATAATATTATAATAATATATATATTAACAGTCTAACAATTTATATTATTATGGTCGCTATATAGAAAACGTTGGTACGACTAGCAACACTGAATTCGTGAGCAGTATGCTATTTTGATTTGACATAAAATATTATTATGCGCCGAGCGATAAAATTCTTATCAAATTTCATTATGCTACAGTAGACGAATACGGACGCGCAATAAACGTTAAATGGGAAATTTCATTTCGAACTTAATCCCGTACTATACTCGTGTAACAATCCAAGAATTAATTATACCATTGCGTCCGAATTAATTAAACGCGATAACGTTGCCGCGCGCCGTCCACATACGGATGGCAAAATTCGATTTTCCGCCCGAGAAAACCCGAACTTTTCTATACCGTTGCCCAATTCCTAAACACAACGGTACGCTCATACCACGGTAGGGGTTACTGGTTATAGTGTACGATGTATATATATATGTGTATGGTTGTTACTTGTTATATTATACGCCACGCGGTTTGCACGCGACAAATTTCAATAGCAACAATAACGCGCGAAAATATTTCAATAATGTACGTTTTGTACAATATGACGTGACATCGTTTTTACGATACCGAACACAATTTCGGAGAGAAAATTTAAAAATAAAAACAACAATCACGTATGTAATTCTCCTTGTGCGTTTTACGTTTTTCTAACGTGACATAAAGAACACCTCGTGAAACGGAATACAATTCGTCGGCGGTGTCTTACACGCGGTAAAAGTCGGAGAACTACTTCTCCTTAAAAACGTATTTCGAGGACCCAAGCGTCTTTGGATAATATATACGTTTTAATGTCTGTTTTCGTTGCTCGAACACGGTTTTCGTTTTAACAGGACGACGACACGCGTTCGTTCGTTCGAGCAAAAACCATTTGACGACGCGCGGGAAAAAAAAAAAAACACAATAATATTGCATATAAATGACGAGCGGGCTCGTTATCGTCGACGCCGTACACACATGAGTACCAACGTGCAAATAATAAAAATAGCGATCTTGATTGAGTGCCGCACCCGACTTAAACGAACCGTGTTAAAAGTTTACCGGGTCGAAGGGAGAAAAACAGATTGAGAGAGAGAAAGAGACGAGAAGAAATCTACTCGCGCAAAACGGTAGACTTATGCAAATATAAATACAACATGTTTGGCATGTATCGCGCGAGTATGTTATATTATAATATTTTATAAAAATCGTCGCCGCCGTTTTCCTGTTTGTTCGTGTGGTCGAAGACTGCGTGTTTGCTCGCCGACGGCGGGCAAAAAATAATAATAATAAAATATAAAATATATAATATGCAATACTTAAACGTCAACGACAACTGTCTAAATAATCACGAGAGGAAAAAAATCGACGTGGGTAAAGGTAATTTAGGTTTGTAT
Organism: Eriosoma lanigerum; assembly: GCA_013282895.1. NCBI lineage: Eukaryota > Metazoa > Arthropoda > Insecta > Hemiptera > Aphididae > Eriosoma > Eriosoma lanigerum. The sequence goes on from CM023360.1 coordinate 39,370,954, forward strand.
AAACGATGGATCGCGACGCATACAGAGCGTTGAAAAAAAAAAAACAACACAATATTATTCTAAATTTCGATAGTTATAAACAATCAATCGACCGAAGGGTTCGATCCGGTCCGCTCCGTTTATCTGTTATATCGTTGTATTTAAATTCGTTTTTCGACACACCTGTTTAAACAGTTAATTTTATTATATTAGATTAAACATTTTCAATTTTGTTTACCAGTGTCGTTTTGTGATCCATTCTGCGTTCACTTTTTATAATATTCAATACAATTACACTGTGCCATTTGAGAAGACCGAGACATGTTTGGCTGTCCTCTGAAAACATTTATTTCCTTCGATTTAGCTTACACGACGTTTTATTGTGATCAGACTATGGTCTATGAACTACGACGACGAAAAATTTAAATCGTAAACAATATCGATACCGATTGAAAAAGTCATAAAAACGAAACATTTTTCTCTCTCTTGTCACACACACGATCGTGGTTAAAACCGGAGTCGATTACATTTCACGATCATCTTTATTGCACGTAATCTATGGTCGGCAAACGATTAGTCTTCCATTTGCGCTCTGTATATTGAAATGGGTAAAGCAATTCTATAGAGGTATTTCTATTTATATATATTTTTTTATATATTTACATTTGTAAATAGGTGCTGTCTCGTCACGCTCGTCGAATACGTTACAAATACCAATATTATTGTACTGTTTACATGTCTATCGTCGATGATCAGTGGTTTGGGAGGGGGGAGGGAGAGGGAGTTTTGTGTTTGGATATCGAAATAAATACGAATAAAAATTAAGTATATTTATATTATATTTACAAAATCATAACTACATAATGTTTACCTACGATGCTCCCAACGAACGTTTATCCGACGTATTGTACGTACAATTCATACTCGTCGTAAGTAAAACGCAATAGTGAGTATAAACGGTGCGCCGCGTAATGGAATCGAAAAGCCTAAAGGACGACGAACGTCGTAATCAAACAAAAGCCGATAATACATATAAACCCGGTTTCGAGTCGTTATCCGCCGTTCGAGTCCTTTGTACAAACATTGATACGTCTGTACGAACGTACTACTTGTTTATGATCTTAAAGCTACATTTAAATTTGATCGTTCCTTAACATTATTACGATGGGTGGTCAAAAACGACCGAAAACCGCGTGGAGGAAAAATTAGATTTTGCTAAATTTATACTAAAAACAAATGTATAATACAGACGACCTCGCGTATGCACACAAATACATGGTGATACCGCCGTTGTCATTATAGTATAGTAGCAGTATACCACGGTAACCGCAATAAAAAGCTCATGTTACGGACTTCCGACCTCGTCAGCAACTACCTTAAATGGGCCATTTTCCATTTCCGGCGGCAGAATAATAATATATGCAACACAGGAAAGCATTTCATCCCCGTCTTTTGATATTTTTTAATTTACTAATATTCATCACAGTTATTATAAATATACAATAAAATATAAGTTTTTTAATACTTCTTTCAATAAAAAAAAAAATAAGCGTATAGCCCTTAAGTATGTTTATTTGATATGGTGTAATTAAATTTTTCTTGTACATTACGGACCTTTTAACATGTTCACGAGAATACATAATATCAAACGAAAGAACTATTATTTATATTTAACGGAGTTTTCTACACTAAAGTCATAACCAACTTTAATTGGTTAAGTACATATAGAAAGTTCTTGTTGTATTTTAAAATGAGACTGTTTGGTATTATACGATTTTTAATTTTTCACATCAAATGAAGTGTTGGAATAATATTAACTATAGGTAATTGTTTAAATTCGAAATATTTAAAACTATCCTACAATAGTGCATAATAATACATGTTAAATTAAATAACACATCAATATGAATACAAACTATACACAATTCTATTATATTTTAACTTCTTGGAAAATTAAAAGTTATTATTTATATATAATAAAAAAATGGAAAATCGCTATATTATGCAACTGTTAAGAAAAAAATTGGTATAAAATGATATAATTATACGAATACACTCGTACACTGTCATAATTTTTGTATTTAATATTTTTTTACGTAATACATTTAGGTACAGTAATAAAATATTGTTTTCAGAAAATATACTCCAGAAAATAATATATTTCACAGAGTAATATAATATTCACAAAACTAATACTTCAAAAATCGAATAAAGTTGATGTGCTGCTTCTATAGGTTTTCAGCTGGTTATTTTTATACATAGTTTTATATTATATTTTTTCCAAAACGCAATAAAATAATGAAACAACAAAACCGTCGCCAATGTGGTCGCAGAGTATAAAACCGGGATAATATTTCGTATGTATACTAACTGTAATAATAATAATATATTACTATGCCGTTGAACATAATTTTGCGAACAAAATATTGTCGCGCGACACGACCATTTCGAAATTGGCCGATGGTAACGAATAATAAAATAGATAACTCCGTACTGCAAAGAACGTATCTCTAGATCGAAATTTAGAATAAATCGTTATAACTTACCATGAATGACACTAAATACGTGTGAAGTATGACTTTATAGATGTACTGAAGACAATGTGTAATACATCTACCAGATTAATAAAGATTGATAAGGCGATTCAGCCGATTCAAAGGGAATAAAGACACGAAGTGAAAAATATAAATACAAACATAATATACTATATTATATTACATTATATATAGACTGAATATTAAAATCACACAAAATTATGTGATGTTATTCACAAAAGTTGATGGTAAGTTCGAACGATAATAAATTATTATTATAAATCGAAATACGATTTAATACTACGTAAGTACTAAATAATAAGGTATTAAATTGTAATTTAATATTCTTATAAGGTTCATTGGATGTTAAGTATAAGATAAAATTATACTTTACAGTATACTCTTAGGTTAAGTAGTGAATATAATAGGACGTACTGTATTTAAAAACTACGGATTATTCGTCTTTCATACACGCGTGTTCGTATCAGAAGGCGTACGCGTCATTGATAAGAATGTTAAGACGAAAAAGTTTTCCGTAAACGATGAAAAAAATATAAATAATATAACGATTAGATTAAGAATATAACAGTTAAATAAATTATTATTCAAAATAACAAAATTATAACCATATAAATTATAGACGAATATGGCGACGATCTTAGAAGATTAGATTTTAGAAATAAAAACATATTTCAAGATTTTAAATACTCAAGGTAACAATTTCACCAGAAAACCAAGTACTGACGAAAAAGTAAAACTGGTATATTGAAATAACGCGATCAAAAAATAATTATGCAATTTATACTAATATTAATTACTTGTAAATAATAAAAATAAGGTTTTTTTATTTATATTTTCATATTTTTAAATTTTATTGACATCAAACCCTGCTTAAAGCATTAAATAAATTATTGTCAAAAAATCGCATTATTTATCATCGAAGAAGCTACTCGTGGGATATCATATCTGTGAAATAATTTGATTAGAATTTTTTTAAAAAAAAAAAACATTAGATCTGTAGATGTTATAGATTTAGTCTTGTTCACTCTCGATGTAAATATTTAATTATATATGTATGTAAATTTTAAATTTTTCAATGACTTTTCCTAAGAAGAGAAATAATTAACTATGTCGCTCCTAATTAATTTATGTTTAATATTCCATAGAAATATTTATATAACTTTTAATATTTCATAATAACATTATTCTTTACAGCGAATATGATATACTAAAAGTTCTGTTAATACAAAATTACGTGTTTTCATACAAATATATAAATAATTTATCATAAATCTGTTTCGCTTAAACACATTAATTATTATATCCCTTTTAAACAAACGTTTATTCATTTTGATTTTTCCGTAGTTCGTACGGCTATTTGAAACCATAAATAATATTATATTCCCTCGGTAGGTATGATGTTTTGAATCGAAGTCAATCATTAAAAATCGATTGAAATATAAAGTTAGAAAAACCGATTTATCGGTCTGCGGAACTATATTATTAGAAAACAAGAAAACTTACACGTTCATTAGGAAACCCATTCATTCTAAACCGAAAAATTTATTTTTTTATTTATTTGTGTAACCGCATGACGCCAGCGGGATATAAACTGCATAGTTGTCACGTAAATATAATGAAAAATATCGAAGTTCTATGAAATCAATCAAAATTAAATCAAACAATGTTTCCATTTTCTATTGGTCTGTTTTTATTTACACGGGAAAAATGGCCTACCAAAGCGGCAAAATAAATAAACCTGCGGTTTTATCAAGGACAACATATAAGTGTAATGTCTATGATTTCAGCTGTTTAAAAATATATTATATAGGTAGAGATAAGAATGGGTAAGTTGATAAGAAAACTAATACAATATTATTAGGTAGGTATAAATATAGAGTATTGAGTCGTTATTTTTATATCTACTGAATATAATCAGACGTAAAAATATTCTATAAATATAGTTTCCTATTATTTTTATTATTATTATTTTTAAACTGGTTGAGATAATATTTTTTCAACGGTTTGAGGGAAAGTCGAGTGTATAAATTGCCAAACGGGTTCGTCGTAAATGTCAGATTTTCGTAAATGCTATTTAGTTATTTGTCGTAATATGGGATTACGATGGAAACAGGTAAATTTACGTGCACAAAATATTATATACTTTACTCGAAGATAGGAAAAAAATCTATACAAAGTTATAAATAATATAAATTTATAATATTCTAATATTTATATAGCCCAAAATGTCAGTTTTAAAATATTATGTTTCCTCTATATGATAATATACCACGAATTTAGTAATCCTACACAATATCAGGTAATATACGATACATGGTTTATATTAAATAATTTAGGTATAACATTGTTTTTCATAGACGATGAATATTGTATAATACTATTATGCGAATCGCTAAATTTAAGTCAATATTAACCAAATAACATAAATAAACTAAATGTAGTTTTTTATGGTTATTTTTTTATTGGGCGAGTTGGATTAAAATTATTAATTGTAATAACCTTTATTTTATATATATTATAAAAAAAATTCGATTTTATGATAGATACTATTTTTAATAGTACATTATTTGGGAATATATTTAATTTATGTACCTACCTAAAATTATCAATCAAGTTAGGTAATGTCCTGTCTACGCGATTTATACAATATTTTTTATAATAATTTTAATTATAATATAATTAATATTATCGAAAAAATATTACGTTTTTAAATTAATTTTTTGTATGAATTATAAAAGAATAATGTAAATATATGAAAACCAATTTTGTGAAAAAGTTCGTGTATATTTTTTTATAGCAAACACTATAGATTTAATGTTTAAAATTAATATTGTAATATTATTCACATACGTAATTTGTTAATATAATAATTATAATATTATAAATTTATAATATTCCATGACGATGCACGAATAATTTGTACGGAAAATAAACATTTAATAATTTTTTAACGTTTATTAAAATGTTTAATGTAATATCAATATTTATATTTACTAAATATACAGTTAAGTTTATAATTTACAGTTTATCACTATAATTTTTAACAAAAATCGAATACAGTTTTACGAGTAAACTCAACTTCGATAATTACATGAATTCAATAAAACGAAGATAAATCTGCGATAGTGAATTTTTTAATATAAATTAAATATTTCAACCTTATAAAACCGTGCGGTGACTTTCTTTAGAGTTGATTAATTTATTAACTTTAGTTAACTAACTTAACTACATGACAAGTGTGAAAATTCAAATAACAATATATAAAAATTAATCGATTTTTCGTCTTGATGTCACGATATCATCATCAAAATAATAATAGTAATGTGTTTTAAAATCGAATGTTCTATAGTCGATATACCATATAGGTAGTGGTATTGTGTATTGTGTACTATATGTGTATTGTGAAATTGTTATAATTTGTATAAATAGTAATCATGCAACAAAAATTATGGGATTCGTATATATTTAATATTATCACTATTATAATTTTTAAATAATTTTGATCTTTAATATTATGCTTTTTTTTATTGCATATGGTTTTATATTGGTATATAAAAATATGAATAAAATAATAACAATAGTAGAAATTATACATAAATATTAGGACAACATGTTAGATTGGGCATAATAAAAGACGTAACCGTGGTATATAATACGAAGACGTATTTGATAATATTAACATATAATAATATTATTATATTGTTGTATTTTAAAACTTGTACCGGGTAACTGGTAAATATAATATATTATATAATATGTAGGTTTAAAACAAAATATGACCAATTACAATCTATAATATTATTCATGTTGCATAACGAACCAAACTAAAGCTAATTAAAAACGTATATTTAAAAATATACGAAAACGTTGCAAATAAAATCAAATAAAAATAATTGATAATATTTGTTGATATGTTGATAACATCTGACAGCTTTTGACGGTTTAACGTATTTCTATAGTGAGTTTTTTGAAAATGCAATAAAGACATTTGTTAGGTAAATAATACCAGATAACACGACATTATAATAATCCTATTTTGATGCATCAAAAATGAAAATTTCTGAATAAGTTAGCAAAAAATGTGTATTGTGCTACTTAAAAAAAAATATATATATTTTGGTATATTCCAAACATTTAAATAATAATAATAATAAAAAAATAAAAAAAACAATGATAATTAATGCTAAAAAATGCGGTGAACACGTTATGGTTTCTTTTGTTACAATGATATCGTAATAAAGTATAACGGTTGTGGGAATTCGCGAACACGATCTACTGTTGTTTATACTGATATTATGATATTATTAGCTTAAGCGCGAGTGGGAATTTTATTTATTATTTTTTAAATTTCATATTCCTATGTATACCCGGCGCTGATAATCGCGAGTCGCGCGTATATTATAGTATATAGTATAAATTATTATCGTCGTGCTCGAATTTTCGGTCGCAGAGGTGTGAAATACGAGTTTCAGCCCTTTTTCCCCATTGTGTCTCTGCCGTGTTCGGTGCAAAAATGTATAAAAAATTCCATTTGCCACGCGATAGTCTTTAGTGTATAATATTATCATTATTATTATTATAACCACGGTCACCGCGGGTTAGGTTTTTGTTTTCAAATGTTTTACGACTATTTCGCGTATACAATCAACCGTATAATAACGATGGCGATGATAATGATGATGATAATAATAATAATATGTTCTATACAATAATAATATATTGTATTATTATTATTATTATATCTATACCTTGGACAATTGTTGTGTCGACCATATAGGTCCGCCAGGACGATTGTCTCGTACACCGCATATAACGTATACCAGATTCGTTTAATTCTTTTGTTTCAGAAAATTCACATGTTTTATTTTTTAGTTTATTTAAATTCAAGTTTAAATTCTCGGCTAGAATTAAATATGAACGAATCCGCGTGTAATTTTCAAAAGTCAAAAATACTTAAATACGAAGTAGGTTAAAACAATTTGTTTCCATCATTTCATTAATAAATTTTTATAAAAGAATATCGATTATGCGATTTGAGCGAATGGCAATTAAATAACACACTAGAATGGTTAATTTTCAATATTACTCATCATAACAAATTCCCATAACATGCGGCTAAAAAATTCCTAAATATGTCTAGCTAATATACTGACAAAAATCAAACTTTATACTATTATAATTTATAATAATTAATAATAATATGTCGCTAATCACTGAAATTAACATACATGATATATTAAATATCAAACACAATATTCAAATACCAAATTATATATTAATTATTTATAAATCAACAATAATGAAATATTAGATAAGAGGATGACGATTGAAAGGTATATATTATAAGGAGTTAGTGTGATTAGAAATTCTACGGAACGTCGAGTTTTGGCCAGTGAACAAAAAATGGAACAGTGGATAAGTGTAGTGAAGATACTGATGGATTACAGTGACTAAAGAGGATAGAATAAAAAATTATCATATAAGGAGAAGCGAAGAAGTTAAACCAATTGTGGAGAAATTGAGGAAGAATAGGCTTTGACGATATGGAAATGAATGTAGTATGTAAGAGGGTGAGATTAAGACAGAAGAAGAAGTAGGAAGAAAATAATATTAAAATAGTTATTGTGAAAGGTTGATAAATAAGGGATCGATATATATAGAGGTACCTATAGGACTAGGTTGGCTGACCCTATATAGTTATGAGTATAAGTAGAGAAAGAAGAAGAATAATATAGATAACGAAATGTGATTTAAAGCAGCTGTTTTTAAAAATATTACTACATATCAAAGTAAATAATATAAAAAAAAAATGTTTAAAAATCCATAATATTACGTGTCAAAAGTCATAAGTATAAATGGCATTATTAACTTAACATAAAATATTTTAAACGATTTTACGGTCATCGTCCAATGTTTCATAATAAATTCGATCGATCGTATTGTATATTAAGTGTATTAGTTTATAACAATAATAACATAATATTATCGCGTTTTGTTAATTGTTATCGAACGATGATTGTACAAAAAGTTACGATAACCGTCTAATGGAATCCATTTGGAGAGATCGGTTTTCGAAGTTACACTACAATAATATTAATAATAATTGATATAATTTACAATTATAAAATAATATCGTCCGAAATATAAACTGGGATTTTGCGTACGTGAAATTGTGGAATAATAAAACACAATTTAAACCGATTTGCACAAATGATACGGTCGAACGCGCGATTTATGCACATCGCTCGAAAATTTAATATGGTATTCGCCATTTTCGCGTCTTTTTGGGTTAATACCTACTTTAAGTTCAAACATTTGTTATAATATTATTATACGTCGTTAAAGAGATACCGTTTTTCTTTTCCACAAAAACAACATATTTTTAATATCGTCTTTTTTTTAATTTTAACATATTCCGATGGTGATTCGAAGAATTTATTGATTGAAAACAACACGAAACTTAAGGTTTCGATGATGAATAAAAGACACAATATTTTTTCATATATTTTTAATGCTTAAACACATTATGGTCGATATTTAACTTACTTATAATGCTAAAACACGTTATTCAATTATAATATTATCACAATATTAAACTTTTTATAATTATCTATGATAGATAGATGAAGTTAATTTGACCCTTTGAATTCCAATTTTAAATTCTTATTTAATTAATTAATATTAGTTTTTAAATGATGATTGAATTAATTTTTTTTTTTCAAAAACGTATTTATACATATATATAACCGGAAAATAAGTTCTATATGAGAAAATATTATGGAATACTTTTAATTAATTAATATTATAAAAAAATAAATATGTAATTTTTTTCGTTAAATTTTAATATTTAATTTGAAATTAATAGATTCCTAATATAAATATAAAAATGTCTCGGTGATTATAAATACGTTTTTACCTAAGTTGCTCGGTATAATTGAATTTCAACTATTTCAACAAATAATAATAAAATTGAATACTAATATAGATTTGGATAAAATATTTAGAAATTTAGAATATTTCACAAGTATTGAAAATATTTTAATCTTACACTGAGTTAGTGATTTAAATATATATCTCACTTTTTTTCAATACTTTTTATTGTTTAAAAGAGTTTTCTTCGGAGTATAAAATAATTATTATTATTCTTCGAAATGACTAGGTACTGAATTATTTATTTTGACTAAAATAATATAAATTTTTTCGAATTATTATCGAACTCTGTCAAAATTCAATTCGTTTATAGATGTTGAACGAGATAGAGATTTTTAAACATTTATTATAGGTTACATAAACAAATACGTCCAATACTCTAGACCCCAAGAACAAAAATTTAGAAAAGTAAACTTTTTCAAATTATGACGTTATTATGTATTAAGCTATAATAAAAATAATAATACTGTAACTATCTTCATATCTGAGAAATTAGATTATTAATTTCCAGAAGAAACTGTAAAAACGATTTGTGGAAAACAATTTTAATTAGAGATAACTAAATGTTATGATAGTTTAATTGGGACCTAATCCAAATGCATAAATTCAGTCATAATATTTTATTATTATGTACCAGTCCAGTCCGGTTCTTTGATGTTTCTTTAATGGAAAAATTCTACTAAAGTGTCGTGAGAAATGTCTTCAGCTGTCGTCTCGTAAGAATTCGATACAGTCAACGGACCCCTATGATTCCGTATATTAAACATTTGCAATGTTTGTTAATTTTTTAACGAACTAAGATGCGTGGATAGTAACAATTATTTTTTACCCTCAAAGTTGTATACGATCGTTTGTTGCGTGTTGCAGCGGACGCGACAAAACGCGAATTACAATCGAAATAATTATTATAATATTATTTCATAAAATATGACGGAGAAATCGATTTAATTTGTTTGCATTTAAATTTGTTTTGCACATCCTCCGACTCTCTAAAGTTTTTTTTGACAATATTGTAATAAAATGTAATTTTAATATTTCGTACACACATATCTAAATAATATTTTTTAATTCGATGAGAAAAAGCTTCTTTACAAACTATCATGAAAAAAATACAAATGTATTTATTATTAATATACGCCGTAATACGAGAGAGATGTTATAATATTTTTTTTAGATTTGCTTATACAATAATATTGTATAATAAACGATTTAGGGATTATACTTAAAATGTCCCTTCATAATAAAAACAGCAATTATAATTGCGTACTTTTATGTTAAGTACGAGGAGGAAAAAAAGTGATTATCCAAGGATTACAAACGGTATCTCTTCGAAACAGGCTTTGCCCGAGAGACAACGACTGTATATAATATTATTATTACCACTACTCTGTTTATTTTATAATTACACAGTGACCAGAATAATTATCGTGGTTATTAACGTATACCAAAACTGTTCCATAAGAGTACTGTTAAAATAAATTCCGTTAATTTTGTTAATTTCTGTTGCCGTCATATGGTTCGAGTTGAGTTATGAGCAGAAAACATTTATACATTTTACGAATAATTATCATATTGTAGTATATTATGCTTGGTTATACAGATTGATGAGATACATACAAATAATAATACATTTCAATACAAAATAAAATCAAAATATCGAGTAAAAACTACGAATCTTCAAATTTTTTTTTTAATATTTAAAATTATGGATCATTGATTATAAATTTACAGTAACTATTACTACAATAGCATGTAAAACTAATCATAGTTTATAAATTATAATGATTACGATAAAAATAATTTTCACCTACAGTGTATACCGAAATATTTAATATATTTTTTATTTTTTATATGTTTTTTTGATCAATTTTATATTATTGTAATTTTGTTCGTTTAAAACATATAATTTTTGGTAATTTATAATTGTATTTGTTTATAATTTTCTATGCAATGAAAACTTTATAATATATAATATAAAATAATAATATTTAACTTTAATTTATAATGTAGAAAAAGTAATAAAATCTTTCCACGGGAATTTCGTGTGGAAAAAATATCACTATATAATATATTATTGACGTTTTTCTTAACGCACGCAAAAATACGGTTAAAAATTTGAATTTTTTTTATCATAATAACGCTTGCGTGTCATTCCTAAAACATCTTTACACAAAATATATTTCGTTTTTTTTTCCATAGACACATAAACCACGAAATGCACTTGCATGGTCTCTATATGTATGAGCTACACGTTATATTATTTATTATACTGTATTTTATGGAGTTATATCAGTAACGACAGTAACAAAACAAAATTTCGTAAAATAAAATGTTGGTATCCACGGTTAACCGCGGAATTCTGTAGTCTATCCATTAAATCAGAAATCGTTTGAATCGCGGTATATAAAATCATATACCTATGAAATCAATAAAGTAGTGAAGTTTTTGGTGAATGAGAAACAAGCTAGTGATTTTGAGTGAATTTCAAGGATGTTGGAACGGAGAAACTTGCAACTGGAAAAACGTTAAGTACGAACAAACATGTTAAATACTTTAAAAAATTTCTCAGATAATAATATATACAAATAAAGGTGTTAATTTGTAGATAAAATAAATGGTTGCTTTCAATGTTTTGTTTGTTTTCTCGATTTAAATTATCGCTTCACGTGTATGAAAAATTACGCCCGCCATATAGTATTATCATAATTAAACAATCGGTTATTCTTCCGGTGATAACGAATAATGTCAACGTTGACGATTTACTCGCTTTTGTCGTTGTTAAAATGTAACATTATGGGTGGATTGCAGGCCAGACGAGGGATAATATTATCGTTGTTGGGTGTAATATCACGACGAAATTGCAGTCATTACCTTGCGTGTAATCGAACTTCCCGTGAGCCGCGTGACACGGTCCGATTTCCCGTACGACCGATCAGGCGACCGTTAGATTAGCATTTGTTTATTATTATTATTATTATTATTTGATTTTTACGGAGCGTAAAAAATCGGAGCGATTTCACCCGTTCTTGTGACGATAACGCAATAAAACGTATTATATATTGTAAATCATAATACTTGCTCGCGTGCGAATAATATACGCCACGATAATTCGATAGGTTCGTTTAACCAATAATTATTGTATTATTATCGTCATTGTTATATAATACACGACTTTAAATATTATAACGATCTTCATTGTCTATTCGGCTGCAGGTACCGACGACGCGGAATAAACGAGTTAAAACTTGTTGATTTTTATAAATATATATGTAACTCGTGGCTATTGCCTATATATATATCCGCCTATGAAATTTCATAAAATGCGTTATTAAGTAATCTTTTAGAGTCTAATATTAAAATAGAATATAATATTGAGTTTTTCGACGAGAGTTTAAATTTAAATATTTAAACAAATTAATTTTACCAGAATTGTCGTGTTTATCATAACAAAAATAAAATACAAAATATTAAAAGTAATGTTTTTATTACGATTTAATAATTTTAAAAAATTGCATATTATTTTAAAATATTTTAGACAGAAATAGAGAGTTACCATAAAAGAAACATAATATATTTTAGTATGGTGTTAGCGATTCGTATATAAAATGTTGCCAAGAAAAATAACGAAATTGATTTATGGCGTTTCTCGATCATTTTTAACAATTTTTATAATGTACGAAAAACCACTTTTCGTTCTATAGTGTTATAATAAATTAATGTTAGGATATGATAATATACACATTTTGTATAAACCCTCATCGAACTGGTATTGAAATTATGAGCGATAACGTATAATGATTGCAATTCAATCAATAGAGATATTAAAAAAATAATATTATTAATTCGATGTGTCGTGGGTGTTAATTAATTTAAAATACGAGCTTTATACGTACTATTAACGAGATTATGTCACACGATATAATGATAACAGTTTGGGTAAAACTTTGTCTACGGATTAACGGGAAGCGGGAAAATCACCGGAATACGTCACATTAATTTTGAAGTAAATAAAAACACTGTCCGACAAACATTTTGCACACGTGTTGATTTAAACTCAAAGTCACGTCGTCGTTTTCGTAGTCAACCCGCAGAGAGAATGGTTTCGGGATGAATTAAATTACACTTTATTTGTAAATATTTTTACGAACTTGAAAATATATAAGTATGTGTAATAGTCTTGGTAGCGACGTAAACAACGTTATCGTAGAATTAATAATAATAAAATTATATTGTTTGGGAAAAAATTATTCAAATAAAATCGTGTATATATTATTATGTTTATTTACATATTTATTTTCGACCCCATTTAATGTTCGATTGCCCGTTTTGATATTTCGGTTATTATTATTGTTATTGTTTTTTATCGTTTTTTTTTTTTTTTTTTTTTTAACCGCCAAAATGTTGATCACGTTAAGTGGCAGGGTGGCAGTCATCGTGTAAACATTTCAAAGTTTGTTTTCAAAATCAGTTCACGATATTTATCGAACGTTTTCTTGGAAATGGTTACGTAATACGCGCGAGAAAATAACAAAACAATAATATTGTAATGATTCCGAAGAAAACGGCAGTTAAAACATATAATTCATCGCGTTTATGGTAATCCGAATCTATTGTTGATATTGTTTGGAAAACAAAAAACGTAGGAAAAAAAAACTATAAAAACAAACAACGGTTATTGTCGTCGTAACAATAATAATATTATTATTATACTTTTAGCCTATATTTTATAGTGTGTAATTTCCAAATCCACCGAGTTATAATACCTAAATACGATTTATATATTTCTGGAACGGCGCTCCGTGTATGTAATTTCACTACACCGGTGCGCAGCGCGACGCTTGGTGTGATATTATTGTTATTATTAATAATATTATGTTCTGGGAATATATAAATAATATTATTATTATCGGGCTCTGGAACTTGATGACATAAAAATCTTTAAAAGTTACAAAAAAAAAAAAAAAAATATATACTAAAATGGCTTAAAAACAACTAAAAATGAATTTATAAACGTCCTAAAAATAACTCTAAATACGGATTTTTGTTATCATTATAAGTATCTATTTGATTCTATTCAAGAAAACATTTACCAACATGTATATTACTTAAATACAATTATAAATATCTAAATAAATATTTATTTTTATACATTTTAAATGTATTGTAATTTATGTTTATGTTATATTTGTATAAAATATGTAATATTGTACAGCGTTACAGGTAATGTGCACACTTACCATAACTAATAACTATTATATTATCCTATTGGATAATGTAAAAAAAAAAAAAAAACGTTGATTTCGTGAAAAATATTTATCTGATCCTTGTAATATATATATTTATCTTCGAGCAATGGATAATAAAGTCTTAATATATTATATTTTATTTTTACTATCCAAAATGGAATGATATTTAAAATTTTGGCATAAAACTCTAACTGATATACAAAGTTTTATAAAAACTACAATGAGAAATTGAGTATAACTCCCTTAATGATTTTTTAGTTTCTAAAACATTAGATATATTTATTAATGCTTCAAGTACACCAAATTGGTTTCTTGATAAATATAGTGAATATTCATTTTTATCATCAATAATTAGTTTATTAAAACATTCATTCAATTTCTCTTTTTAAGAATTCATTTTGATATGTTCACAAAAATGAATAGCACCGCACTAAAATTTAAAACGATCATAAAATAATTATAATTTTTTAAATAAGTGTTTAAGTTTTCAATTACTACTGGATGAGTGCAAACACTACCTATATAGTATTCATAGTGTATATTATATAAGCTTGATAATTTATAATAAGTTATCTACAATAGTTTTACTGTCGCAAATAATGTGTAAATTAATCTACACATAATCTCTTTATGTATAAAATAAACGTTTTATAAATTATATTTTTACCTAATTTAATAGGTAAAGATAATTGATAATGTGAAAATTATGTTTTCTTATTTAATAAAATATTATTATAAGCGGTAGAAGTTATATATATAATACGACTTCTTACGATTTTGACGCAACAAAATCGTTCCTATTTGTTTCGTTTTTTAAAACGTTTTTAAACTTATTATTTTAATGACGTTTATTTTTTGAATTTAATTGGTTTTATAAAAAGAATAAAAATCATTGAAAGGACGTAAAAAGAACAATATTTGGGTTTTGAAATACATAATAATTGATTGATTTTTAACATCAAATTTTGTTTTGCACAAACGTTCTAGGTTTTATTTGAAATGTGATTTTGATTTGTTTTGTATAAATACATAATGATACGCAAAAAACGATCGAAAACTAATGGTTTAAAGTAATAAATCGACTCGTGTTCTGACGTAATACTTAACAAAATGTTCAGGGATGGGAATATTTTCCGATGTGGAGGATAAAAACGTGATAAAAATGTAAGTTTAACATACTTTTGTGTTTGGATATGGTGACGGATTCAAGCGGCTTGTAAAGTTTCACCGACGTTGGGTCGGTGAACGGCGGCGGAGATTCAGTACCGGACCGGGAACCGAACTCGTCCAGGTCCATCATGGAGTGCGGTTGTAACAACAGTTTTGGTCCCAGTTTCTTCACCATGTAACATCGGGGCATGTTGATGACGGCGATTATTGTGTGCGATGATTGCGATAAAAAACTGCGTGATATTATTTAACAGCTACAGGTAGTATAGTTGCGTTTTTATCTTTGAAAAATCGAGCGGAGAAAAAAATATCAACTCATATATTATAATTACAATAACAATATTACAAACTTGAGCACTATTACAATGATAATACAATTTGGATATTATCTGCTCTAAAAAATATCTCGTGCTAATGATTAATTACAATGAAAAAGAAAAAAACGATCGATTCGTTCGCGTGGTAAATCATGTAGATTATGATTTAAATATTTGACTATATTATTGCTGGTAGTGTCGGAAAAATAAAAAAATATCTATTAAATGCTATACATTATATTATTGCTATTATTATTGCTATAAATTTGCACTTGTGTGTGTAAGTATGTGTGTTATTGTGTATTACGATTTCGGATAATGTTTTACCCGATTTGAGCTTTGTCGTGAATGTTTGTGTGCGTTTTTATAATCTCTTTGTACCCTTGTTTATTCTCCTCGGTATTAACCGTTCAGAGAGTGTGATATTTTGATATTCTCTATGTATTTTTCGTGTTTTTCATAGGCTGTAGTGGCGGGAATGTGGATGCGTTCGAAGTCGCAGCGTTTGTCGTGGGATAAAAAGTTCGGAGAATAATGTCCTCTGCGGTTGGCGGCCGTCCGAAGTCGAAGATAATAATATTATAAAGAAGACGTAGAGTCCCTCGCAGAAGAATATACCGACGTCAGACCTGGAACAAGAACATAAATTTCCAATCAGTATAATATTTATTATCATAAAACCGTAAACAAAATGAGTTATCGTATTTGTTGTAATATTGTTTGTCGTGTTCGTACGTCAGAATAAATTCTGGTCGAAAAAATAAAGAATAAATATAAATTCCGCTTCACAAAAAGATATCGAAAAATAAAAGTCGTCTCGATTACATAAGTAACAATAAATGTTCGTTTGAAAATCATATTATTCTATAGACGTTATTGACCGGTGAAACGGTCTAATTTAGTGACGCTTTTTCTCACAATTCAAATATCGTTTTTTTAGTCTCAGACTAAACATATTAGTCTTGTTATAATTATTATAAAATAAAACATAATATATAATAGATTTTATGGTATCAACGGTTAAATCACCAGACAGTATACAACTGAAAACATCAAAGGTTCCAAATAAACCATATCATGTTGTGAAATAATTAACAAAAAAGATTTGGCATTATATGCCACCCCGATCGCCTACTTCTCTTGAACACGTCTCTAGGTGATTTTTAATATGGGACTGATTAAAAACCTGACGTTTTGTAATGTGTTTTAAAAGTAATTTTATTTTTATAAAAAAATGTGAAAATAAGGAAATTAAATTTCGTTTGACTTTAATTAACAACAGTTATAAATCTTATTATTTTATATTATATATAAGTACTATGATACTTTGTTTCATCTAAACAATATAATGCAGGATATCATAACTTTTTTATTAGTTTATTTAAAAATATAAATGTATAATAATATAGTGAAACCAACATTTTGTGTTGTTACAATAGTAAAATATAATAATATGATATATGGATGGAGAGAAAAATTGTTTAAAAATCGAAATTATATAAGTATGTCAAGCTAACAATGTTTTGTGAGTGATATTTATTGTTCTATAATGTAATTAATAATATTGGTGAATAATAATTTTTTATCTCTCTATAAAGAACAAATAAATGTTCAAGGTATTATAATGAAATGTTTCGTTTAACGTATATATTCGTATTATTATTATTATTATTATTATAAAAAGGTAAAATGTACGATTCGAAAGCGAAGAAACAAAAGATGAACTAGATGTGTATAATACACTTGTTCGAAAACTTCGCTTTACAACGAAATTCCGGTAGTTAATATATTCGTACTAATATGTATAATATTATCATTGTAACAACAATCTGATGCAGCAAGTATAAAACGCGAGACGGAAGACGATACCTACCCGACTACAAGTGTTTGCAATAATGTCATAATAATATTACGATTATAATAAATTACCTCAAAATACGTCGAAACATCATTATTTTTGCAACGATCAATTATAAAACTGCGATAAAAAAAAAAATAACACAATGTTATACACTCAGCGGAAATATAATGTTGACGTTAATGACTAGTTTTTTCTTCTGAATTTTCAATTAATTGTTACTCTGATTTTTAGTACCGAAAAATGTGTACTAACGAAATAATAAATTATCCGGCTTTTTAAAGCATTTGAATTTTGAAAATATTATACTTTCGTAACCGATATTTTATAGACCCGATTCTAGTTGGTAATGTTATTCAGTGATAGATTAAGTTTAAAATATAATAAAACAAAGAAAATTATATATCGAAAACATATTATTTATATTTAATGTCAGCACGGTCAATAAATGAAATGAAAAAAATCGAATTGGAGTAAATCACTAACTCGGTTCTAACGTGGTATTTCCATGCTAGATGATCATTCCTAATATAAAGTCCTAACCATAGTTAATGTTGAATTTTTAATTCACAGCATTTATTATAATAATTTTGTAGAAATTATTATTTTATAAATTATTTTAATAAGTAATTCTATGTGAAAACTATCCTTAACTATAACTACCTATGTGAATTGCACATTACTATAACCAATTTTCAAAGAATCGGTTATATATACATAAGATACGTGATGATTGTGTTGCAATCTTATTTGATTTTTATATTTTTATTTCATTAATTATCATATAATATAATTTTAGGACATTAACAGTACTAAGAATAGTTTGACGTTTAATGGCCATAAAATCACTAACCCTCATAATAATTATTCTTTTACCGTCTATAAGATAATTAAAAAACATTGTTTAAAATTAAATATGAAATGTTTTTATAATTTTACAATATTAACGACTTCAAAAATTCATAACAGTTTTTATGATCAAACCGCCATGCCAACAATGTTGTGTCGAGATTGATAAAAAAAAAGTGGCCTTTTACATTTCTATTTGTTTTTTCATATAGTTTCTTGATATAATTATAAACATAACCTTTACATAAAGTTCACAGTAAACGTTTGGATTTTATTAGAGGTAAATAATTAATTGTATGGAAAATTTACCTTTTAAAATGAATAATTGTACCTACCTACGTACCGTTAAATAGTGATATAATAATTTGTATTAATAGGTAATCCTACAATGCTAAAAAACATATAATTATTAATTAATAAGTGGCTTAAAGGTAATTTACTGATAATAATAACTTACATCCTACATTACTATTTTTTCATTTTTAAACATTGAACAAATAAAAATCATAAATTGGAGAAAATGTTTTTATTGTTTGTAAACTGGAAACTCTAAAACTCTACATTTCATAAAAAAGAATAAATAGATACCTATCCTAAAGTATACTTTTTAAATGATGTTGTAATTCGTTTCACTGTTTATCATATAATTCGAAGAAAATCTTAGGAACATTAGGATTCACATTACATATCATGTAAATTTGTAATACGTTTTAATACAAATGAAAGTCTTCTAACTTCCAAGTTATAATTATTTAGTGTGATAACAAAACAAACTAAAGTTTATGATGATAACATATTGTTTACACAAACTAACTAACTACTAATAAATAGTATAGAAACATGTACACACGACGTCAATCATTGTAATTATAAAAAGTATTTAAAATTTTAAGCCATATAAAAACCGATATTTATATATTAATTTATGTATAGATCGTTTCTATTTATATAAATAAATATATTGTATAATCATCATAAAATGATAATTCTGAAATTTAACTACATCGTTTCGTATATAGTTTGTATAATTTATGATTAAGATCCTTTTTAAATTGTTTTTTTTTTTAAATATTTATCAACCGAAATATTTGGTAGAATTAACCCATTTGTTTCGCGTGACTCATGTTTTCCATAAAAAAAACGATTATATTATAAACTATATTATATTTTCTTATTAAAAAACAAATAATATAATTTTCGGATGTGTTATACATATTATTATAAAATCAATAAGTTTAAAATAAGTTTCGACGAAACCAAAGAGTGTTCAAAATAAAATACTTATATTTCCAGTCGCTTATTATTATACAGTGGTGTTGATTCACGCAACGCGTGACCCTAGTGTGAACGACCCTTTCTCAGGGAAGGTTTTGGTTAGGGGATGAAAAAAAAGGGTCCGACGTCGACCGCCGCTACCGTAGTCAAATCAAATGCGTTTTTGCAAAATCCTCGATAGTAATATTTCCTACCGGCCACAACTGTAGTTCTAGTGACTTAAAACGTTTATCATTTCCCATTTTATAGCTACACAAGTTTAGTATTTCGTATAATAATAATAATAATAATAATCCATCTCACTTTCAACCACATACAGGCGCTTATGGGCCGTTGGTACTTTTGCAAGTACCTATGAAAAATAATAATATATACTTATGTGAGGATTGCATTTACTGCAATCACAAAAGGGACGACGCCATATTCTGTTGTTCGCACTAGAGTACATGCACGTTTTCCGTCGGTCAATTTATAGGCTGAAGGGACCCCAGTTCGGAGGATTGTTCGGTTCTGCCGACATATCGCGACGACTCTTCGAGGCCCGGTCACAAAAGTGAGACTCGCATTTATCACTAAAAAATATTCATCGCCAAGGAAGTGGATGCAAGACTGCTCGAAGCAGCTGCCATAGCTAGTCGCAACGGCGATCAGTTAACGGTTAGGTTAGACTAATATTCCACACTGATAGGTACCAAGTACACCTGGTCGCGAAGAGGTTAACAACAAGAAGGCCAACTATCAATACAATTACATTCGTACGTGTACTTAGAATTAATAAGGTGAAAGGGTGAGGGTTGCCCCGCTACCCATAAAATTTTTTAGACATTTGTTATTCATAAACTATGGTGGACGGGACGAAGTTAAGCGAAAAAAATATAATTATTATTATCTACCCATTCGATTGTTAAAAATAATTGTGTTTTCTATATATTTAAAGCCACTAATTTTCGTTTTTATTCGGCAATTGTTTTTTTTTTTTTTTTTTAAATTAATTATTACAATAATATTATGTTGCATACCAAAGCCGATTGTAAGTGCGTTCGCGGAAAAAAATATCGTCCAAAGTTTTTATTTTACAATAATAAATTATATTACACCCGACATGAAACTTCGTAAAACGTATAAATCAATGTGTTCGCGGGGTGAAATTCCAATTCCAAAATGCAGCAATTCCAATGCACGCGTCCTAGTTATTCTTTTCCTATGAGTATATCGTTTCGATTGCTAGATCGAAAAAAACAAATTATATTCCTATATTATTATCGATATCGTGAAATAAAGAAGACCATTTTCGTTATTAGTTTTGTAATTATCGATTTCAGGACAATCGTCTATGGTATTTTGGCGGTAAATTAAAAATATACTTGTTCATTAATAATTCGTTTCCTCGGTATAATTTTATTTTTTTATATCTAACTATATCTGCTCAATTTATATAACATCGATCGATAATTGGATTCATCAGGGAATGAGTTAAATATCAATTTGATGAAATCGTTTATTACCCTTTACTATACATGTCACGGTTAATATTAGTATTAACTGCTATAATTATGCATATGGTAAAAATCTTGAATGGTTTTAATATTAACTGGATAATAGAATAATTCATTCTTGATAATGGCACATAATTAAAATTAAAGTGACTAGTGAATATTGACATGAATGGTTATTTTTTTAGTAATAATTATACTGGAATATAATTCGTCAAAAATGTTCTTTAAGAGTAGTTGACTTAACAAATTCGTAGGAATTTCAAAAAAAAAAAAAAAAAAAAAAATGATTAAAACAATAAATAATAATTATTAGTTAATTGTATACGTAAAACACACAATTATATACATTATAACATTATCCAAGATTTATAATCAATAATAATAATATACCATAATCAAATTAACCAAAATGCACGGCTACTATTACGTTTACTATTACTATTACGTTACCAATTTTTTTAGATTTCATACGATTTAGTAAGTTCACATAATGGAGTTGATAATATATTTTTAATTTGTTGAAATGTTCGAATTGCGGCTGTTGTGACAACCCAGTTGTCAAAATTTTTAAAAATTAAAAAATGAATTTTTTCTTCGGAAATACGAGTATAATAATGTTATCTCTAATTTAAGTGACGGAAAATAATTATTAATATTATTATGTTAAAGTGTAATTAGAAAAATGTGTCTTTAAAAAACATACTCTGGCCAGATTAAAATAAATAAATCATTCGGATTAAAATATATTCGAACAAGACTTGAGTTACAAAAGTAAAAGTTTAAAACGATGGAAAAAGTTTTACACGCTACGCGTGTCTGGGGTACTCCTCGAAACAAGTCTTAAGAATATTGTCTGCACGTCATCGACTTAACGCGACGTATTTGTTGTAGTAATATAATTTATATTTTGTGATATAATATGTGAATGTTTTATAAATATCATACCGATAACACGAAAATACTAAAAGACTCGAAAAAGTTTATTTTGTTTTTCCCCCCAACTACAGTAACTAGGTGGTAACACTTTCGTAGTTAATTTTTAACAAGTAATCAATTTTATCATTTCCACTAGTTGTAACATTGGATTTATCGCTATGTGATCGTTGCCCATACGTATATTATTTTTACGACAGTGCTTTAAATAATACAGATTTTAAAAATTGAAAACCTATAAAAAATTTGCTAAACAGTTGACTGTTATATATTTATATATTTTGGGTGCGTCTCTTTGCACGCGGACGACTATAATTTTACTAATACAAATTTGAGTCATACTTAATAACTATATTAGATGATAAAATAAAATGATAATATCGTATCGTTTTGTGTTTTTTGTAAATTATTTATACGCCTACGTCACGACAACGACGAGTGCTACCTTCCCTATAGGTAGTAGCGATAGCGTAATATGCGTCATCACTGAGATGAGGGGTAGTGAGCGGCCAGAGGGGTGTTTTGAAAATGCGCGCAATATACGACTTCCGGTTACGCCCTGTACGACCGGAACGCGCCGAAAACTAAAGTAATACCCATTCTTAAATAATTTGGAAAACGAGTGAGAAAACGAGAGAACTTCTCAAAAAAGAAAAAAGGATATTTGACGACTTCGACAAAACCATAAATTTTATTTAGAAAAATATATTTAAAAAAATAGTAATGATATTTCAAGGATAAAAAAATTACATTGTTCAAATGTTTTCAGTTCATAAGCCGTTAAAAAAAAAAGCTCATAAAGTTGTTTTTTACATAGGTAGTTTCCTTCAATCAATTATAATTATTTAGGTATTCAAAAACAAATTGAATAATTTAGAAAGCTAAAAAAAATTTAATATAACGTAATCAGTCTAAAAAAAAAAAATCCTGCTCTTATGAAAATGCTTTCGATCATTCTAACCGACAAATTTTAAATTCTAAATATAATTCATTTTTAAAGTTAATTAAGCCCTTAGATATTCAATATTTACCGATTTAGACGATAATATTAATCATCGTTTAAATCAATTATATGAATTAAATCAGAAGTATTGTAATAATTATTACTCCGCACAAGAATCACAAGTTCACACACAACCTGAGTGAGCATGTAAATTGTAATTGTAGTTATATCTATGGACAGCCGCAAATAAATATCAAAAATTGTCTTTCCGTCGTTTCTAAAAAGTTCTTATTTCAAAATCATTCATAATAACTAGGAATGTGATATAAACGACATTTTTAGAGGACCATAATGACGATAAGTTATTGGATTAAAATTTGACAGAGCTTACTGTCACGGAGAAGAAGGTTCGCAAAAACTCGATGAAGTTTTACGGAAAAATACTAGGAATGCTTATTGTTCAGAAATCGATTATATTTCGCTGTTGGCGATAGTACGATAATATCGTGAAATATTTTCGAATTCCAGGGCCCTCGAGTATCTACTTATAATATGGTAGTTGGCTACGATAGAAATCACCTCAGCGATAGTCCGTGAAATCGTAAAATATATTTAAGACGCGCGTATAGCAATAATGACCGTGCGTCGGGTGCAATAAAATATCATAAAGAATCCGCTTGAGCGTGCGTGCGCTCGATGTCAAAATCAATGTTGGCGACGGCACTGGCGGCGACGGCGGAGAGACGCGGCGTGACGACCACTTGTTCGGCGGGCGCTCGCCGCAATGCGCTAACCGGCCTGCCGTCTATTGCGGCCGCGGCCACCGCCGATGCCGCCGGAACGGCGCGCCCTTTTACCTGCGTGTCGTGTCCAGAGTGGTCCGGTTCCCGTTCCCGTTCTCGCCGAGAATAACCGCGTCGTCGTCGTCGTCGTCGTCTACCGCGGTTTGCCGGCTATCCGCGAGTGCGACGCTCGGACACCTGCAGCGCCCGCCGCGGCTCCTCGTGCATTGGATCCTGTTCGTACAACGGTGTTCCTGTCGCGACCGTTGGCGGGCGGGTGTCGTGGACGGGGACGAGAAGTTATATCGTGTCGGACTAGAGAAATAAAAAGGAAACAAAAAAAAAAAAAAAAAAGGTGAAAATAAAAAACGGAAACGGAAATGGATGGAAAAAAAAAAGACAGCGCACCCGCGATCGGCGCCGAGCAACGGTCGTTGTGCGTTCGGTTTAACGGGCACAACAATACAGAAGACACTTGTTGAGCGGACGCCGGGAGTCGCTCGGCAGTACGGACGCGGCGGGGACCGTAGCGGTGGCGGCGTCGTCGTCGTCGTCGTCGCTGTGGTCGTCGACGGTGCGCGCCGCCGGTGGTGGCTGTCGGTTGCCGCCGCCGTCCACGGTCGCGGTGTCTGGCCGTCGGACGCGTGCGCGTCCCCGCGGGATCGATGCGCGCCGTCCGCCCGGCGCCCGCGACGCCGACACCTGTTACCGCGCCAGCCCGCCCGTCCGCCCGTCCGGCGGATCGACCGCACCGAACACGCGGCGTACAGTGTGTATCGATCGGTCGACGCGCCGCACAACCCCTACGCGCGACGGACGGCGACGAGGGTTGTTGTCCCTCGTCGCGCACCCCACGCGGAGCGTATTATATTGCATACACTCGCGCCGCGCTCCCCTTTCGCGAATTCATCGGTCTCGGAGGGGTCCGTTCACCCGGTCGGCGGCGGGCGCGACGTACACAAACGCAGTATTTTGTTTTTATTCTTCTCGCCCCGGTCGTTCGGGTTTCTCATCATCGTCGGGAGATTAGCGAAAAAAAAAAATAAGAATAAAATAAAATAAACACGATTAATTTATTAACGATAAAATGCGAGTACGATCGACATGTCGAGTAGAAAAAAAAAAATGTTAATCTCGTATCTCTAATCTCTTATCTCGTTTTCTCAACTTTTGTAATTTCGATACACGTGTATTTTGTCTTTTTGGCCTGTTAAATATTTCACTACGATATCCCTTTCCTTATTATTTGTTTATATTTTTTTTTTTTAACGCATAACCGTTTTTTTTATTTCATTTCTTTTTTTTTTCTTTGGAAATGTAATCTCCCTAACTTGGCTCGTTTACGTGGGCAACACGTTGTCGTTTTATTATTTCCATACCAGTAGGACAATCATAATAATAGTAATGATTCGCGACGTTAAATGCGGATTTCACTTTTATCGCAAAATTTGTATTCATTCATCCGGCGGTTTACTACACGTCACGTAGTACGAGTTCCAGGAAAATTGTTCGCGCCCGCGCGCTCGTTTTCTATCGACCTTGAATGACGGCGCGTTTATATAGTATTTCCCGGAATAATACTATGCCACGAGTTTTTTATTTTTCATTTTAATTCAAACGTAGTCTAAATATATAACAATATTGTTATTGTTATTATTATCATCATCATTATTATCATTATCATTATCATCATTATTATATTATAGCAGACTCGGCTTTATGTCATGTTGACGAGAAGGTTTAATGAAAATATTGTTTACACATAACTTTTCGGAGGGTGAAAAAATGGGATTTCGATAAAACAACGCGAAAGTATACAACAACGGCTACAAAAACGACAATGGCGTTTGCAAACAACCGTTAAACTAACAGTGTTATTATTATATAATATTTCATTCAACTTTTTTGTGAATGATTCGCGAAAACAATATTATATATACCTATTACTTTCGGACTTTTTTTCCCGCGTTCTTAGTGATCGATAGTATTGGGAATACGAAATTTTCGACAAATACAATTTTGTGATAGATTCATTTTTCTCGAGGTCATTTTATATTAATTTTTCATCTTTGATACTTTATATAATTTATTATAGAAATTATTTAACTTAAAACACAACGATGAAATATTTAACTTAATGGACGTGTGAGAGATAATTTAAAAGTTTTTATATTTATAATTTTTGAAATTTAACAACGTTATACTAAAGCGATTATTTTAACCTAACCGTAAAAACATTTTTAAAATACATCGCAAGGAAAAACTATTGTTATTTGTCTTTTAACATTCTTCTGTATGATGTATTGACAAACTATATTATGTATGTGTAAAAACAAATTTTGTTTTTAATAAATTTATTTTATAAAATTGATATGAAAAAGTATTATGGGCAGATAACCGTAAACACTAAAAGAAAAAAAAAATAACTTTTTTATTTCAATATTAAACTATGTTAGTTAACTTAACCAAACGTAACCTAACGATAATGATGAATCATTATCATAATACCGAAGCGATATAGAAATCGTATATGATAATTTTAAATTTCTTAACAATAAAACGTTATATATATAAATATGTTTATCCATAAACAGACCATGAATATTCGATTTCTTAAGAACTTTTGTAATGCTAAACTTCAGGCAGCATAAATATTATAAATATGTATGAGAAAAATTAAAGACGAGTATACTTTGGAGACCAATATTATATTATTCTTATAAAATATCGTCCAACAAAGAATTCACTGCATGTTAACAAAATAATGAACTCAGAACTTTATAACTCATATAACTTCTATGTTAGATGATATTTCATAAAACGGATGTGACATTATCTCTAAAA
The DNA here is from genome assembly GCA_013282895.1 of Eriosoma lanigerum. Lineage (NCBI taxonomy): Eukaryota > Metazoa > Arthropoda > Insecta > Hemiptera > Aphididae > Eriosoma > Eriosoma lanigerum. The sequence goes on from CM023360.1 coordinate 39,398,131, forward strand.
TATGCATTTTATTGAATTCGGTAATAAATTTTTAAATTTTATGTTTAACTTAAATATTAAAATTTATGTTCTACATTGATGTGATTTGGTCATATACTTACCTGCTGTTAGATAAATAAAATTATTGCAAAATATTCGGTTATAATGTCATCTTAAAGGCATTTGTCTACCGAATTATAGATTAAGAATAACCTATACATAATAATATTATATACTTATTAGAAATACGGTATGTACTTAATAATATGATATAATGTTAATATACTTACCGTCACTTTGGCAAAACTGTCGGAAATATATGTTACTAATAAGGAAAAATGGGTTTGTCATGAAAATTAATACGTATTATATCACTCTTTGTCGAAACTCGTAACATCTATTATTTACATAAACTTTTCAGAAAATATATATAGGAATGGAAAATTAAGGAGAAGGGAAATTGTAGGATATTTGTTATCGTTGCATAAAAAAATCAAGTTTATCGAATTTAAATATTTATTTTGAGTGTGTTTTGCGATAATTATTGTTTTTGATATTCCATTTATAAAATAACTATGGCGTATAACAACAGATATTTTTAAATATTCAATTCAGTAATAAGAAAAACGCTTTAATTATTTATAAAATATTTGATTTTTACATTTCTTGAAAATTTTTTTTTTTTAAATAACATGAAATTGTGTTTGTTAAAGTTTCAAACATTCTATCATAATATAATGAAACCGTACTACTATCTAATAATATCATGTTTAAAAATGAAACCATTCAATTTTAATAATTTTCTGCACTTTGGATATTTGACTTAAATGTTATGATGAAATTTATCTACTAATCCATGAATAATAATTGTCGTGTTTAGAAAATGTTTAATACAAGAATAACTAAAAAATAAATTCAATGATTTCTAAGAGTTATCGTTTCTGCAGTGTAATTTTATTATTTGTTTTATATTTCATTGTAATATATTTATATTTATTTGTATTAATTTATACCAATAATTATTGTTATCAATAGTTAAACATATAAAAATTCAAAAATTTAATTGCATATAATACATTATTTAACTCTCATAAAAATTATTTGATGATATCATCCTGATAATTAGAAATTATAATTTACACAAGAACTGAATTTTTTACGATTGTATTCGTAAAAATATTTTTTTTTATATAAATAATTGTTCAATAGTCTTAATAATTAGCTATTAGTTTTTATAAGGAACGAAAATATTAATTATACATAATATGTATAATATATAAGTTTAATGTTTTAAATTATTAGTTTGTATCCATTCCACTTAATCTTTTATAATTTTAGAGACATTTTATAACGATTTAGATGTTATTAATACTTTAATATTTAAAAAATAAACGCGTATATAGTTTGAATGAAATTATATTATTTTGGTTGTTTAATAAATAAATAAAACTAAACTTCTGCAAAATAATTAAGACTATTAAGTGTATCAAATGCTAAAGAAAGTAATTATTAATTTGTATTTTTTTTTTTTTTTTTTTGTAATAGAAAGTTAAAACATGTTAAAAATAATTAATGAGTACCTATATATACTAACTAGAAAAGATAAAAAATTTGTGGAATTAAAATAAATGAACCCTAGTTAAATTGGTATTTATTGTTATCTTTAAAATTAATATTTTAATTTACAAATATTGTTAGAGATAAATTTATAATTATAATTACTATTATACTGAACAGGTATTGTATATTAAACGTGTTTTTATAAACACAAAAACCATATGCAACTTAGGTTCGAATATTATACTTAGGTAAATAATGTAACCAGGGTTATGCCAAGAAACGGTACGATCATAACTTGGCATAAATCCAAACCGAGTTTCTTTTATCTTTGTTTTCAGCTTCAATTTTCATACATATTCCCCACACACTTACATTATACGGCTCATTAGTTTAAGACATTATTTATACGGAAACGGTGTTGTTATTCGCGTATATGCCATATTATAAATATAGGTATAGAAATATATTTCTCCACAACCATGGTTATATGACTGAAAATATATAATATAATATGTTTTCCGTAAGTGTCCTTTTTTTTTTTAAAAAAAAAAAAAAGTGCGATATTTATAAAATGATACGCAAGGTAAACATTGTATAGTGCGTTTTCGACTTATATTATAATACAGCTGACGAAAAAATATTAAACATTATTACGCCTAATATAATACTGAAACGAGAAGAAATTTTTCAATCGGTTATCGTGTGTTTTTACTTCCATAAACCTTAGTAAAATGATAATTTTATATTTTTATCATACTTAGGTATTTAATATCAACTCTATTTTTTATATTAAAAAAGCGTTTATTTAACTTTTAAAATAATACAAACTGCCCAACAGGTTTATTATAAAATATATCTATAAAAAAAATGTATAAATTAAAATACACTCGACTTGTGTCAATACAACAAATATTACATAATTAATACTATTAAATTAAAACTTTTTCAAATTTGTAACTAATCAACTGATTTAAACTGAATTAAAACGATTTAATCGTAGACATTGTGTTTTGGATGATGAAAAAAAGTAATATTTGTAAATAAGTTAAATCGTGTTTTGAAAATTGTTTAATTGATTACATAATAAATATTATTATATAAACTTCATTCATAGATGATCAGCTTTAAAATTAGTTTTAATACTATATTTTTAAATTATTTAAGAGATATTCACCAGAATTAGTTAAAATAAATATATCCGGGTATACATACTTTAGAATTTTAACGGAAAGCTTTGATATTTCGATAATATTTTAATTGAGTTTTATCATAGTGTCTGTTATGTTTTAATAATATTATCCCATTCTATTATTATCAACGTCCGATTATTAAAATGTAATTATAATGCATAATTGTTGAATTTGTCGTAAAATATAATGTATTTACGATATTGTTATCAGGAGTTAAAAGATGACCGATATGATTAATTGCCGTTATTATCATAACGTCATAAATCTCAATTAGAAGTCAACTAGAATTGGTTAAAATAAAATAAACTTTTTATGATAAGTTTGATAAAATTATGACTGCACCAAAATGCGATAAATATTTATTTAAATGTAAAAATATACGAAATAGGAGAATATTATCGTTTCCGATGTTTGCGTAAATTGTCGAGAAATTGTGTTAAAATGGATCAATAAAAATAACAGCCATAAAACTGTATCAGTCGCGTGTACTTACTCATTTTTAGTTGAAAAAACTATATAAATAAATTCGTTGAAATTCGATCAGTATAATAATATTTTATATTAAATGTCCAAGTATAAATGTTATTGTTAATCGAGAAAACGATACCTATATTACAAAATATGTTGACCTAATCGTTTTGTTCGCAGTTCGGTCGCTCCAAACGATTCCATTAGTTTTGAAGTTTACAGTTTTAATTTGACGGAATCACCATGTCTACTCTATAACACTGTATTATATTATTATTGTTATAAACGATTTATATAAAAACAACATTTACTATTATTATATTTTACGGAAGCTTTAAATCATTGCGATAAAACGGATTGTAAACGCGATTTATATAATTTATATATATATATATTATTATATTCAAAGTATTGTTACAATAATATTATTGTTTCAAAAATAATCACATTAAAATACGAAAAGATCAATATTAACGCGGTTTTAATGTAAATATTAACATTGCAACGTTGATGTTAGACGCATTCTCTCTCGTAAACATTATACTACTCCTCCGGAAGACGATAATAGTTATTTTCAACAAATCGTTTCGATTTGAAATAATTATCGTTCATATCATATTTTATTACTAACTTCGTATGTACTTTTAGATATTTAATCATAATCGTTATGAAAATTATTATAATTTAATAACTAATTGATTTTATATAATATAATAAATAGTTGGTTTTTATGTGATCATAATCTTGGCCACAGTTGTAAAGCGTTTTTCAATCAGTAAATTAACAATAATATTGTGTTTTAACGATTAAGACAACGGTATTTATTTGTTTTTTTTTTTTCGTAATCTTTAGGACACATGTTAAAATTAACGATTGTAACAAATAACAATTTAATTTATATTTCTCATTTTTTCCCAATTGTTTTTATATTTCTAGAGTAACTTTCACCAATAATATTATTTATGTTTTCCTAATAAAGTGTATACAGGTACTTACGTTTAAACCACACCTTGGTAAAATATGAATTTTTGATAGATATTATTATTTAATTTTCTTCCCTCAGAATGTGCTGCTAATAGAAGATACAAAAAATTCAAATATTTTTCGTTTAAAATATTGTTTTTTTTTTTTTTTAATTTACAATTACATAATATTAGGTTTTGACTCAATCAAGGTCGTACTCAGAAAACAATTTCAGGGAAGGGGGGAGGTTTCGAAAAATAAAAATAGTAGACAGTTAAAAATATTAATGTTTTATATGAATAGAAGTTAAATCCAGCCATCAATTAAATCTAACCGATAAAATATATATTTAAATGTTATATAGAGTAATAAAAAGGTAGGAATTATAAGTAAAACTACTATAAAATATTTATCTACTTAAATATTTTGTAATTTCAAGAATAATATAAAAAAAATTTCGGACGGGGGTTTGAACTTCAAATACAGCCTTGGACCTAATATTATAAAGGTTCTAGCTTTGGAAAATTTTCGTTGATTTTTGTTTTTCAATGTTATGAATTTATAAATGGACGTACAAATATATTCCATTATAGGTATAAAAAAATTTTCTTCAGGACTTTTTGTACATTTTATTTATTTTGTCTTTTCTTTTAATTGTTGCCCTAATTAAGATTATGGTTGTTTTACGTTTTATATTAATTTTAATACAGAAAAAATTGACATTTTCAATTGTCGGTTTCAAATAATTTTAATGTAAAATGATAAATTTATAATTTCTCATTAATTGTGTAATCATATATTTAATAATGTTTATAATTTTAACAGTAAGAATAATTAGTTAATGTACAGGTATACTCATACTACTACACGTCTGTTACTCTTTAGCCTTATTAGCCAATCTAAAGACTCTTCTTGAAAACAGAATTAAATAAAAACGAGTCGTAATTATAAAATCAAAATTGATTGACGTTTTAGTATGAATAATTGAAAACGTTGTTTTAATAATAATACAATTAGATAAAGTTATATTATACAATATACAAAATATAAAATAAAACACGAAATGTATAATACTACGTTTTAAATGTTTTTATTTGATGAACCCGATTGATGTCATGTGATAGACCTGATTTTAACTTCAATTGGTTCAAAATTACAATAACTTGGATATCATCGGTATGAAAACTAATAAAAAACAAGACAATGACAAGATGTTTTATTGGCTGATGACTTTATCAATGATTTATAACTTTTACTTTTTATTCGAACTTTTTAAATAAACAATATCTGCTCTACGCCAAACGATGTATGAATATTACACGTCCATATCAATATATATATATATATATATAGATATCACGAAACATCCGTTAAGATAATCTACATAACGACAAAAATCATTGTGTTGGCAATATTGTGAAAATAATATCACCTTAAAGAGTTTAAAAATAATACTAGTGCATAAGGTACGATGTCTATCAAATATATATTTCAATATTCTACATAAAAATGTACTATATTGAGAATTGTCGTATGTTTTGGCTATAGGGATTCTATGGCTGTAAGTGTGAGTCGTTGTAACAATGCATGGGCAGAGATGGAAAAATAATAATTTACTACAACAGCCATTGGCGGTTAGTGCATTATTCGCAATAAATTTGTATATAAGAGGTTTTGCTGAAAATAAACGCATTAAAGTGCCAATAAACATAATGTAAAAATGCATTTTAAATTACTATTACTATATAAGTGGTGCCTAAACGTTTAAAACGAAATAAATCAACAATACTACAATTGGAAATATTACAAGTTGTGTGTAAAGTAAAAGTATCGAGATTGAATACTCGCGTATTATATTTTACGATTCTCGTACATCGTACTATATGTCTATGATATGTAATAAGAAAATCATTTCTTACAACATTCAAACAACAAGTGCCAAGTTCCTATTATGCGACAAAATGTATTGTTCCAATGTTATTATTTAACTGTATTGTACTTTGTATATATGAATTCCATTTATATAACGACATGTCGACGTCGAAGGGATAATAAATTATTGCGTAGTGAACAGTGGTCATAATATTCGGTTTATGTCGTGCAAAAACCGATATATGTTTTCGTACGCGCTAAAATTTACTAGAATGGAACCTGTTTATCAGCTGTTTTGGCATGCGGTATCCAAATGACGATTCTCTAACATGATATACTTGGGCTGCACAGTCCGCACTAGCTCGATATTGTTTTTCTACAATCCGAATGATGGAAAGTTACACGTTTTTAGAGCATTAAGTGAAATTTATAAGTCTATAACGTACCTACTCGATGGTTAAGACTTTATAACACAATATATTTTCATACGAAAGTAACGGAAATATTATCCGATCTGCGACGACGGACGGTTACGTTATAGATGTAAAATATTTTCTACTTCGGTGCTTATACTACGCGATATAATATTTATAATAGCGTATAGTGTATTTTGAGTACATTAAACCCGTCTGTAAAACGATGGAATTACTTCTAATGTACGCGTAATTAAGCGAGGAAAAAGCTCGCAAAAACGTTTCGATAATAAATGATAATATTAATTTAAGTGATATTACACTGCGTTGCGATGAGAAGGCGTATTTATTCCGTGGTTTAGACAAGTGTGTAGGAAAGCGATCGCGCCGCCACCGATAGAGTATTTTTCCTCTCCTCCGTCGCCATCTCCCCGAATTTTCATTTTTATTTTATTTTATTTTATCAAGCGTTCCCACGGGGACAATTCCATACTCGGCCGGAACGTTCGTCGCTAACTTAACTCTTGTCGCGGTATTACGATGATCGAACGGTTTCGCGTCTCTCGCGCACAACCCCTCGAGTAATACGTCTACGTCGTCTTTTCCATCACTAGCGACACGGTCGCGGTTAGCCAGAAAAAAAGACGTATTATAAACGTATTATTTTTTTGTTGAAATTTTACGCCAAAATTCACCATTATAAACGACACGATACGAAGGACTGACGGCGTATAATAACACCACGTACCTAAATACGCGTATAAAGCCATACTGGGGTAGGAAATAATGTAAATATCTTGCAAATTTGATTGAAATCTTCATATTATAAAAACGGGTTGGAAATCGCGGGCAAGTGTGTTTCTCGATATTTAAGCGAAAAATCACGCGGATGTTGATTATTAATTATTTCAGCCTACAGCCTTCTGAAAATCATATTTACTCGCGTTTATTACGTTCGTCGTAAATAATAATATGTTACGATAAATCTCGCAATAATTTTATTATACGATTTTATCGAAACGCGACTATAATAATAACGTTTCATCCGAAATCGAGTTCAAGTATGATGATAATCGGAACGCCATCAGAGCCGAGAATAACGAAATTTACACCGCGCGTCCTAAATGGTCTTCATTGTCGTCGGCTTAACGGCGGCGCCCCAGACGAGACGATGTTATATCATACAATGTATTTACGTCGGTTAGCGTCAAATATGAGATAATCTTTAATTACTATACGCCGATAAGATTTCTTAACTATTAATTGTTTGATAAATTGCGTTTCCATTTAATTATAAATCGACGCGACAGCGAAAGTAGTAAACGATTATTATGTTTATAGTGTAAACGCATAATCTCGTCTCGTCATCCAAACAAACGCGAAATTCCTCTCGAGTCTCAACCGCACAACAATACAATACCCGGCGATCGTTTTATTATTGCCTACGGTATACGCGCACGGCGCTAAGACGTTCCACGACTAAACCATACTATCACATAATGGAAAATGGGAAACGAATTTCGAACACATTATAACGTGTGATCCTAAAACGGCAAACGATCTGAGATTATTGATTCTGTTATCGTTTTTTGAAGCCAAACTAAACACAAAGTCTCGAGCTTAATGTTTTTTAACGATTTTTTACTATAAAAATACACAATGGAGTCATTTCGAAAACAACCGTTTAATCGAACGACGTCTAAACATTTTAATAATTTTACGACCTATTTATTATTTCGACAAAATATTAAACGCAGTGACCGAGTGAAAACAATTTTTAATTTCGTCCATTAAAAAACAGTTTCAACTGACCGAAAGGAATAATAATAGTTTAGAAAAAAATGATGCTTATCCTCATCACCAACCTAACCGCTGTCTCGGTGTATTCGACTGCAGGTTACCGTGGTCATGCGGGTATAAACCGCACTGTGCACGACGTAAATGCACAATCTCGTCAAGTACACGTCACAGGCGGAGACATAATAATTAACCGGCCACATTATAAATTATAACAATACTTGTTGTAATATAAAAAGGTCTCAAAAGACTCATTATTTTTCAAAGGAAAATAATATAATAAACGACTGCGCAGAAAAAACATGAATTAGGATTATGCACTGGAGGAACTTTAGATATTTTTCTTTTATCATCGTAATTGTAAACGTCGCGAGCAAACAAAAAAATAATCCTCCCGTTTCTTTTTTCAATTATTTAATAAATTGTTACATAAAACAATAAACTATTATATAAACATAATTAATGAGATAATATAATGTACGAACTATGTTATTTTTTTTTTCAATAATACATATCCACTAGGTTTTGTTAATAATAAATGTTTACGATTTTTAAATATTTATTTTTGAAGTAATATAACCAAAAGAGTTAAAATAACAAGTTATAATTTGTAATTATTATAAATTAACGAATATTAATATTAATATTGTATTTTTAAAACTTAGTCATAATAAACCCTGACTTAATTGTTATAAATGATAAATAAAATTAAGAGTTATTTTTATAGTATACGCTGTGTGCAAACAAGTATGACTTAAAATGTTATATGAGTTGCCTTTTAAAATTACGACCAAAACTAACCGTAAAATATTATAATGGTATATAAAATGGAACAGTGCCAAAATATTTAAAATTATAATAGGTGTTTATGTCATTTTATATGGAAATCTAGTAATAATATTATTATATATCTAATATATAAATACGTTAACTGCACACGGTGATTTTATAATAGGAAAACATCTTTTCACATTCATACCTTATAGGTACTTTTCTTTAAATAAAATATAAATTAAATTCATTATTCTCATATTTGAATTTTTATATTTCTATAAAACTATAATACATAATAGTATTATAATATAGTGTATAATATACGTCTGAAAATAAATTACAAAGTAATATCTCTCTATTAAAATGTTTAATGCAAAAATAAAATTTCTTTATTCTAATTTTTTTTTTAAAATAGTTTTTTTTATCAATCTATATTAAAACAGGATTTTATTTTTTTAAATTATATGGTTTAAATTGTTAGAACTTACATAGGTAGATATGTAAATAAAACCGATTTCTGAATAAATTCATATGGTAACCAGGTTATTGATTAGTGGTTAGGATAACTAGGACAGTAAGAAAAAAACTTAGGACTAAAGGATTTATCATATGACAATATAAGAATACATACTTTATATACAATCATATGATATGGTGTTATAATATATTAAAATAGTGTCTGAAATAAGAATGATAAAACAACATTAAAAATTCAATTCAAGAATTACATTTATAATTATTATCCGTTAACATAAACCATTTAATAATTAAATTAGTAAATAAAAATCAGCATACATTGATCATTAATAAAATAACTCGTTTATTTTAAATTATAGCTGAGTTGTATAAGAAGTTAATAAATAAGGGAACGTGTAGTTGTAGGTGTTAATTGCCTTCATTTTGGGAAAAACGAGAGAGATTGAATTAGATTGAGATGATTTGGACAATGAACATGTTAAAAAAATAGAAGATTCAGAGCTAGTGACAATTATTATGAATATGAAAGTAGAAAGTTGAAAGGGCCAGATGAGAGAACGACCAAAGAAAAGGTAGATAGAAAAAATAGAGAATTAAATAACGGGTTTGAATGATCGAGAAGTAGGGGATCGAAATCAAAGAAAATAAAGAAGTGTCAGACTAGAATAATCGACCCCATTTAGTTGGGAGCGTATAGCGACGTAGATGCAGTGGCGGATTTACTCTAAGATAATAGAAAGGGACAAATTATAATTTTTTTTTTATAGTATGGGAATTACAGTGACTAAACAGAAAAAAGAAAGACCATATATATCAAATTCAGTTTTTCTAGTTTTTCTAATATTTGAGTTGTTGAAGAAATTTAAACTGAATAAAGTTATTAGTATATTATTATTTGTTATTTTTATTATATACAAAGAAGAATATAATTAATTGATTGTGATATTGTTTTTGATATTTTAAGTATTGTAGTAGGTAGGTAATTTAAATTTTTGATTGGATATATTTTGACCGTAAATCAAATGCCTCTCTATAAAATATAATTAACAAATTGTCGGATACATATTTATTTTATATACATATGGATTAGAAATTCACGTTTCAAAGTCCCCATAGCCGGGCGCTTCTTGTGATTGAAATTCCGAGCGTAAGTCAATTTGCGCGTTACCATGGTAATAGTACATGGTTAGTAGTAGTAGACTGATAGTCATACGTAGTAGAGTTTCAATTATATTTATTCGAATGGTAAAAGCAAGTTGCGTGTGTAAACGCGATGATGGTGTGTGTGTGCATAATATTATGTAAATCGCTTATATTAATGGAGTGAAGGGGTTAAGCTATATATTATATTATAATATGTATGCCAATTTGAATATAATATTAAAATGTTAATATGATGCCAAACGGCATAGATCAGTAGTTATTGTAATAAATTAATAAAAAAAAGGTAAATGTATAGTTATATTGCCATAAAATCTGGGTATTGATGAGGTAAACAAATTATTTTAATTAAGTTACATAAATTGTTACTTTTCAATTCAGTAAAATTTTCAGTTCAGTATTCACATTTATATCAAAGAGTTAAATGTGTTTAAAATATCCTGCTAAATTTTAAGTAATAATTTATTTTAGTTAAATTATATAATTTAATAGACGAAAAAATGTATAATTATATATTTATAGTTAAAGATATTTTTTTATTTAATAATTCTAAATTTATTTATATTTTAGTTACATTTTATAGGTATTATTACCTATAGGTTTTATTAGATACTTTCAAAAACTTTAATGATAATTAAAAGTTAAACGAAAGTGTACATTTTTTTTTTTAAAAATGATATGAAATATAATATAATAAATTATACTTATTTTTAAAAATTAAAATAATTAACTTTTTTATGTAAACTAATAAATTAAAAATAACTCTTTAATTTTAATTTAACTCGTTTAAAAAATTAGTTAACTCGTTCAGCCTTGATTGATATAATAATAATAATAGAAGGTAAAATCAAGTTAGTATAATGTATTATTCAATTCTAGAATTCCCCGTTAAAACTAGTTTTTTTTTATTATTACTATTTGCATTCCGCGTTTCATATTTATTATTATTCATATTAATAATGAAATTTATCGTTTTATTTTTTCTAACAAAAAACATCATTATAATTTAAATTTGTTCATTTTACATTTAAAATTAATGTTTTTATTTGATTATTAAAGTGTATAATAAAATATAATATTATGATGTAAAATCCTAACTTTAACTTGTTTTATACACTTGTGAGTCAAGACTGAAACTTATTTTTATACTATTATTAAACTTTACGCATATATTGTACTTCAGAAATTGAATTATGGTTCACGGTATAAAATATAAAAACTCAAAAATGTATTACTATTGTACCTATAGATTTTACTTATAATCTACAAATTATTATAATTATAATATATTGCACAGTAAACAACACTTATTTCCTGGTTTATTGTTGATTGTTTTTAAACGCTGGTTTTGGAATTTAAACTCTGTGTTCTGCAACTTCTAAGTGATTTTCTCGTAAAATACAAAATACAAATTTAACGAACCATGATAATGAGCGCAGTCGATTTGTTCGTAAAACCCAATAAAGTTTTGCAATCAGTACCGAGGTATTTGTATGTTTTTAGTTTTTTTTTTTTTTTTTTATAATTCCTTTTCAAATTAATATCAATTCACGGTTGAATTTATCAAGCGTTTAGAAAATAACTGAGATACAGAGAACACAAATAAATGCAATCCAAAGAGATTGGTGGACATAACATAACATAACCGATGGTACAGCGAGAGTCTAAAATTGATTTTTGAAATCAATACCGATAACATCCGTCGATTAAAACAGTGAGTTTGACACCAAAATAAACAGAAATAGAATTTTAATTTGTGGATACCTATAGTTATAGAATAAAGCTAGGATTATAATTTATATTAAACACATTTCTCTGGAAGAATAAAAAAACGCAAAATGATAAAAATCATACGCGATCGACCTTTGCCTGTTTTATTGACCTTCCACCGTAACATAGTCACCTAGTAAATGCAAGACCGTAATCAGGAGAGGTATAGAATTCAACCCACCCCCAGAAATTCGTTTAAATAATTTAAACTACGTAGGTGAGCTTTATGTTTTAATTTTTTTAGTAAAAATAAATATTTATAATTAAACCTCCTACTCCTTCACTAAAAAAAAAAAAAGTGCTAGTTACGGCTTTGAGTTAATTTGTACTTTTTATCTATTTTACCATAATAATAATTTATAAAAATCGGGATCCGAATGAAACATAATAATATTTTACTTAAGTGCGTACCTATTATTTACTTTAAATGGTATAATCGTAAATGTAAATTAATAATAATAATAATAATAATAATAATGTTTTATACGTTCGAGGCCAAATTCTCCTTGTGACGTAGGGGAAATTTATAACAATATATTATTATTAAACACGACGACGACGTAGCCGAGGTCTTTGCCTGCAGAACGCCATTAGTGTCGCGCGCGGCGGTGAGGGGAACGGCGGGTTTTGTTGGCACGGTACCCGGACGGAGAGGATCCCTGGCGCGAGCGATCGTCGCATGTCGGCCGCGGCGGATGGCCATAAAACCTCCTTGGCAAAAAGCTGCCTCCACGAACCCAACCCCGGCCAACCGGCGATTTCCCACGAAGGGATTCAGGGACAGGGAACGGGGCGGCATATCCGTTGATGCGAAGTACGGCCGGTGGCGGCGGCGGACGACAGGGCTCAACAGTCGCAGTTGTTTGGCACCGTTCCCGCGACCGTTGCGTTTGCTTTGCCGTCGTCCGTTTTTCCGCAGCGGCGGTGGCGGCTCTTCTGTTCGCCGGCGGGAACCGAAATGGCGCAGGTCGTTCCACCGTCCCCAACCGACAACAACAAACATACCGCGAACGCGGTATACGAGTACAGCTAGTAGTATGCTTCCCGCCGAGTTTGTCAGCATCAATAAATTTTCACCTATTTCGAACGTTTGAAAATATTATGATCCGTTCGTAATTCGCAATCAATTTGATTATTTTTAATATTTCGATACTTATCTGGATGGAAAATTAAACATTTTTATTAGGTATCAATAGTTTTTTTTTTTTTTTTTTTTTTTTTGTACAAATATAAATGTAATGTAATACCGCATTTCGTAAACCATATTTTAATATTATTTCTTATAGATTACTGAAATTATAAAGTTTAACGGTAATTTAAATTCTTTACAACACGGTATATCTACCCTGGTATATAATTCAATTCTTGTAGCACATATTTTAAAAATGAAAAACATTTAGATTTTTATAGCATTTTTTGGTTATTTTAAAATTTTTAATGTACATTTATTTCTAAATATTTAATAAAAGTTTTTCGTGTTAAATTACGTATTCAAAAATATAAGCTTAAAATTCCTTAAATATTATATTTTTGTATGTTTAAAATTATGTGGTCAAAACCGTAGCCACTGCCTCGTGTAGAACAATTAAAATTTTATGCATTGGGAATCATATAAAATTATTTAATTAAATTGAATAACATTTTCATTTTTATATTGCATTTTTACTTCTTTTCAGAATCTTTTTTTTGATATTTATTAAAACGTTTAAATACAGGCACTAGTAATAATAATAATAATAATAATAATAACCTAACTTGCAAACCAAAACATTTATTATACTTAAGGCAGAGGACTTGTAGCATTTGCATTTTTGTTTTGCACAGTCAAAAAAATAGCAGAATAAGAAATAAATACGTTTGATGCCAAGACAAAGCTAGATTTGTAATTTTATTTCGCATATAAATGCATATATTGGGGTATTGAAGTGCATATTTGGTGACTTTTTAGAGCTACAAGTCCTCTGCCCTAATTATAATCAATAACTCTCCACCGTGTATGCGGTGTTCATAATATCATTAATCAGTCTTGTAAAAAATACTTTTGAAAAAGTATTTTAATACCAATATTTAAATTGGAATAAATTTGTGTTCTAAATACTTTTGAAATACTTTAAAAAAACGATTTGATAAATACTTTCAAAATTTTAAAGTATTTGAATAAAAATACTCTTTCGTTAATATTAAACATGTTAACTAGAGTTTAAAAAAATAAAAAATATCTATTAAGTTCACCCAATTGAATATAACTAATAGTTACTTTACTTGAAAAATACTTGTTATTTTCATAACCTTCAGTCCTGATGTATATTACAATGTACATTGCTAAAAAATGGCAAGGAAATGTATACAAATTATGAATTTTTCATAGTAACTTAATTTTATAACGTATAAAAATAAAATGCAAAGAAAAAAATTTTATCAGTGTCTATTTTAATACAAGTATTTTTTTTCGTATAAAATACTTTTAAAATGTATTTAAAATACCAAAAAATACTTCAAAATATATTTAAATACTTTACAAGACTGATCATTATAGGTATATATATATATATATTATATAGTACTATATTGTTTTGTCGCGAAATCGGAAAGTATAACAATAATACGTATTTATTGTAATTCCTTAAAAAAAATGGAAAATAATTCTATAGTATGTAATATTATTGTTATTATTGTTAAACTCAAACATCTCGTGCTGCCAGTTAGTCCCTTGCACGTATCTCCGCGACCCGGCGCGACGGCTAAATCTCTTCTCCGCTCACCATTTCCCCACTCGTTCACCATCGCATTCCTCACTCCCCTTCGGGCCGCAGTGATTCATTGCCGGCGCAATAATTGTCCGGGACCGAAACGGAATTATCGCCGGCCATCATGCACCAGCGACCGCTTGTTTATCGCGTGGCGCCGCGTAAACCCGTGCGCGTTTCGGTCCGCTGAACCAGACGGCAAAAATATATTCCGACGGATTACGCGATGCCGTTTTCCGTCGATCCGACGGGTCGTAAAAACCTGACTTTTGCGCGACCAATGCTTGTTTTCGTTAAACGATAGACTACCGTGATAATGTTAACGCGAATAGATATAAAAAATTATAAAACATGCGCTCCGGTCGCGATAGCCAAACGTTTGACCGCAGTCGCGAAAATCCAAAATAGCCTGAAATATTATTGTCATTGATAACAGAGAAATCGACGCCATATCGGTGTTTCTGAAGTTTCTAATAAAATATTAGGCGTTATCGTTATCATTTCTCATCACGTTTTAAATTTAGAAGTAACTAAAAAATACGGGTTAACGATAAATTTCCTTAGTTTTATCCTCTCCTATAACAATGATTGTCCCTTTTGGAACACTGCCTAATGTGATATTACTGCAAGAATTCCCTATCCATTTCTCTATGAATTTTTTATGTTCCTTTATAAATGCAATTAGCAAAGTAATTATGTACTTTCTAATCGATACAACGGGTCTTATTCGTGTAAACGAGTTAAATTCAGGTTAACTTCCGACTTCGGCTAGATCAAGTTTAACTAAAATTAATATCTTGATTTTTCATACTAACTATTAGTTAATTAGCAAATTACTTTAAACTAAAATATTATATTTCTAAATAAGTGTAAATAAATTGAGTTACCTGCTTAATTTGTTTTTTTACTTAACTGAGAAAACTTATAACTTAAAACAGTTTCCAGTGGTTTTTAATTAACATCATTTAATCGAGTCAAACAACATATTTTATACATACCTATAGACTATAGGCTATAATTGCTTTTAAGTACTAAAAAAAGATAGTTTTTTGACTTAGCTCACGATCATAATTCGGATGGGGCACAAAACAAAAAAGTCAATTGAAAAAAGTCTTTCACATGCATGTGAAAATTCTTGTAAATTTTATTAAATTTATGCATTTTTCTCGTTTTCCAAAACTATATTATACCTAGATTTCTATTATTATGATTATTCTTCTGAACAATGAGAACTCTATTATGATCAATACATCAGTATAAAGATTAAAGTAAAAATTTACGGCCCAAAAAGCAATCATGTTGCAAAGATTCCGTTGAAATTTAAGGCCAATTTCAGACATCCTCAGAAATAAATTTTCAATTATAAATGATAAACTGATGACTTTTACTGATACCTTTAGTATTGATCGAATGATCGATTTATTGTATATAATATTATTATTTATCGTTTTTGGAATATTTTGCGTTTTATAATAATTGTTTATAGAAACCTACCGATTTCTATATTTTATATTTTTATGAACATTAGTTATAACACGTGATTTAGCTGAAAACGAATTGACAAAAGACGCTATAAAAATAATTATTCCTTCATTTATTTTACGACGAACAGAAGTGGATCTTTCAATCCCCTATTACAATAATATAGTAAATATTATAGAAACGTTAATTAGTTAATAGTTTGTCATAATATTGTTTTCGTCATAAATTTGGCTTTTTACATTTTCTTAAGTTTTGTCGTGATGCTTATAAAAGGTAGAAAAGGGATAGTTTTAAGAGAAATTATACACATTTTGTTTATACGGATGTAAAGAGAAATTATATTTACAAAATTATTTTTAAGAAATTCTATTTTTAAATAAAAAGTTAATAATAATAAAAGTTTTTCAAGTTTCTGGACCATTATAATTCATTAATTATTATAACTAACTAGACCTAACCAGGCAGGCCGTTTTCGTTTCATTTAACATTATAATAATATAGTAAAATATATTATAATGATTAGAAAATTATTAAATTGTTTTAAATCTGCAAACAACAAATTGTATTTCAAACGAGGGATCAAGACCTACAGTTCGTTATTTGACTATTGCGTATATGTTATATTATATTACGAATTCCGAAACGTCGTATTGCGAAACGAATCGAGGTAACCGTATACGATTATCTTTCTGCGGTAATAACCTCCGAGAGAGATTTTAATTAGGCAGTGTATACAATAGTAACAAGAAACCGATAATTTATCGCCTACCATCCGTAATCGTTCTATCCGGAAATAAAACAAAAACGTTTCGCTAGCACCTAATACTTTAAGTATAGCTGTGGGTAGCCAAAAATCTTCCTGATAATTTTCTCATCCAATCTTTCCGTCGGGGAGCGAAATGGGATTTTCGTAAAAGTTAACTGCGTCGTTACACACACACACACACACACACACACACACACACACACACACACACATATATATATATATATATACACACACATTAATTTATATACAAAGACGTTCAAGATTTTATGTCACGAAAATAGGGGAGATGAAAGTTCTTATATATTCTAATCCCAGCCAATATACGTTTACGGAACGTATAATTTGATCGACCTAATAAAATGCGTATAGTAATTGAGATTAAATTTAGTATATTATTTCGAGCATTATTTTATTTTTCATAATGGTTAGGTTAAAAGTAATAGACAACGTCGCGCGAAATATCGTGTAATGTGATCGATGCAACACGATCGAAAATGTTGATTATTATTTTGAGTTTATTTTTGAAATTAATTTTTGTCTACCTCAAACCTTAGCAATCGAGTTTAACACAATTAAATAAATAAAATTTAATATTTTCGTTCACATAACCTATGCGAAATTGATTAGATATTTTCGTACAATATTGGAATTCCGCGGATAACTTATTACGATATAGATTTTGGATTTTATCGAATGCCGTATTGGCTCACGCAGTCGTTTTTAAATTATCTATAAAAGATTAAAGCCCCGTTGATCGATTATCGAACATTGAGCTGAAAAATGTCCACTTGCACTAGCCCAAAGAGATAAAAGAACCTATTTATTTAAAATGTCATTGATAAACGCGAATAGTAAATTATAGTGTTTTCTCGGAACTTTACTCGGGAATTTTTTTCGACTCGTATACACTATATTATATTATATAATGGGTTTTTCTTTTCATTTTATTGTTCTTTACTCGTTTCACCCGGCACAAAATAAGTCACGTCTCACTAATTTGTCACGACTATACGTTACTCTTTATTATTGCTTCTATTACGACAAAACCAAAATATGTTTTCCTACTTTAAAATGCATGTATACAAATCACCTAATGAATACATTCATATTCGAATTATAGGTCATATCTTGAAATTATTTGGTACCTGACCTGACCTAACCTACTTATTGAACGGCTTAAAAATTACTGAAATTTCGTTTAAAGTCTTAATTCGAGACAGAGTTACGGTATAAAACGCTCAAAACATCACATTACAATAACACTATAATATTATGTTATTGAATACTAGATTAGTTTAATATTATTTAAAAATTTACTCATTTCATTTCTACCAAATAATTTTGTTGATATATTTTCAAAACTTGCCCTTTTAAAAAATACATTCATATTTAAAACGAGCAAATAATTTTTACAAAATTCATCATCTCTGACGAAAATATCATAATATATATTTCGCACAGGCATTTTTCTAATCGAAAATTTATCATTATAATTAATCATTATTGGTAGAAATAAAATACGAAAATCGATTTTTCATGTATCGTCTCGAGTACCTATATCACCCATATCAGTTTCGGTATCTAATCTTTCAAACACCATGTAAACGTTTATCATATTTTACTATAAAAGGAACTATTAAGGAATAAATGTATATACCTGGGTATCGGTTACGTAGATAGAAACAGAGTTCGGACAAATTCGATTAGTAGTAGTAGTTAAGTAAGTGGAGAAAGTAAAATATCTTGATGAACCCGCAAGAGTTGATCCAAAAACTTGCACTCAAAATTTCATATCTCTTAAACATTTCGAAAACGGTAATACGTTCTTTGCGTTCGCGATTCATCTTTCGGATTATGATACATTTCCCTCTTCACCACAAATACGATGATGGCGGTAAATCGGATATTAGAATCAGTATTTTTCTTCACTATTTTTCTTGTTCTCGGACCGTCTACTCGCTGATGATTTTGGTTGTTTACAATCACTCATAACACATGCACACTATAATAATATTAACACGTTTTAAATATTTTAAAATACAGATCAGAACACTTTATTAGTTATAGTATACGAGGTAATTAGAATACCGTATTTAGAATTTGGTCACTCATATTAAAGGGAGGTTTGTACGTGTCAATAAAACTAATTATTTAGACTGATTCATTTATGCTAACAATACTTTTTGCAGAATAAATCATTTACTCGGTTCAGTATAAATTAATATACTATGATTTAACTAATTTGTTACGTATTAATTAATACAGTACAGTTTTTCATTGAACGTTTAAATTAAACGTACGAGTATGTTAAAGTATGTTTAAGTCAGTGTTCATGATACAATACAGAACATTCCGATTGACCAGAATAGAAAATATTTCTAAATGACTGAAAATTAGAATTTAACTTAAAATTCACACGTGCATTACTTGTTCAGTTTTTTTGAATCAATCTATAAACGAACGATTTAATCGATAAGTTCAAACCGAGATTTTAATATAATATGTTTTTGTAATAAAAATAACATAAAATATTTTATGAAATACAATTATTTAACATCACTTGTCATCGATAGCATTATCAGGAAAAAACGCTGTCAGGACTTTGGCAATTTAAGCAAAATTTTGGATTTTAAGTTACTTTATACTTTGATTTAATCAATTATTAAACAATAATGTATTAACGTTCGACTAATGTGACGTCGTAAATTTTAGTCGACTCGATTAGGTTCGGTGCGCGCGCGTTTGACAATTATATCATGTTTTGCCGTCTGCGACAACGCACGCGACTTTGTCGTATCCGCTTGCGAAGTCTGTGCGCGATTCAAACAGAGATACTGCCGAATTTGCATACCTAATCCGACGTTCGACTGGCTCGTTAAGCGACGATCGAAAAAGGGTTTATTAACTCTCGCGTATACAGAGTGGTCGAACAGATATACTACGTTCAGTACTATCAAAAAGGAGATTTAAACCTCGAGAAAATGCGTTATAATGAAATATATTGATCACCATTTATATATATATACGGTTCTTGTTTGTTAATTTTTTATCATTTCAGTATCCTTCAGGAATATATCACATAAGTTGTAACGACAATGGTCGATTTCGGTATTTTACGCGCAAATCGTTCGATTTAGACGTATATTACATATTATATTTTATAAAAATATTCTATACAATTATAATCTAACATAATTTTACTATAATAGAAGCGATTTCACCTAAAAAAAATAATCAAAAAAATTATTATGTATAGATATATTAAGCTAAATGGACATAATATAGCGATCGAATGTTAATTTGTCGTAAAATTAATAAAATCTACCTAAAATAACATAAAATATACTATATACTTATTAAAATACATATTATAATATAAAATATTGAAATATAAATCTTAAATTTTTTGATTAGAACTACATGAATTTACTGAAATACGTATATTTTTTTAACATTTAATTAGAACTCAAATAATATAGTTAATCAAAATAATATTATAATAAACAAAAATGAATTTTTTTTTTCCAATAGAGAGATGTGTTAAATTCTGTTACAATTAATTGTTAAAATAATGTAGATTACACATATCATTTCCTTATAAAATTATCGTTTTCATTACAACATACAACACTATATTAAAATCTCAATAAAATATTTAATCATATCAATTACTATAAAATTGTTAAATTCTTAAGTAAAAAAATAATAATTATAAAAAAAAGGTAAATTTATTCAACAATTCAATTTGAATTCGTGATAAATCTAAATTTTTTTTTAAATCAAAAATTAGAAAACTATACATAATAATTTTATGAATCTATAAAAATGCTGATTGCAAAAAGAAAACACCTCACTCTTATTAGTATTACAGTGTACCTAGTTGATTGTGAATGGAAAACAAAATATTTCGATTACAAAAAATCTGTAAAAATGTAAAATCATATAAATTGTAATATTTTAAAACAAAAACACACAGAAAATGCAATAAACTGAATAATTAAGTACTTAATTAAAAAGCAAAATGAAAAAAATAATAGATATCCTAATTAATATGTACCTATTTAATTGTTAACTTTCAAATTGTATACCTATTTTTTCTTTTAAAATTTTTGATTAGTAATATTTTAAAAATTATTAGTAATTAGTAAACCATCATTATTTAAATTTCATACTTAATTTTCTATTATTCATTATATATGTATAAATAATGTGAATGATAACAATTGTTTTCGACCTTCTCCATTTTTTTAAGTCACAAACATCAATGTTTTTTTCATATATCCAATTTTCAAAGAAAACTAGTACTAACGAAAATACAATATTATCGTGTAACGTAAGGTAAGTTTATAAAATATAATATATTTTTATTCATTTAAAAATATAAATTTCTTGTGGAATCGAACACGTGTATAAAGTTATTATCAGTTATTTGGCACATTTGCTTGCGTAAATTGTCTTATCTGACACTTTACTAAATAATTTACTCTCTCCCCTTCACACATATACTTACAATACCGAATAGAAATCAAATTTTTTTGCATCAATGAGTCAGATGCATTTTGTTTATATTCGGTTGCTATTATTTGGTAATAAGTTGCTAAATTTTGACATTGATCCCGCGATTCGATAGACCAATGTCGGGCAGAAAGACGATGTAAGATGTAAGACTAACCATCTCCCGCGTTATATTATACCTAATAACGGTTTGGTTTCCAAAATGAATACGTATTAAAATACAAACATTCCGTAAGAAATTAAAGCAAATAAGGAGATATGTGAAGCCAACATGATATGTACTATTTTATACACGTGTGAGTTGTGCACACGATTTGGACAAGTTTAACAATAATAGGGTTCATGGTTCGTCAGTTCATAGATAATACAATACCTAATGACAGTATCATGCATTAACGAGTTAAAAAGTTAAAACTAAGTTATGTAACGTGTTACTTTTTTTTAAGTCAACATTATTTCTCAAATACTAAGTTTTTTTTCATTATATTATTTTAAATTATTTTCTATGCGAGTACTCATATTATTATTATTTTTAGTTTTAAACATCTATTAAAGTTTTAAGCAATAAAAAAATTAAAAATACATTTTTGAAGTTATAAAAAATTTGGAGATATTCAGAGTATATTTTTATGAAGTATTTGATTTGTTGACCTCCTAATTTAATTGACGTCAATACTTAGGAATTTGTTTCATTTATTATAAATATAAAGTTTTTAATGTCATTTTTACATCGCGGAAGTTAAAATTCATATTATTAATATTAAATATTGTGATAAGTAAATGTTACATAAATAGTTGGAACTACAAATTATTATATTGATTAAGAAACTATCTTAACTCGTAGTTGTCATAATCATATCAAATATAATAATTTGCTCACATTAATATTATTAATATTGATTTAAGTAATATGTTATTAACATTAATAACTGATAATAATAATAATAAGGTGAATTCACGTGATTTAGATTCCGCGATATAATAGATTAAATAATTATGATATAAATATTAGAAATATTATTTTTACAATAAATGAAAATAATTCCTATAAATTGACACCTTGATTAAAATTTTGATTTTGAAACATCAACATTTTTATAAAAATATACTCTTTCAATTTTAAATTCAGAAACACCCTGTATACAAGTGTTGCCGAACGCAAAACGAGTACAATTCCCCGAGGCCGAGTTTAATTAAAACGATCTCTTCTCGAGATCGGCGGTCGGTCGGCGCGATATTAGGATGAGGCGATATACATTTAGATTATTATGTTTGGGAACAAAAAAACAAAAATAAAAACCACCGTATCCTATTAAAAACAAAACGGGAAAAAACCTAACAAATATCTTTATATGAAAATGTAAAAACGGTCATATCGCGTCGCTGTACATTTTTATGGAGGAAAACCGATTTCGCTATTATTTGGACTCTCATTATAGAACTTGAAGAGTACTCGAACGATTCCGGAAACGAAAATATCATATTATATTAAAGTATAATCGCGAATGAAATAGAATCGAATCGCGAAGAAATTCTACGTGGAACCGCAATAGATATCCAGATAAAGTACGTGTGGACCATTATAACAACACCGAACAATTAATTTCAAACGATTCAACGATATCGATATGACAACAAATTCAAATGTATTATTAAAATCAAACTAATTTTGTTTGTATGCAGAATAGAATATTTTAACAATGGCGGAAAAAATTAGCGAACCCATGTTATAAGTACTTAAAAAAAAAAAATGATAACATGATAATACGCTATATATTTTAATATGGTATTCCATTTATTATCTATGACACTATCTGAATTCGTTTAATCTGTGATAATTTACATTATAACTTGTAATGTTATACCACAAAAAAAGTTAAATCAATGCAGACGAGCAACCGCGAGAAAGCAATCATTTATTAAATAATAAAACATAATAACATACCTACTTAACGTGTTTCATTATATCCTGCTGCATTTTTTCCCCTGGTTGGCTCACGATGTCACGTTTCAAAATGATCGTTCGTTATTTCGGTCTTAAGAAACGTGTGCAATTTATTATCAGTGACAATTCTGATTTAACTTATATCGTGGTTATACTTTGTAGTTTTCGACAAATCTTTATCCATTTTAACCTTTATCCATTTCAACTGTTCTGAATACGATATTGTACATGATGTGTACATAATAATACTCGCAAGGACCGTCCAAAATCTCCGCGCACGACGTAAAAAAACTATATTTTAATATTATTATGTACCATGTAAAATATGCTTTGGTCTTATTTAAGCGCACGTTTCACAATATCCGCCAACAAATGCATAAATCATTCGTTATGTGCGACTGCTCGTGAATTATGGTCCTTTAAAACGGGTCACTTCTTGCGGGATGAAAACAAAAATTTTATTTATTTATTTAAAACAAAAAATACGTTAGTTCTCGCCAAAATATCGTATTGTCGCTTTCTATAAAGCCCATAGAAGAGAACATAATATTATACCCATACGTAGTTATAAGTATTGTTTTTATTATTATTTCGCTAAAGTCGTGAAAAAACAATTTATTCACATTTTCATCCGTAAAAAATGAGTTTGTTTTATTTTTTAAAACATCATTAAAATATTATGAAAAAATATAATTATGATACCAGGAGATATCAGCTACTAGAGACAACTAAGGTCTTCGAATTTTAATCCAGTGTCGTCATCGCCGTCGTAAAATTATATAACGTTTGAAATTTCTGCGGGAAGTTATTGCAGGTTATCGATATGAAAAATGTTTTTTTTTATACAGGTTCGTCATTATGTTAAATAAAAAAAAAAAAATAATAATAGTATTAATAGTATTAATAGCAGAAAATGTATTTTTCCTACACGGTTTTCCAGTCAACTTGTACAATGTCTTCAACTAAATCTCCTCTGGGGTTGTTCCGAACGTGACCCCGAATCAATTATTATAACGATGATGACGTCCGTTTTCGGTACGGTTTATCGCGGTAACCGCAAGCGCTACGTAGAATATCATATCGTTTCGCGAGATGATAATAACAATAATATTATAATACCGTATGATCATAAAATTAAAACAAAACAACAATAACGAGTAGCCTCGAGAAGTGTTTCCGACAGAACAATGTATACCTAACATGCTAATCTATTATTATAATATGTTTTCAACCGATCATGGTAAAACAAATTTATTTCCTGTAATACCCGTCGAAAATTCGGCTTTTCGTTTCATCCAAAGTTTTGTTGTATAATATTTTAATAACTGATTTAACAACAAATTTTAATCTGGATTTAAATCAAAATTAAGTTAAACGGTTAGGTTCATTTCAAATTTTCTCTAAATATCAAGTTATTATTTTAAGTAAAATAATATAGTTTTATAGAAATTAATAGGTTTTTAAATTTAAATTTAACAACAATAGTATTTATATTTTAATAATATTTAATTTGTCAAACATATATAGGTGGACATTCAAAACATATAACGTAAAATATAAAAAAAAAATTATATTTTTTAAAATTATATTATGTAATAGGTCCATTTTTAAAAATTAATATATCTTTTTAAAAATTGTTAACTAATTAAAGTTACTTTTATTTTCATTTAATATTTAACTTTTTCAAGTTGACTAAAATCAATAGTAACTTGTAATTTTTAATTTAACTTAAACATTTCTAGAATAACTTAATTTAATGAGTTAAATAAATTGAATAACTTGTCCATCTATGGAAAGTTCAAGTTTATATTTCCTAGTTTAATACACAATTTTACTTTTTTATTCGTTATTTTTAACTAAACTAATATTTAAACATTAACTTTCTAACTATGTCAAACGAGTTAAATCCCATCGAGTTTTAGATTTTTGGCATTTATTTATTTCTCGGTACATTTTCAAATTTCGAACTTTGGTATTCGCGGCAGTAACAGCAGTCTGTACTATATTGTAACGTTTGTTAAATTTTCGATGTTATTAAGAATACATAGTTCCAACAATTTAATAAAAGTGAAATATTTTAAGAAAATTCGAAAAAAATCACTGATAGGTGTATTATTTTAAATTTAATTTTGATTTGAATACATTTGTACGTAAATAATATCATCATAATTTATTCGTTTAATAGTATGTTTTATAAACAAAGCAGGTAAGACTCATTTGTGGAATACAGTAAGTGTATTCTTAGTGTACTACACTATTCTTAGTGTAGTACTAAAATATTACAATGTAGTATTTACATCGTCGGTAATTGAAATACGATACAATTATTATTAATATATAGACTATTTTTTAATAACAATAAAATAATAATAATACCAATGAGAAAATGAATAAATCAAACATAATAAATAACAATAATAATCAAAATCGATTTGCAATTTAATTCAAATTTAAATATACATTTGTATATATTTGTATTAAACAATTAAAAACATTACGTATTGTTATATTTTATAGTTAAATTAATGTTTATGGTTTAAAAAAAACAAAACATTACTTGTACTTCTAAAATTAGACAATATATCGGGACGAGTAGATGGGATTGCGTGGGACGGGTAAAAAAAAAGTCAATTCCAAACGGTCAGATTGTTACGACGACGGCGGCAGTGGTACAGTGGCCCGTTCTGAATATTAAAACATTTCGTAGGAAACATTAAACCGCCGATGAAGTGTAGAACGGAATCAATTTATATTGCGATGACCGCCGTGCCCGATTTAATCTTTAATCGCAGCCTATCCGCGTGTATACGCGAAAGTACACCATTGTGTTTTGTCGCCGTCGCTACGATTGCCTGACTTAATTTAATCTTGTAAAACGATCGCCGGAATTCGACGTACCAATAAAAATATATGTTTATTATTATTATTATTATTGTTTTTTTTACGCCGAAACATTTGGCTCTGACCGTTTTAATCAAAAAACGAGCGGGAATAAACGACCGAAAATCGATTCGAGTTCGTTTGAAAATATAAGCCTGCTCAAACTTCGGCACGTTTTGCCGTAGCTGGTACACTGACGTAATGCCGTGCTGAGCGAATTATTAGTATCTCCAATTTTGGTCAAAATTGAGACATTGGTACCTGGTGGCCGAAAATGCGATTTTGTACCATTTTTCGCAATAAAAATACGGTATGTCCAATATTTAACATTGAAAATAAACGATTGAAATTAAGAAGATGAACAGTAAGTCCAAAATTTTTGTTAAACTAAAAGCAAAAGTACAGTAAATCCCGGTAAGAAACAAATAAGCGTTATGTGACATGGAGTTACTAGCTGTTATTTCGTTTATTTTCTAGACATTTTTAATATGTAACTCAAACAACAGTATATATCCTTATTTTATTTGGCTACATTGATATTTTTATGTTCTACCTTCCGTAGTTGGCGACAACTACTATATATTTACAACTTAAAAACAGTTGATATGGTCGTTATCACAGGTAAAGTGTATGATTTTATGGACTCTTTAAAAAAATTATCTGTGTGTCTAATAATGGACATGTAGACGTGAAAGTTATGGTTCTTCAATACTTTTATAATTGGAAATCTGAATGTTCACATAACATGTCATATTTACAAATTGTATAAGCCAAAATACGACCAATGTTTAATGATATTGTTCATATAAAGGTTGAAAGGTGATTGAATTATTAGCTTTACAAAAATAATTATCATGATTAGTATTAATTTTCAAAACTTTATTATTTGAAAAAAAAAATGTATTGTTAAATATGGATTTTCAAAACCAAATAAAAAAAAAAACAAAAGTTGGTATTCACCCAAGTTAAAAAGAAAGTAAAATGAAAACAATAGTTTTTTTCGTTAGAAACGAGAAACTATTCCCGGCTAGATTTTCCATGCTCAATATCTCTTTTCTATTCACCAGTTTTATATGTGCTTAACAAAAATGGCAAAAATCCATTTTAATGGATAACAAATAAACAAATATATATATAATAATTTATAAAATTAATTTTATGATATAAAATTAGTAAAATGACTTTTTTTTAGAATTGTTTGTTAATTATATTTAGTGCACTGCTTTGTGTCTAAACCTATTTAGTTGATTTTCCAACATTTTGGTTAGGTAGATATACTGTTCTTTTGTGTGGCACAGCAATACAATAGGTACACATGCTGTGCGTAAAAGTGTAAAAAAGTTAATTTTAACTTTTTGACTTAATACCCGACATTTAAATTTGGCATTATTCGAATTGTGTTTTTGTTTCTCTATATTGACATTGCGAGTGTAACATAATGATCATTTTTTCGGACCATTCAAAATATTACAATTGTAATAATAACTAACTTTCAGAATTGATTGTGATCGTCGTAAAAATATATAAGTACTTTGTTATTCGTAGTAACTAGTGTTAGGATTTAATAGATTTTTTTATAATCACTATGTCATAGCACTCTAAGTATAAATATCATTTCTTTTTTTTTATATTATTTTTATTACATTTTTCATAATTGTTAGTTTAAGAGTATTTTTTTATCAATTATAAGTTTTTTGCCTTCCTTTTTTAAAACCTTTTATTTATGTTAATATTTATAAGAAATTTTCTTCAAGATTTCTGATAAGTGAAATTATCCAACTATCACAAACATAGTTTAATTAATAATATCAAACAAATATATTGTATTTTATGGGATCGTTATAAATCGAAAGAACTGAAACTTGACATTGTAAAAACGAAAACGTGAAAAAATATATTAAAAATAAAGTGATATCGAAATGACCAGATATTTATCTATATATTAATAATATTTATTTTTAAGTATAAATCTCGAATGCACAAAAAAAACTTGGATTTTGTAGTAGGATGTGATTTATGGAAAATTATTTTCTTTTCTTTTGTTTTTGGCCAAAATTCAAATGCACGAACCGATTGGTATAATGTTTTAAATAATAATAATACAATTTTATTTATAATTTTTCTGATTTTTGGTCAAAATGTTGACGGTCCAAATTATAATAAAAAAAATCAATTGAAATCACATATAATAATTTAAATGAAATTTCAAGAAACTGATTTCTGTAATACGTACTAATATAATAATATGATATTCATATTTGTATTGTTTTTATATAAATAATATTTTTTTTATTACTACAACATTTATTGTTTTACAATTGACATACGTCATATGAAAACGTTTTTTTATTTTATTTTTCCATTATGGTCGCATTTTGAAACCCTAAGTCTTTGGCTGCGAATTCTTCATACATTTTTTTCGAACAAAGTATACACGCAAGTTTCGTAAAACACTTCGCAAACACTCACACATTAAAATCTGTCCCACGACGGTGAAAATAATAAATGGAAATTTTAATTAGAATTCGGTAAGTTTTTCTCGGCGAGTAAATCAAAGTGTTCGGCGTGTATATAAGTATTAGAAATCGCATAATTTTGCGTCGGTATATTATACGCTGCAACATAAATTATTTAAACGAATTAACGAGGGTAAAAAAAAGTTATTAGATTAAGCGTATAACTTGTTTTATAGATTAAAACCGAGCAACAATAGTTAATTACAAAAACTGAAGAATGTTGTAAAATTCAAATTACATTCATTTTGCATGCTAAATCGCACGATTCTCGATTCCGTTTGGGTCTACAGTTTGTCGTTATCAACCATGGCTCTTATTTTATGTATAGTATATCCCTTTTGTATGAATAATATGAGAAAAACATCATCTCACAATCGTATAAATATATCATACAATATACCGACGTTTAGAGTTTTTATAATACAAAGAAAAAAATATTGAAAACTTAACGCTACTGTTTGATAAAGTAAAAAGCTATCCAAAAATATCTGATATTAATCAAACCTAACCTAACCCAACCTTACCGTTTTTTGATGGATGGTATTTTAAATTGCATTCAAAATGAACAATACGTAAACCTGAAATCATCCAATAAAATTACTGAAAACAAATCGTTGTGAATTTGAAATTGTAATTAATAATTACTATTATATATAATCAATTTCTCAAACCTAACACAGGTCATCTTACAATAGAAAGAGAAACGTCTACTCTTCTTCAATAAACATCGCGACTCCACGCGAAAAGAATATAGCATTGTCTAATGCATTCTTCTATTTTCTATGGTTTTCCTTACGACTTTCATAAACTGTTATATAAATATTTTTTCTGGTTTTCTTCACGTTGTTTATTATTAGCAGTTCTACCCATTTTTTCATCTCTCCTTGATTTTACCCCGAATTGATTAATTTTAAATCCGTTTGTTCTAATAAGTTTACTTCTGATGATCTACCTGTAACATTCTACATTTAAAAAAATCGTACGCCCATCTTAGTTAAAATATTGAAATCTTACCATAAGATTCATAGTTCAGAATGTTCAGATAGCCGTTTATTTAACCTAAATAAGCAATGATGGTCATTAATTTCATCCAAAGATTAAAAACATTTACCTTTTATCTAGAATATTCAAAAGTATGATAGTTAGTAAATTTAAGTAAATCATGCTTTATAGAAAAAAAATCATTCTGATTGATTATCTCTTATTTTAAATGAATTAAAAAAAAAAAGTATTACATGCAGTAACTCTATTGTGTTTTTAAATAATCCATTTTTAAGTAACTTAAAATATTTGCGTAATCAGTATGGGGAGTTCTTATGTATTCGATATTCTATTTATAGCGTATAAAGCGTAGAACTTTATTTGGGATTATATCAAGTTGGTTACAATGTCCGATAATCCGATACTATTAGTTTCCCAAATTGTCGGTGCGTATTCAAGTAATGAACGGACGAGTGAAGTATAGAGATATTTGAAGGTGAAAGGATTATTAAATTCGGAGCAGTTTCGTTTGATCGTATCTAATATAGATAGTGGTTTATTTTAGATTATTAATATATGGAAATTTAAAAGTAATTATTAATCAAATAGGTTCATGAATCATTAATTACATAGTAATGAAGTAGATATTATACAATAGTAGTTAAAAATAACAGGTTTGTATTAAATACTTTTTTAAGGATTAAATAACTTGGCATTTGTCAGTTTTTAAAGAAAATTTATTTAAAGTCTACCATTCATAAAAATTGTTTAAAATAACGGAAATCACAAAATTATATTGCCTTGAAATTGCCATTAAACAATAACTGTAAATCATAATATCGATTTTGATATTAACGAACAGATTATAATATTATCTTATAATCATATTACTAAACTAATAGTATTCAATATAATAAATTTAAAAAAAACTGAACTTAATTCCATGGAGTGATAAAGTACTTGAAATATTAAACTATATACTTACATTATTTAATCGATGAAAAAGAAGAATCTTTAGAATTAACGGAACAACTAGAAGTTCTAAATGATATATAGTCAGTAAAATGAATTCAACGGACAGAAAAAAAAAATTAACTATATTACCTTTGAAAATGAGCTTATATTAATACTATTGTACTTGCTGAAATGTGCAAAAAACCTAAAATAACGAAACAACATCAAAAAATAAGTTTATTGACATTCTCTTTTTTTCACGTCATTTTTATACTTACAGACGATAAATGACATGGCGAGGATGGTCAATATTGTTTTCTATTGTTAAACTTAGATTATATTTGATTTCCCATGCCTCATATAAATTGTATTTAAATTAAATAATAATTTAACATATACTCTTAAAAAAACTACTCTGCATTAGTCAGAAAAACTTTTTTCTCTCTTATTGCATCCAAAGATTCGCTTGTCTAATTCGTTAATTATTTATATTATTCTGGTTAAATTATTATAATTCAAACAATAAGTACATTAGGTTTGAAAATTGTTTTTGACTAAACCGTAGATTTATGAAGCCGTATTTTTCGGTATATACGCTATTATTTTATATGTTATTATACGGGATAAAATCGCCTCCAGTAAGAAAACATATCTCGCTTGATATTGTTGTTTATATTTTGTTTAAAAACATTCGACGAATCCCTGTATTTAGTGAAATACGATGTGTTCTTCAACCGGGATACAAATTGTTTACAATAATACAATTATACGGAGTACGTTGAAAGTTTGATCATCTTTTTATGATCCGGATCGAGTTACGACTCGCTGGCCGAGGTGATTCATATAAAAATTACATTATACGAAAACTTAACGTTGTAAATCATGTGCTCGAAAAACAAACAAAATAATAATAATATCATATATGATACAATAAAGAAAACGCGCGTCTTACCGCTCCGCTCGGAAAGTTAATCTCGTAATGTTCTTCTGTACTCCTTTTGAGTTTTGTGCCATACGTATCCCATAATGAACCCCAAAGATAAAACTTATGATTTTCGTAAATTATTATTGTAACGCACCAGAAAAAAAACTAAAACTATTAATATTTTTCGAGATATTATATTAAAATATTAGATAATTAAATTGGTAATAATATAATATAATAATAATAATTATATAATCAGACATTATTTGTTTTAATATTTTATAACAACAAAATGTGTTTTTGCTATAAAATCATACAATACAGTAGATGTCCGGATAATGCTCATAATTCTCAATGAGGTCATTACGTTTCATCACAAAGATTATGCACACAAGGATCGGTATGAGAAAGTCGCGTTAAAACATTATTATTTAAAACTATATTTTTTAAAAAAAAGGTGGGAAAGTCAATCTTTCGGTCCTCTGAGAAATATGTGGTTTATTATAATTAAAATTTGAAAGTAATAATATTGTATTCGAAAATACGATTGTACTAATAATCCGTTCCAAAATTTTACCATATGTATACCTATGATATTATTCAAAATATTTTCAAGTCCCTAATCAATTCTGAATTACTTATTACGAAATACAAATATTTAAATAACGGAAACCGTAATTTTGCCGATTTTCCAGTTCCCAAGGAATAAATTTTGATAAATTCGAAAAATGAGCTAAATAAAATATCAACTTGATGAAATTTTCTACTGAAAGCATACTCTACTTCTAGTAATCGGACCATTATTTATACCCATAAAAATGTTTTCTGATACGAAAAAAATAACATTATAGTAAAACCAATACATTTTTTGCTTCGCTCAGAATCTAATATATAATAATAAATATAATAGAAAGTAATTTCATTGTCTTTAGCTTTAAAATATTCTATTTGAGTATTGCCAAATACTTGAGTATAATATTGTGTATAAATTATTAAATATATTAAATTAATATTTCGTGTAAGTATTCAACGGAAGGTGAATGGTAGAAATATTTTTTAAATGTCATTATAAATAAATTATATGATTAGATATCTTTTACTGTATTTGATCAATGGTCACCATTGTGTAACCTAACATATATCACAAAATGTGACTTTGGAAGTTTGTGATTAAAAAAATCATACACATGTCGGTGTTATTGATATTACAAACTCAATCTAATCTAATATAAACAATACCCAAATTGATCAATTAATACGTTTTTCATATTTTTCATACACTTTCATACATTAATTTTTCGGTAAATTCTAGTTTTTCCTTTCCTGATGGCTAATTCTCCGTGAAACTGTTACCAGCCAGCTCTACGTAAAGTTAAGAAGAGGACTTTAACGTCTGGTCAAAACCAAACTTAACCTAACCTATGATCGTGATGATTTATGGTTATTTGTGAATATTATATAAATTTGTATTTTTATGTTAAGTTGAAACTACTTTATCCCTCAATATTATTTTTATATATTTTTTCAAATTATTTCTATTTCTACCGTAGAGTATATTTAAAACATGACAAAATAATTTTAAAATACTTGTTTCAAAAAACGGAATACTATCTACTTTAATGTTGATTTGTAAATAATATTTTGGTAATATTACATTTTTTTAAAATATAAGCATTTTTATAAAAAACCGCATTAAAGTAGTGAAATTGCCTGTACATTACGCAGTTTTAGAAACAATAGAACTTCTCAAAAATTTGAATTATGATATTTATATATTATAGTATATTTTTTCACGTCAATTATAATATAACATAGTAGGAAAAACTTATTTATTTGAAATACTATATACTAACTAATTTATATCTCATTTAATGTATATAATGAAAAAATATAAATATATATTTTGTAATATTGAAATAACCCAATCGAGTTAAATACAAAAAAAATGAACGTGATAAGAGATATTATATTATGATATTTGTATTTGATAAGAAAAGTCCATCCATTAATATAGAAGCACAAAGTTGTGTAACGTTCGTGCTTAAATATTTTTATAACGTTAAATATATTTTTTGATAAATGACGGTGTTCCAATAATAATAATTAGGGGCCGAATTTGTATGCAAAAAATATGCATAAATACATTTAAAAAAATAATTAAATGTTGAAATAAATATATAAAAAAAAAAAAATTACATGGTATATGTATTTACACCTTATACCTAACCTTATATTATCGTTAATTATGTTTATTTATTTATTATGAAACGGTTTAAATTATATTATTATAAACTAAATATAAATTATAAATTTAGTAGATATTATAAAAAAAAAAAATTGAATGTTATAAATTTTCACTATTTAAAAAAAAAATAGAAACTTTTTATTAATTGGAAAAGAGTACTGAAATGACACAATTTTAAAATTATAATTGTAATACAAAGGAGATTAAGAATATTGGCCTATATGCGAAATAATGTCGTAATAAGAATACACTAACAGCGAGGCGAGTTCAAAAATTTTGTCTTCAAATTAAAATGATTTCATTTAATAATCAACAAGTATTGTAGTTTTATGCGATTATCTAGAAATATGTTATTTATATTTATTTTCATTCAAATATGCCAAAATGTGAAAAAAAATCAACTATAGATTTCACTCACGTTAACAAATTTAATTAAAATAATATTAATAATAATAATAATAATATAGTTAACGAGAAAATCGAAGAAAAGGGAAGGTCATGTTAATTAAATTTAACCGTATAAAATTAAAAATTTTAGTTTACCCGACCGAGAAAATGAAAACCAATATTATTATCTATTTACAACTACCGTGGTAACCGAATTGTAAAGGGAGACGGACCAAGGAAGAGTCCACAGGCTCTATAATAAGTGATAGGGGAATACCCGTCTTCGATGTGCAGTGATCAGAGACTAGCTAAATACCTAACCTAAACGCAACCACGGTTACGTGCACGTGTTTCGAATAAATGTATTTATATACGTTATGTTGTGGGCATAAAATCTACAAACGATATTATACCTCGGTACCTATAAACCGTGTAATAATATTCCGCTTGTGTTTTCGATTTAAATTATTTAAAATAAAATGAGAACGACCCACGACTGTAGAAAATGCGTACAACTCTTTAGATCTGGGTAATTTTATTTGTTTTAAATTATTTATCTCGAAACTACAATAATTATTATTTTAGTAGTTTTGTTTTCAGTGTAATACAAGTGAAAACATGTATATGGACATTTGGTAAATTCGAATTAAAAAAAAAAAAGTTAAAGTACCATTGAATATTTTATATGAATTTTAGAAATTGATATAATTTTGAAAACTATCAATCAGAAATATGTCAAAATTAAAAATACCGAAACATAATCAAAAGCTAAAGTTTATTACTGCTAATTTGCAAATTCGCTAATTGCAAACATTAAACAAATTAATTGATATAATAATTATTATTGTATATTTTTTAAGTCATTTTTTAAATGTCTTTTGTTCGTATTATTATATCAAATATTTCATTAGCACCATGTATACGATATCATCTACCACTATATTCTCCGCGGACGGGAAACTTAAAGCTGCTGTATACTACTAACACAATCAATTTCAACTACCAAAACGCTAATTATTTACCATTATTTCGCGATATTCCGCGATAACAATAATAAACAAATATTATACACATATATTTTACTGTTCGAATGCTTTGTAATACAGATCGGTGTGTTCACGCCACATTTATTAACAATAGCACACTTATTATATGCATTCATAGACCATTGGCTGTTGTGTAGCTATCAATTAAAACCGTAATCAATTATTTAGGTGGTGACATTATAATACGTCCTTTATGCGCAATCGCCGAATTCTATTCATTATCATTACTATTATAACCGATAGTAATAGTATAACTATTTTTTCGGATGAAATGTTTACCGCCTAACTTGTAAGCTTGTGTTTTAAATTGGGAAAATTCACCCGAATCTGTCTTAAATGGAGACTCGAAAGCAGTAGATCTAAGGATTTTATTAGGCATTGTATTTTATATAAATTTGAATCTTAAACCTATCTTTAATAATAGCACACAAATAATTTAGATAAAAAGATAAATAATTATGTTTAAGTTCATGACAGAATATAATTTTTTCAAATATTTTAAGTTGAATAAACTTGTTCACTATTTGTGAACTCTATTATGATTTTACGATTAAAATTGTTTTTTGCTTAACTCAAAACCTTCATCAGATGACTATCCCGGCAGTTATTATTTTATACTTGTTTTGTAAAAAGAGCAAGTTTTTTTGAAAGTATAAAAATGGCGTGGTGGAATAATTGTAAAAATAGATCTGTGAAAAACTGCTAAAATCCAAATAAGCTATATAATATAATATATTAATTATTTCAGTAGTAATAGTAGACATGTGAAACATTACTGTGCGTATTTTAAATATAATATAAATATATAATTATTACGTTTTTTATTGACAATAGTTTGCGCCTCGTGTCGAATTTCTAAATTTCTTGAAAACAATTTAACGTTTCTCTTTTTCCGTTTTCTTTTCTTTTCTTTTTTTTTTTTTTTTAGTTGAAATAAACCGCATTTGTCCACGGTGATCACCCGCATTTTAATAATCGATATAAGTATCGGTGTAATCACGGAGAAAAAGAAAATATTCTAAAATTGGATTTTACGACGAGGTAGATCTATAACCATATGGAACTAGTTTTTGGGCGTGCTAGAACACTGCGAGCGAAA
Organism: Eriosoma lanigerum; assembly: GCA_013282895.1. NCBI lineage: Eukaryota > Metazoa > Arthropoda > Insecta > Hemiptera > Aphididae > Eriosoma > Eriosoma lanigerum. Next base: position 39,435,046 of record CM023360.1, read on the forward strand.
CGACGGCAATATAAAGTATAATAACAACTGGCGTTCCGAAAAAAATGCGAAAAACGTCTTTTCCAAACGTATTTCGGTCGATTTCCCAAAGGTTCGCTATTATTATGGCTAATATATATACGTACTTGTGCGCTCAGCAAACAGAATTCATGCAGCAGCGCGCGACGAATACGGTACTACGAAATCGTTTTACGAACGAACGTTTTACGGCATACATAACCTATATATATATATATATAGATCCCGAGGGATCGATGACATGCATTAATATTTATTATTATGATTATACGCATTTGTTAGTATTTTTTGTCAAACTATCAGTCGACACGAATAGGTATTATGTTTTTACCACGATGTTAGGTTACCAAATGTTATCGAAAAACGAAATTAGTTTTCTACGGAAACATTTATGGAAATTTTCACGACATTTGCGTAATCTTCTAGGTATTCTTCGTAAACTGTCAATTTTTTTTATAAGTATTTAAAAAAATTAAAAATCGTTTAATGGTTTTTTGGAGTACGTCATTTTTTATCACTCGTTAGTAAAACTTCACGGTGCTCATATACCCGATTACAGTGGGCTAAAATACAGTACTAAATTGTTCAATAGTACCGACATTTAGTGCTCAACTAGCGCTGATCAGTGATACCGATTTAAAAATCAGTGCTTCATTTTCCAACGAGTAATTCGAATTTCTGCAATGGTGTTGGTAAAGTTAAAGCACCGCAATTTAATACAAATATTTTGTAAGGTATATCCTCATCAAATTCATGTATTTATATGCAACTAATCATATACTCAGTGTGACGAAAAAAGACAATTTTTTTCCTATTTTATTAGTTTTTAAATTACGGATATAGCATAAATCGTTGTTAAATAATAATACAAATATAAACTATCCTATTCGATTCATGTTATTTGTTACAAAATTCTACCTTAATATGATGGGTCACATTATTTTACACCAAAATGGTACAAAATGGTGTCAAGTGTCAATTGTAATTATGGTGGTATGACACTGATACATCATTTTAAGTAAATATTTTACTGAGAATTCTCCGGTAATATATATTTTTTATTTACTAATAATTATTTTATTAAAATATTATGATATTTTGGTCATCAAAAAAAAAAAAAATTAAAAAAATAATTTTACCGCGATATAATTCATTTTATTTTTAATTTTTTATGTTGCATAATATTTAACATGTATAAGAAATCACAATTTAATTTTTATATAAATTCAAAAAAAAATATTTACTATAAAATAATGTCTATATTAGAAAAAAATTATCAGGAGTTCACCTAAGAAATTTATTCGCTTTGCACGAAATAACTAATACCATGTTTAATAATAATTTTTTTTCGAATATCACAGTTATAAAGTGCACAAATCAACAATGATAAATGATAAAAACGATTTTGAAAACTAAAGTTGATAAATTTGGTTTATATATGTATATATAGTTATTTAACTAGGTACTAAATAAAAATAATAAACTATAATAACGGAAAGAACAACTGTCTACCAAGTACGAGTATTATGAATATTAAGATATAATGATGAAAATTAAATTTGAAAAATGTCTCATTTTATCGTCACACTAAGTATATGATTACTTGTACGTAAATATATGCATTTTCTAAAAATATACTCTGATTAATCACAAAATATTTATATTAAGTTGCGGTACTTTAAGTTTACCAGCACCATCACAGAAAGTTATTAATTACTCGTTTGGAAATGAAGCACTGATTTTAAAATAAGTAGCACTTATTATAACTTATTGATCACTAAATTTTGGTACTATCGTAAAAATTTGTGCTCCATGTTGACTCACTATCTTCATTAACCTAAATTTAACTCAATGATTATAAAAAAAAAAAATAAAAATATTATCTAACGACATGAAATATAAGACCGAACAGGTTTTCTTTTATATCCCCTTCCTTCTGTATATAGTAGTCATATATAGATATTGATTTTCAGTCATTTTCTCTACAACAGGTACAACCCTTCCACGTAATTTTCCCCACTTCTCCTGCGATTCGATCGACAAAGCGTCAATGTAATATTGTTATAAAAATATACGGGTTTTTCAAGCGTTATTTGAATTTATTTAAAATTTTTAATCAAAAAGGCACGCGTAACATTATGACGGACAAAAGAGAAAACATATTCAAAGTGCCGGTTGAAAAATGAAAACGGCAACAAAAGCCCGTTTTCTTATGACATTCGACTAATCCATCAGCAGGACCGCAGGTTATTATATATAGGTATTATAATATAGCCCCACGTTGTACCCTCTTTCCGTTGCCTTGTCCTTGCCGAAGGTCCGCGCGATATACCTGTACCCGTCCTAGCTCTCCGTTTCATAGTGCCGTCGCGCAGGCTATAATTACATTTTTTCCTGACGTTTATAAAAATTACGCCTCGTATAATAATATACGTGCACATAATATTGCATAATACTCGTAATAATAATAATAATAATAATAATAATAATAATAATAATAATAATA